>CAUYUJ010010169.1:246939-461505 GCA_963575745.1 Prorocentrum cordatum
ACGCGCACCAGATGGCCCTCCGCGAACCACACGGCTGCACCTACACAACTCCCTCCGACATCGCCCAACGGCCATTTTACGAGCAGAGTTCTTTGCATGAAGTGTGCCACACTTTGCGCCTCGTACACCCAGACGAACGTTTGTTGGCAACACAACCATGCCTCGGCGGCCAACATGTTCTGCCGCGCATCCGGATCCCCCATGCTCTCCCCAGAGACCACGTGATTGGCGCAACTTCGTTCAAAACTTCTGAGAGCGTCCCTTCGCCATTGTCCTCGACGCATCTTAGCTATTGCAATTTGGACACACTTATTCTCAAAGCGCCCCAGAGTGTCCACGTCCTCTGCCAACACCCGGAGTTCTGCACACAAAGCAGGCGACGCGTACATGGCCCACGCGACGGCCACTCGCAGCACCCCTTCGCCAACAGTCTCCGCGCCCTCCCTGTTCGGATGGCTCCTTCTCTGTTGCCTCCCTGATTTGCGGTTGCAGCCAATCCCCGGCGAGCGCCGCGCGCGAACTCTGCGAGATTTCCCCGCGCGGCGCGCTTCGCGGCCCGACGCGCGCGCAGCAAGACGCAGAAGACACGCCTGCGACGCAAAACGCGATAGTCTTTCCTTTCTGTCGTTCACGGGGCGCGTCTGGAGAGAACCTAGCCGCCGATCACCCCTCTTCTCTGTCATCGGGCGCCCCTGGGACACAATTCGCACGCGTGTCCTTCTCCCCTCGTAGAGGGTTCGCCCGTGTGCGCAATTCCAAAGGCCTCTGCCCTCTCTCTGGACCGGTGACTGCGTTTCGGACCAGAATGGCGATCGCTCCCATTTTCTATGATCCACCAGGGGGGCCTGCGGAGTCAATCGCGCCAGCTTCCCCTTTGTGCCGTCCAAAACACGGTCCTTGGGAAAAATCCGCGATAGTTTCCCCCTTCCACCGCCAAGAAACAGCGTCTGCGAAAATTGCCGCGCCGGCACACGCCGTCTGTCATCCGAAAAAGCTGCTTGGGGGGCCCTTCGAAATAGTGTCCCCCTTCTTACGTTCGCAGCCTGCATCGGAAGCTTCATCCTCCCAACCCGGTGGACGTCCAGGGCTGCTGCATCTGACCGTTTCAATGCACATCGACTCAGTATTGGATGTTTGCAGCAACGCGAACGAGTCCCGAAGGACTCTTTCGCGTTACACCCCTCCCGGGGGCCCACCTTCAGGCTAGTGGGGTGACCTCTAGGTTGAAATTGGCTCAACCGGAAAAGCCCTTGGTTGCTTAGGGTGCAACCGGTAAAACCCTCGTGGCCCGACGGCGCCATCCCCGGCATCCAGGGAAGTACTGCGCCCACCCCACCTAGGAGCTTGGGCTTCGTACTCCCCCTTCCCCCGGAGACGGGCCTCCCTGTCGGCCGGCCCTCTGGAGGGGCCCTGCTGTAGCCCTCAAGGCTTGAGCCTGAGATCGCGCGACGTCCGTCTTCTCGTCGCCTTTCCTCCGTTTCTCTCCTTCCTCCCCTCCCGCCCCTGGCCCCCCCCCTATCCCTTTCCACCCCATGAACTTTCGCTCTACTCCTACTCGTTTGTCATCCTGATACACCGACGTCACACATATACACGTCGACGTCAAGCAAATACGTCACAAGAGCGGAAAAGTCCTGAACAGGGCGGAACACGAGAAGCAGGAGGAGGAGGAGGAGCAGGCAGGTATCCCACCTACTCGTCCTCATGTCTTCGTCCACCTCCTCCTCCTTCTCCTCCTCCTCCTTCCTCCTCCACCTTTCTCCTCCTCCTCCTCCTTCCTCCTCCTCCTCCTCCTCCTCTGAATGGGGACCAGTGCGTCGCTGCCCTCGCGAGGCTCCGCGCGGTTACGAGACGACGTGTCAGATAATCACGCTCAACGTGTCCGAAGTCGGCTCAAAGTAGGTCCCCGGAGCTCTCCCTGGGTCCGTCCGACGCGGTTTTGGACCCCGGGTCCGTTTCTGAGCCCCCCGGGGCCCGAGAACGACCTCCAGACGCCGAAAGGGCCGAAAAAGCACCTAAATCGTTGTCGTCGTCCGCCGTCGTCGTCACCGTCGTCAGTCGTCCGTCGGACGGAACGCCGCTCTGCCAAACTGCAACCACGGTTCGGGGGAACGTACGAGTGACCTTTGGCAGGAGCGACCTTCGGTGCGCAAGAATCCGCTCAAAATCGACCCCCGGACACCTCCCCGGGTCCAAACGCACCAGTTTTCCGAGCTGTGTCCTGCCGTGGTGACGAGGGGGCCCCCCGAGGGCCACAACGCCGCGTACCAAAGGTCACGCCGGCGACAGGTCACACTTACGCGTCGGCGAGTGGCGGAAACCAGGGCGACGGAAACTTGACGGCGGCTGGGGGTCTGAACTGGTTGGGTCCCCCGAACATCGGCGACATCCCCTCAACATTTATCCCCGGACCCCTCCAGGGGTCCATCTGGCCGGATCCGTTTTTGACGGCCTCGGGGCCCCAAAACCCCCGGGAGCCGACAAGGGCGACAAAACACCGAAATCGGCGTCGTCGTCCGCCGTCGTCGTAGCAGCCCGCAGTGCATTAGCACCTCCTGACAATAACCAAAGCACGTGCACCCTGCGTGGCCGCGACCACATTTTGCTCGTTTCTCGCGGCGCGCTGCCACCACGCGACAACGGGCGAGCGAGCCGGGCCCCATCAGGAACTCGCCCTTGCTGAAATGGCCCACAGCCTCCACCGATGCCCTCTAGTATTCGCGCTGCTCCTCCATATCTTCCTCGTTTTCCTGATCCTCTCTCTCTCTCTCTCTCCGTCGCCCATCCTCCCCGTTCTCCCCCGCCTACAGGCACAAGAGGCGAAACAAAATGAGGACAGGGAGGGGGGGCGCGCGGGAGAACCAGCAACAGCAAAAGAACACGAAAAGACAAAAGGAGCAGCGCAACAGAAGAAGAAGGAGGCGCCAAGGAAAAGGAATGCGAGAAGGAAGAAGGGAAGGGGAAGCACGAAGAGGAGGGAAGGCGAAAGAAGACGTAGGAGGGAATACACGTCCTGCCGCAAGTCCGAGGAAAGCAGAGGCAACGCAAACTGGAAGATAATGGGTGGAAGAGAGCGGTCGACGGAAGAGGTTCGGTACATCCCCCTTGCCCCTACGCAGAGACATTCCCTCCTGACCGCATTCCCCCTTTCCTTCTCTTCCTCCTGGCTTCCTCCTTTCCTCTTCCTCCGTCTCCTCCTCCTCTTCCTCCGTTTGCTGACTCTGACACACACCTGAGCCAGCCCTCGCACAGACAATGCCTTCCAGCCACACTCCCCCCACTCCGCTTTCAAGTTTGGGAGAGAGGATGCACTCGCTTCCCCTCCCCGTCCTTTTGCCTCAGTCGTTTCTTCCTTCACGACTTTGGGAACTAGGGGCAGCCCAAGAAGAAAAAAAAGAAAAGAAGAAAAAAACGAAAAAAAAGAAAAAGAAAAAGAAAAAAAAAAAAAGCAAGCAAGAAAAAAAAAAGCAAAGAAAAGAAAAAAAAAATAAAAAAAAAAAAAAAGAAAAAGCGCCGCCGCAAACGGCGGGAATCCAAACGCACCACCCTTTCACGCGGCGTCCAGCCGTGGCGACTGGAGCCCCCGAGAACCAGAAAACATGAAACCACGATCCTCCGGCCAACTCCCCCCCACTCGCGCGCTGCCACTGCCCCGTCGGCGCCCGGCAAGCCGTGCAGCAAGAACCCAAGCGAGCCGAAGACGGTGTGGACCACGCCTCCCCGCTCGGCGAGCTTGGGATGGTGGGGGCCGACGACGACGACGACGCCGACGACGACAACGAGGACTGAAGGCCGTCTCATGAGATTGTGTCGAGACAGGGAGAACAGAACATGTAAAAGAGTCCTCCACGGGGTGGAAGGCCACAGCGATAGGCTCGCTTGCTTATACCCCCTCCACTTCCTGACTGCTCGGGGCGTCCCGACGTCGGAGATCTGCTCCGCACCTGTCTGCTCCGTCGGATATCCGCTCCGCACCAGACGTGGTCACGAAGATGATGATGACGAGGCTGATGATGGGGATCATGGTGATCATGACGATGATGGTGTTGATGACGATGACGATGTTGATGATGATGGCCACCGCGAAGACATCATGACTCTTTTGCGGGGCCTGTTGGATGCAGTTTGGAGGTTTCGGAGCGGCCCTCGTGGACCTTTTCGGGGACTGCTCGGAGCTTCCATACGGCTCCATGCGTCTTCCCGGGGGGCCCTTCCAACAAAAGACTTCGACTTTCGTTTCATGTTCTCTTTCTTGGGCTCTTCGTGGGTCCGTCTCGGGGGTCCTCTATGGGTCCTCTCGCAAACCACAACGAATTTGGTTTGCGCGCGGACACACGCCCGCACGGTTACATTAAGAGGATTCCTTGAAGAGTGTTTTCCCAAATAGTAGGTATCAGCTAAGTGGAATACATGGGAATCCCTCTTCAAGGATGTTTTCCCAAACAATAGGTTTCATGCGAAAGCCTGGGTCCAGCTAAGTGGAGTACCTCGGAGTACCTCTTGAAGGGTGTTTTCCCAAACAATAGGTTTCATGCGACAGCCTGGGTCCAGCTCAGTGGAGTATCTCGGAGTACCTCTTCAAGGGTGTTTCCCCAAACACTGAGCTTCATGCAAAAGCCTGGGTCAAGCTAAGTGGAGTGCTCTGAGTACCTCTTCCAGGGTGCTTTTCCAAAGAATAGGCGTCAGCTAAAAGGAGTACATGGGAGTACCTCTTCAAGGGTGTTCCCCCAACAATAGGTTTCATGCAAAAGCCTGGGTCCAGCGAAGTCGAGTACCCCGGAGTACCTCTTCAAGGGCGTTCTCCCAAAGAACAGGTTTCATGCGAAAGTCTGGGTCCAGCTAAGTGGAGTACCTCGGAGTACCTCTTGAAGGGTGTTCTCCCAAACAATAGGTAGGTCGACGAAAAGGGGGGGGCAGAGGAAGGCAGGCGGGAGACGGGTGGACGTGGACGAGGACGCGTCTTTCTGGCAAAGCGTGAGGAAACGTGGAATACAGATCACCAGGTAGTGATTCTTTGGCGTGAGTACACGCTTGAATGGCTTCATCTTCGGCCAATTGCTGCTCCTTCAACTCCTCCGCATCCTCTTCCATATTCCTCTGCTCCCCCTCCCTCCAGCGCATGCAATTAGTCCACGGCGGCTCCCCTAAATGCGCCCACTTCAAGCTTCGGCACGAAGCGCACGTGTCGGTGGTTGTATGCTTTGACCAGCACGGCGCGCACGCGAATGCTCTTACAGGCGGCGAGAATGGAGGAGCGGGAGCGGGCGAGACACACACAGGGAAGCTTCCGCCGAACGTGATCGGCCTGGGTTCCTGGTAGCACCAGCGAGCGCGCCTCCCCCCCCGTTCAAGAACTATCCCGAATTAGTTTCCTCCCCGTCCCCGCCGAATGCTTCTGCTTGTGGCCATTCCCATTGTTGGGATTGTCTCTTTCCTTCTTCCTGCCCTCTCCGCTGCCCCCGCTTCCCCCTCAGCGAATAGCGAAGACGCTCGAGAGCACGCCCGCGCGTGTGTCGATGGCCGAACACTTTGACCAGCTCGCAGCCTCCGCCCCGAAAAAATCAAAGGGTGCTGCGCGCCGATTGTTCGACGCTTTGACCGGAACAACGCTCGTTCAAAGAAGCGGCAACAAACGCCTGGCAGGATCCGAACAAGCTCACGCGGGCACGCTTCGGAAGGGCGGTGATGTCATCGAGCGCGTCCTCTGGGATGTCCTGCTGCATCGCATCCCCGCTCTCTGCGGGCGCGACGGCCGCGCCCTGAAGCGCCGCGACGTCGCCCTCGGCGGTCTCAGCGGGATCGGCACCTGCACTCGGCTGCAAGCCGCTGCCCTCGGCCTCAAGCACGTCGTCGCTGGCAAGAACCGACGGGCCCGCATCGCCGGCGCCATCGTGGCTTTCGGCGGAATCGGCGCCTGCACTCGGATGCGCGGCGCTGCCTTCTGCCGCTGTCTTGCCGTCGTCGGAAGGAACCGGCGATCCTCCGTCAGCGCCCTGGGAAGATCCTGCGGGCAACGCATTCCGATCTGCCGACGCCTCGTCACCCCACTGCCACCCAGGCGTCCACGACGTCCACCCTTCCGCCGACATGGCTGTGGCGTCCGACGACGAGCGGATTTCTGGTCCCGTCCACTCTTTCCAGCTCACATCTACGCCACGTGCTTCCGCAGGCCACGCGCCCCATTCAGAGCAGCGGGTCCACGGAGAAGCTGGCATAGCACACGTCGTCGGCGGCGGAGACGCCGGGGCCTGCTCGGAGGTGGGAGCTCCCCGCGACCACGGAGACGCGGGCGCATCCCTGCCTACTCTGGAACTCCACGAAGCCATGAGCCAACCATCGTTCCCACCGTCCTCGGCCGGCACAACGTTGGCTTTCGATGTCCACCTGTCCTCTGGTGCCGTCCAGTCCTTCCAGCTCCACTCGACGTCCTTGGACTCGGCAGGCCAGGATTCCCAGTGGTACCGCTGGTTCCACTGAGAGAGTGGTACTGCACTCGTCGCCGCAGGCGGTGTCGACGGAGCCTGGTTCCAAGGCCGAGTCCCAGACGACCACGACGACGTGGGCGTGGCCCCCTCTGCGGTAGAGCGCCACGGGTTCGTGCGCCATGCACGACACCACCCGCGCTCGGGCGACGCGGCCTCGGCCAACGACCCATCCGCCTGGTCTGCATACTCCTTCGGCCACGATGTCCACTGGAAGGCGCCATGCGAGGTCGAAGCGGTGGGCTTCCGCCACTCAGCATCCCATGAACCCGGATCGGAACCGCTAGGCCACTCTGTCTTGCCGGCCACCTGTGGCTCATCCTCTGCCTGGGAACTCAACCTCATCGCGGTGCGCTCGACGGCGCTCTGGTTCGCGAAGCCGTGGAGCCGCCCATTGGTGTACTTGAAATCCGCGTACGTGCCTCCAAGCACGTTTGGCCGTGCGAGAGCCGGGTGCGTTTTGTCAGGGGTTCTGCGCTAATCCCACCAGCCCTCTGGGCGCAGGAGGTTCAGAGCGTTTCCTTTTCCAATCTCCTTGCTTTCCCAAGGCACCCAAGACGCTCCAAGAGGCCCCCGGGGCCGCCAAGAGGCCTTCAAGACGCCCCAAGAGGCCTTCAGGAAGCTCCCAAGAGACCTCCGAAGAGAGTCCGAGAGGCATCCAAGAGGCCTCTGGCCATTCTGCTCGCCCTTTTTCCTCATCCTCCTCATTATCCTCCTCCTCCTCTTCCTCCTCCTCCTCCTCCTCCTCCTCCTCCTCCTCCTCCTCCTATTCCTCCTCTTCCCTCCTTCCTCCTCCCTCCTTCCCCTTGTCCCTCCTTTTCCTCCTCCTCCTCCCCCTCCTCCTCCTCCTCCTCCTCCTCATCATCATCATCATCATCATCCTCTTCCGATCCCTCGTCCATCCTCGCGCTCTTGGGTAAGACGGGTGTCTCAGCCCTTTGTTACTCTGTATGCTCTCTCACTTCCCTGATCACATCAATTCGCCTGGGCATCGTGTCTGGATGGGCTGGTGGGGATACGCGAAGCGTCAAGAATTTCGTAGTTGCGCCCGCCCCTCCCCTGAGACCCCATCGGGACGGTTTCTGGTGGGAAGGACTGCTTACACACGGCATGTCACCACGACCTCGGATCATCTCCAAGATGGCCGAAGAAAGTAAAGTCCTCGAAAAGCCGCGTGGTTTTCAACGAATACGTTTACAACAGGCGCATCGCTTGAGACGTCCCCTGAACATTGCTTTCGGCTACGCGAACAGTGAAGACCGATGGTGTCACATGCGACTGTTCTTGCCAACCCATCGCCATCACCGTCACGAGTTTCGCCAGGGGCGCTCCATCGCACCAACAACTACGAAAACGACAGAAGGACACGGTGGCGGGATTTGCCTCAGCAGCTGGATACTTCAAGAGCACGCGATCGCCTTTCACGAGACTCAGCGCGCCGACGTGCTCGGCCAACTCATCCCAAATGGAGATCGCGATGTCCCCATCGTCGAGGTCCGCCCGGATCTCCAAGTTCTTCTTCGAACTCGGCTTCACCGACTCCACGTCGGAGACCTTGGAAATGACAACAACTGCATTGTGAAGTGACTCTGGCGAGTTCAACACATCCGATTTCAGTGATCCGCCAACGCGCCCCGTGGCACGGAGTGTCCAAGTCTTCAGGCCCCTTCTGCCCCGTATACCTCCACGGAGAAACCAACTTGCACCGAAAAAGGAGGAAGCGCATTCAACCGTGAGGCGCCCGTTTCTCAACCGCCTACACAGGAGCTCAGACCACCTGGATTATGAAAGCGGCACGGGGCCCCCAAAACAACCCCAGGGACGCCAAACCATGGTCCAAGAGCCTCCGCACCTACCTCCTAGAGGTATCCATCAACCGGCATGCCCGAGGTTTCGGCGCTTATTCCCGAGCACGGTGGCGGCTGTGGCGAAAACCAGAGAATAGGACGAGGTCCTCCACCTTGGGCTCGTACTGTGGCGGCAGGTGGTGGTTGAGAACCTTCTTGAACGTGCCGAATCGGCCTGCCTTAACGTGACGTCTCTCACGGAAGATGTCGACCTCGCCATTCTCGATGAAATACACGCTCCCTTGCTCGGCTGCAGCCACCTGGAGCGCTTCAGCGCTTCCTTCCCAAACCTTGTGCAACCCCGTGACTCCGGCCGAATCGAGAATTTCGCAAGACACCACGCGAGATCCGGTTGGCACGGCGTAGGACACGAACTTTGTGATCACACGGAACACGACGCCGAAGGTGGTCATGTCCTTTGTGAGCTCTCTCAATCCGTGAGTGGCCGTCACCGTAGACGTGGACTCAGGGATTGGTGCCGCGAGGATCGACGGCCCGGTCGCGGCCCCCGCCGCGCGCGCACGGCGCCTGGGCTGCGGCGCCGCGCTCGCCATCAGCAAGTGCCTTGAAAGAGTGGGACAAATAAGCCTGGCGACAATCCCAACCAATTGCAGTTGTGAGAACCGTCGTTGTGAGCCAAGAGCTACCAGAATAGGAAGAGAAGAACTTCCCCAACGGCATGCGCACACGCGGATCCACATGGGGACGGGATGGCTCCGAAGATGCTCCAAGAGGCCCGGAGACGACCCGAAGACGGCTCCAAGATGGCAACTAGCTCCCCAAGGTGGCCTCCAAGAGGCCGAAATCCGTGAAAGCCTGCACAAATCCAATGTTTCTGGCCTTCTCCACTTCTCGCTTCCCCGTGACCATCCGAAGCCTCAAGATCGCTCCAAGATTGCCTAAAAAAAAACCAAGAGAGTCCAAGAGAGCCCCAAGACGGCCCCAACAGCGCCCAAGAGCGCTCCCAGGAAAGCTCCAGGAGGCGATTTCGTGACCGCCCGGGGGGGGCAACGCCACATCAGGGATCACTCTTTCTTGATCGATCTCCAGCAGGAACGCCCCACAAGAAGACAACTGAAAGAAGGAAGAGGAGGAAACGGAGGAAAAGGTAAAGAGGCCCCAACGACTTACACAAAGAGGTGTGTCGTTCGGGCCCCCCTGGCTGTCGTGCTTTTCACCCTTGTGACCGATCTCCGACAACGACGTCCCACAAGAAGACCATGGGAAGAAGGAGGAGGAGAAAACGGAGGAAAAGGTAGAGGGGTCCCAAGCTAAGTGGAGTACCTCGGAGTACCTCTTGAAGGGCATTCTCCCAAACCATAGTTTTCATGCGAAAGCCTGGGTCCCGCTAAGTGGAGTGCCTCGGAGTTCCTCTTGAAGGTTGTTTTCCCAAACAATAGGTTTCAGCTACGTGGAGTACGTGGGAGTACCTCTTGCAGGGTGTTTCCCCAAACAATGGGTTTCATGCGAAAGCCTGGGTCCAGCTACGTAGAATACCTCGGAGTACCTCTTGGAAGGTGTTTGCCTAAACAATAGGTCGCATGCGAAAGCCTGGGTCCAGCTAAGTGGAGTACCTCGGAGTACCTCTTGAAGGGTGTTTTCCCAAACAATAGGTTTCATGTGAAAGTCTGGGTCAAGCTAAGTGGAGCACCTCGGAGTACCTCTTGAAGGTTGTTTTCCCAAACAATAGGTTTCATGCGAAAGCCTGGGTCCAGCTAAGTGGAGTACCTCGGAGTACCTCTTGAAGGGTGTTTTCCCGAACAATAGGTTCGGCCACGTGGAGTACATGCGAGTACCTCTTGAAGGGTGTTTTCCCAAACGATAGGTTTCATGCGAAAGCCTGGGCCCAGCTAAGTGGAGTACCTCGGAGTACCTCTTGAAGGATGCTTTCCCAAAGAATAGGTTTCAAGCGAAAGCCTAGGTCCAGCTAAGTGGAGTACCTCGGAGTGCCTCTTGAAGGGTGTTTTCCCAAACGCTAGGTTTCAGCTGAGTGGAGGACATGGGAGTACCTTTACAAGGGTTACAAGGGTGTTTTCCCAAACAATAGGTTTCAGGCGAAAGCCTGGGTCCAGCTAAGTGGAGTACCTCGGAGTACCTCTTCAAAGGTGTTTTCCCAAACAACAGGTTTCATGCGAAAGCCTGGGTCCAGCTAAGTGGAGTACCTCGGAGTACCTCTTCAAGGGCGTTTTTCCAAACAATAGGTTTCAGCTAAGTGGAGTCTTTCCAACCAGTAGGTTTCATGCGAAAGCCTGGGTCCAACTAAGTGGAGTACCTCGGAGTACCTCTTGAAGGGTGTTTTCCCAAACAATAGGTCTCATGCGAAAGCCTGGGCCCAGCTAAGTGGAGTACCTCGGAGCACCTCTTGAAGGGTGTTTCCCCCAAACAGCTCATTGGAGTACCTCGGAGTACACCCTCAAGGATGTTTTCCCAAACAATAGATTTCGGCTAAGTGGGGTACATGGGAGTACCTCTTGAAGGGCGTCTTCCCAAACAATAGGTTTCATGCGCAAGACTGTGTCCAGCTAAGTGGAGTACCTCGGAGTACCTCTTGAAGGGTGTTTTCCCAAACAACAGGTTCCATGCGAAAGCCTGGATCCAGCTAAGTGGAGTACCTCGGAGTCCTTCTTGCAGGGTGTTTCCCCAAACAATAGGTTTCAGCTCAGTGGAGTACATGGGATTACCTCGCGAAGGGTGTTTTCCCAAACAATGGGTTTCATGCGAAAGCCTGGGTCCAGCTAAGTGGAGTACCTCGGAGTACCTCTTCAAGGGTGTTTTCCCGAACAATAGGTTTCTTGCGAAAGCCTGGGTCCAGCAAAGTGGAGAGCCTCGGGGTACCTCTTGAAGGGTGTTTTCCCAAACGATCGGTTTCATGTGAAAACCTGAGTCCAGCTAAGCGGAGTACCTCGGAGTACCTCTTGCAGGGTGTTTCCCCAAACAATACGTATCAGCTAAGTGGAGTACATGGGAGTACCTCTTGAAGGGTGCCTTCCCAAACAATAGGTGTTTAGCGAACGCCTGGGTCCAGCTGAGTGGAGTACCTCGGAGTACCTCTTCAAGGGTGTTTTCCCAAACAATCGGTTTCATGCGAAAGCCTGGGCCCAGCTAAGTGGAGTACCTCGGAGTACCTCTTGAAGGGTGTTTTCCCGAGCAATAGGTTTCAGCAAACTGGAGTACATGGGGGACCTCGCGAAGGGTGTTTTCCCAAACAATAGGTTTCATGCGAAAGGAGTACCTCGGAGTACCTCTTGAAGGGTGTTTTCCCAAACAATAGGTTTCATGCGAACGCCTGGGTCCAGCCCAGTGGAGAACCTCGGAGTACCTCTTGAAGGGTGTTTTCCCAAACAATCGTGGAGTCCCTCGGAGTACATCTTGAAGCGTGTTTTCCCAAACAACAGGTTTCATGAACCTGCAAGTTCGATCGACGACGACAACGCCGACGACGACGACAAAGCGACGACGACGACAACGACGATGTCGTCGTCGACGTCGACGTCGACGACGACGACGACGACGACGACGACGACGACGACGACGACGACGACGCTACGACGACGACGTCGACTACGACCCCACAGAGCCCCGTCGCGCGAGGCCCTCCTCCAAGTCGAACGTCAGCTGCGAGTGGCTCTAGCCGTGCGTCCGGCCGCCCACCGCGATGACATCGTCGTAGACCTCCTGCGGGCGCCGTCGTGTTCGTCGTTAACGTCGTATCGTCGTTACCGTCGTCGCCGTCGACATCGTCGTCATCGGGGAGTCCCCTGCTAGGCTTTCTGGCCCAAGGGAAACCTTCCACATTTCCCGGCCCCCTCCGCGAAGCCCCGACACCCATGGAGTCTGCCGCACTCGATGCCGGCAAAGCCTTCGGCACGGCCCCCAAACACATTTCCCAGAAGCCCCACGAACCCCCACAATAGAGGATGTTTGATCCCCGACAACGACAGCATGGAGCAAGGAAGCGAGGGCGAGGAGATCGACGAAGGGGGGGAGGGCAGGGAGAGGCAGGCGGGAGACGGGTGGATGTGGACGAGGCCGCGCTTTTCTGGCAAAGCGTGAGGAAACGTGGAATACAGATCACCAGGTAGTGATTCTTTGGCGTGAGTACACGCTTCAATGGCTTCATCTTTGGCCAACTGCTGGTCCTTCAACCCCTCCTCATCCTCCTCCATCTTCCTCTGCTCCCCCCCCCCCTCCTCTGCGCAAACCAGGAGTACTGGACCGAACTTTCAAAGGATGGCCGGGCGCAACCCGACTACGCTGTACATGCTTTCTTCGGCGTGCTCACTACACGCTCCCCGTCTGCGCGCCTAGTCTGACCTCATTGGCGTGACAGCGCGCTGCCATTCACGGTGCGAAACAGGGCAAGTACAGGTGGTCGAATCCCAATAACAAAAAAAACTGACACCAGGCGTGCAATCTTCGGCGTGCTTACACGCTGCTCGCTTTGGGCCCAGGCAGCTCTTTGGCGTGACAACACGCTGGCCGCATGAAGCCGACCACCACCTCCTGCCGTAACGGCCTCAGGTGCATACACGTAGAGCCCCGCAGAAAGGTAACAAGGTTGCGCGCTCATTCCTGTGCCCCCAGCCGCAATCAGGAACGCCGCCAGTGCGATGCCAGGCTGATTTAATTATAGGCGACTGCTGGAGGCCATTGAATGAAATCTCAAGAACCGTCGCTGGCCTCTGCCTCTTCCTCCACCTGCTGCTTCTTCATGGCTCGGTACGACAAGCCGCTGGTAGATACCTGCGGCGGCTAACATGACGGCGCCGTCTTCCGTTTGGATCTCCCCATATCACTGCAAGCTACCGCTGCCAGACATCCGCTCGCTGGCTCCTGCTCCCACACTGCCTCACACCACGCATCCTTTTTGGCCAAAGTAAGATTGCAGTTAAGAAAGGCGCCTCGTCGGGGACGCCAGCGCCCAATAAAACAAAAGACAAAAAACAAAAAATAAAAAAGAAAAAAAAAAAATAAAAAAAAAAAAACATAAAAAAGAAAGAGAAAAAAAAAAAAAAAAAAAACTAAAACAAAAAAAAAAAAAAAAGAAAAAAATAAATACAATAAAAGAAAAAAACAAAAAAAAAAAAAAAAAAAACAAAAAAAAAGAAAAAAAAAAAAAAGGAAAAAATAAAGAAAAAAAAAAAAAAATAAAAAAAAAACAAAAGAAATAAAAAACCAAAAAAAAAAAAAAAAACAAAAAAGAAAAAAACACCAAACAATGTAAAAAAAAACATAAAAAAAAAAAAAAAAAAAATTAAACAGAACACAAAAAAAAAAAAAAAAAAAGCAAAAGAAAAAAAACAACAAGCACGAATACCCGAACTTACACCTAGATTCCAACTCACTGCCTGCTCCGACGGTCTTCTCGGGGCACGCCGGAACACGACCTGCTTTGCTGATTTCTAACACCTCCCCCACATATATATCAGGTGCATATGCTGCATCAGCGGGCCTTGGTTGCAGTATCGGCCATGGACGTCACCATGGCGAGATTCGTCTTGCGACGCTTCTTGCTTATCTGCAACTCCTTCCCCTCTTCGAGGATAGCGGTAGCCAGGTCGACGGCCTTTGGGGGGGTGGGCGCCGACGCACCGGGCGACAGCGGCTGCATCTTCTGACGCCCCCTCGAGAAGTGCGCGAACTGGCCGCAAACCTCCGAATATAAAGCCCTACAGTGTCTCCAGAAAGAACCACGACATGGAAAAACGCAGGGCGACTGGGATAGGCAAAAGGAGGCATCCTGAGAGCAGGGGGTCGAAGAGCGGCGGAGCACACCACGGCGCTTCGAAGCCGAGGAACGGAGAGGCAACGGAGGCGAAGTCGTTCCCGCCTCCACCACAAGATACCCATTTCCCTGTCGATCATCGGGCGGAAGGCAGGAGGCAGAGGACAGTGAAACACGAATGCAGGCAGGGGCACGCGCAAATGGCCTTCGCCATGCTTGCCACGCCTTGCTCCTGCCGCTCCTTCTTCTCCTTCCAAGACGCGTCCTTCGCCGCCAGGGCGGTGAACTCATCCTCGCGCCGCACTTCGGAGGTTTGGCCACTTCATAGCTACTCAGCCGCACCGCTTTCCCATGCTATATCGATGGTGGGGCATCCTGGTCTCGCTGTCTTTTCTTCTCTCTTGCTCTCTCTGTCTCTCTCTCCCTCTTTCCCTCTTTCCCTCTCTTTAAGAGAGAAAGAGAGACAGAGAGAGGGGGGGGAGAGAGAGAGAGAGAGAGAGAGAGAGAGAGAGAGAGAGAGAGAGAGAGAGAGAGAGAGAGAGAGAGAGAGAGAGAGAAAGAGAGAGAGAGAGCGCAAGAGAGAGTGTGAGAGAGACAGAGAGAGAAAGAGGGAGTACGCGAGAGAGGAGACTCTCTCTCCCTCTCTTTCTCTCTCTCTTCCTCCCTCTTTCTCTCTCTCTCTCTCTCACTCTCTCTCTTTCTCTCTCTCTCTCTCTCTCTCTCTCTCTCTCTCTCTCTCTCTCTCTCTCTCTCTCTCACTCGCATCGTCGCACCGCAAAACCAATGTTCCCCGGTGTTCTGGAAGGACCTGAGGGTTCCCCCTATCGCAGCAAATTCCTCTGGGTCAAGCCTCGTCCTGCTGAACATCGGGCTCTCCCCTTCCTGGCTAACGCGTGTTCAGAGCCCGCGTGCGAACGAGCGCAGCCACCCGCCAGCGGTAGGGGAGGGGCTCCTGCGTCAGCACCACGAGCTGTCCAAGGTCAACCAGAGCAGTCTGGGCAGCGACGGCCTTCGTTTGGAGGCGCGGGCCGCGCACGGAATGAAGCTGATCCGCACAACCACGAAAGTTCTCAATTTCGGGCCCCCAAGAAGGAAGACGAACTGGTCGGGCCCTCAGGAACGCATTCCTGGCCCCCAACATGACCCCCAGGCTCGGAAGGGAAGATGAACTCCGCAGTCATGTTCTTTCCTTGAGCTACATACATGTAGGGTTTCCAACGGTTCATAGCCTCTATCAGGGAAGGGGGGGGCAAGAGAAAGGAAACATAGAGAAGGACATCTAAATACAATGTGGTCTTGGAGATCGCGAACATTTCGGCCTTCGCTCTCAAAACCTTCAGAACTGCTACGCACAACTACTGAAGTTCACCGGAACGCTGATTCCAGAACAGTGAAGGAGAAGCTGGACAGGCGCTCAGCTAGACTGCGGCGACTCACATATGTTTCTCCGCGCTCGAAGGAACCAGCTTCATTCTTGAAGAATGCTACTTCCGGAAACAAGAATACCGATGCAGATGTCGATGCAGACATCGATAATGGTATCGCTAGAGACATCGATGGTGATGCCGACACGGACAGCGATAGTGCGAGCGATAGCGCTATCGTTGGTGAAATCGCTTGTGCCATCGATACTGAAGCCCATGACGACATGGATCGGATGCGATTGATCCTGAAATAGAACGTGGGATCCATAGTACAACGAGGTGGGACACATGGAGAGATCAAGTGATCACCATGCTACTGAGATCCACCGGGTGGGATGCATAATGAGATCGACACTGAGACAGACAGCGAATTTGGCAGAGTATTATTTCCTAGCCATTTCTTCAGGCCTTCCTTCATGCCGTCTTGGAACTCCTCTGGGCTCTCTTCGGCCATCTCAAACGCCCGAGGCCGCGATCCTCATCCTTGGGTCTGCGCCCGCCCCCTTGGCCTGCTACTCCCATCCCTTCGCGCGCCTGGCCCGCCTCGAAGAACCAGGCAAGAATAGTGCCAGGAGATTCGAAGTACGCCTTCTTCAATGCAGACGGCCTCAGCACCGCGCGAAGTCTAATTCTTCGTGGAAGAGATGCCCGAGATAGAGAATGTAAAGACGGAGATAAAGCTTCCGGGAAAAAAAAACGCAAAGCGGGAGGAGTTTCAAAAGGTGGACGACGAAAAATGAAACGCAAGAGGACTCCGAGCCGCAACAAAACTCCACTCGGGGAAGTTCCGCAGAACCACGCCGTCAGGATTCCAGGAATAGGCGAAAGGGAATAAGGGTTCCCTCCAAGGAAGAGAAGGTCGGGCGCGCTGGGGGCGAAAAAAAAAAAAAAGATAAAAAAAAAAAAAAAATAAACAAAAAAAAAAAAAATCAAAAAAAAAAAAAAAGAACAAAAAAAAAAAAAAAAAAAAAAAAAAAAAAAAAAAAGCGCTGTGTCATAAACAACTCAAAAAAAAAAAAAAAATCAACAAAGCACAAAGCCCGCGCTGCGCGAGCGGCCGCCGACCGCGATGCCCCGATTGCGGCGGCGGGTCCTGGAGCAAGTATCACCCGGATGGCCGACATTTCCAGCTGCAGCAGCGCACGGTCTGATGAAACAACCAAAACTGCTGCGGCGGCAGACGCGACGCCGACACAAAACGCTACCAAAGCTTGCACGATGGTGCTCCCGGGCACGCGCGAAGGCCTCAAATCAGCAATTTGAGATTCCCACAAAGCACGACACACCAGAAAAAAGAAGGTGATGAGATTGATGAGGGAGTCGAGACAGATAAGCCTGCCGGCTAAGAGGCTTATGAATAGACGAGGGAGAAAGAGGATAAACAGAAGATGAAAATAAGGAGGGGAGGGTGAGGCATGTAAGAAGGGTGAGGAGGAGAGCACGAAGCGAAACAGAGAAATGGGAGCGAGGACAGGGGAATGACTGTGCCGACGCTCTAAACTCTTCCCCGTGCATGCAAAGGCCGCACGGAACACTTCCCCAACACCCCTTCGTTCTTTCGCACGTCTGTCCCGCCTACAAAACCCTCACATAGCACGACTATCGGTATGTTTCGCAAAAATTGCTGTTTTAGGATGGGCTGGCGGGGATACGCAAAACGCGCCGAACTCCCGAGGCTCTTCGAAGCGCCCCCGACCGCGACCAGGAGCTCCTCGGCACTACCAGGTTGCGTCGTCACCGCTTTCTGGACGCAAAGAGGGCCCGCAAACGCGGTGTCCGCGGAGTTTCTTCTGCAGAACTATCACCCCGCACCGGTCAGATGCGAACGGACGGAAACGGAACGCCATTGCCACCCTTTCTTTCATAGGCTCACTCAAATGGTGTACAATCATTCGTTTGCAAGAAGCTCCTGGGTCAACCTCTGCGCCAACCAGGATACCGGGCCGAACTTTCAAAGGTTGGCCAACGCAATCCGACTATGCTGTACTTGCAATCTTTGGCGCGATCACAACACGCCCCCCATCTGCGAGGGCACTGTCATCTCTTTGGCGTGACAACACGCTGCCGACCACGACATGCAATTAGTCTGCATCGGCTCCCCGACACGAGGAGGCCGCGACTTCCTGGCAAAGCGTGCAAAAATGAATACTCATCACCAGCTGGTGATTCTTTGGCGTGAACACACGCTTGAGTGGCCTGGTCTTCAGCCACCTCTTGCTCCCCCCCTCACACCTTCTCCTCCTCCATATCCCTCTCCTTCTCCTCCCCCTAGCGCGTGCTATTGGTCTGAATCGGTTCACCTAAACGAGGCGGCCGAAATTGTCTGGCAAAGCGTGAGGACATGTGGAATACAGTTCGCCAGCTCGTGATTCTTTGGCGTGAACGCACGCTTGAGTGGCTCGGTCTTTGGCCACCTCCAACTCCTCCACCCCTTCCTCGCCCTCCTCCTCCTCTTCCTTCCGTCCCTCCCCACCCCAGTGCGTGCACCAACTCTGAATCGGGCTCCGCTGAACGCACCCGCTCCACGGGCTACCAGAAAAGCTCTGACACGGGAATGCCGCGGTGGGCGGCTTCGAGCTCCAGCATGCTTTGGGCAACAGGGCCCGTAGACCACAGGAGCGCGTTTACTTCCAGCCGCTGCCGCTTTTGTTGCACGCATTCCGCGTTCTCTTGGGTGTCCTGAGTAACCTGCTGACACGCTTGGAGAATCCCCTCCTGCGCGACCCGCGACTCCTCCAATACTGCCTCGCACTTGGCGCGCTGTTCCGTTCTTTGCTGAATCGACCGAGCGATCTCCTCCAATCGATTCTGCAGCGAGGACACGTCCTCGCGAATGGAGGCCTGCAGCCCCGTCTCGCGCGCGATCTCCTTGTCAAGTTCTTCACGCTTCTGTCGGAGTGCGCTCATGGCTGCAGCGACCTCGGAAAAGGAATCGTCCCGGGCCCTTCCACGCTTGTCCAAACTGCCGGTGCTTGCAGACCCGGGCGTCGACGCAGATCCTGCGCATGGTGACCGCTCCATTGCCCCGGCCTTCCCGTCAACTCTAGTGAATCACCCGAGACACCCCCACTGAAGCACGAACGCAAACGCCCGCGTGCAGATGCACTCGCTTGAGCCAGTAGGCCACACAATAGGTTTCATGCGAAAGCCTGGGTCCAGCTAACTGGAGTACCTCGGAGTACCTCTTGAAGGGTGCTTCCCAACAAATCGGTTTCAGCTAAGTGGAGTCTTTCCAAACAATAGGTTTCATGCGAAAACCTGGGCCCAGTTAAGTGGAGCACCTCGGAGTACCTCTTGAAGGGTGTTTTCCCAAACGATAGGTTTCATGCGAAAGCCTGGGTCCAGCTAAGCGGAATGCCTCGGAGTTCCTCTTGAAGGGTGTTTTCCCAAACAATAGGTTTCAGCTACGTGGAACACATGGGAGTACCTCTTGAAGGGTGTTTCCCCAAACAATAGGTTTCATGCGAAAGCCTGGGTCCAGCTCAGTGGAGCACCTCGGAGTCCCTCTTGAAGGGTGTTTCCCCACACAAGAGGTCTCATGCGAAAGCCTGGGTCCAGCTAAGTGGAGTACCTCGGAGTACCTCTTGAAGGGCGTTTTCCCAAACAATAGGTTTCAGCAAAGTGGAGTACATGAGAGTACCTCTTGAAGGGCGTCTTCCCCAACAATCGGTTTCATGCGAAAGACTGTACCTCGGAGTACCTCTTCAAGGGCGTTTTCCCAAACAATGGGTTTCAGCTCAGCGGAGTACATGGGAGTACATCGCGAGAGGTGTTTTCCCAAACAATGGGTTTCATGCGAAAACCTGGGTCCAGCTAAGCGGAGTACCTCGGAGTACCTCTTGAAGGGTGTTTTCCCAAACACTAGGTTTCATGCGAAAGCCTAGGTTTCATGCGACACCCATGGAGTCTGCCGCACTCGATGCCGGCAAAGCCTTCGGCGCGGCCCTCAAACACGTTTCCCAGAAGCCCCACTAACCCCCACAATAGAAGATGTTTGATCCCCGACAACGACAGAATCGACGACGACGGCGCGACCACTACCGCCGCCGCCGTCGATGCCGACGACGTCGACGTCGAGGCGCCGGCGAGGGTTCTTTTCGTTTGTTGGTTGTTCGTTGTTTGTTTTTGTCGTGGTCCTCGCCCGCGACCCGCCCGCGACCCACCCGCGACCCACACGCGACCTGACCGCGGCCCACCCACATTGCCTTGACGAACAGCTGGCGCCTGCGGCGACCTCATTGTGTAGTGTAAAAATCGGTGCCTCCGACAGTATCCTCGTCGCCCCCGAGTTCTTCTCGATGCCGCCCCCCTGCGCAGTCCTCCAGGGAGTCCCTGAAGTTGATGATGTTGCTCAGGTCTGCAGCGCGAGCCTCCCCTCCCCGTCCACCCCTCTCCTCCGCCGCCTCCCCCTCTCGAAGAACAACAAAAAACACAAACATGCACTTTCGGAGCTCCGCGTGCATTTCTTGGATGGGCGCTGGACCCCCACCCCGGCGGCGCCTCCGAGGCCGCCCATGGCGCGTTCCGCGCGCCAGGGAGGGGGGTCCAGTGCCGCTCCAGGACGTCGGCGCGGAGTCCCGACAGTTTATGTGTACGATGTCTTTGCGCCTCGATCCTCCGCCCCGGCCTTGCCGCAGGACGACGACAACAGAAAGCATCGTGCTGGGCAGCAGCTGGCCTGTGGCAGGCCCGTCTGCCTGTCTCGCTGGCCTCGCCCCGTGCGAAGCAAGAAGTATGGTTCCCCGACGCGTGCGAGTCCACTTTCGGCTCCAAGTCCAGACCTCTCTTTTGCTGAATACACAACAAAGCCGATGACACATCTCTGACGGGGTCCATAGACCCGAAATAGGGAGAGAGGGGAAAAAACATCTTTGAATAAAAAAATGATCGCTCTTACCCGCTCGCGTGCCATTCAACGCGTATCCCATGCCCTCGATACCCGCCCCTTCGTCGTCGATCGTACCCCCTTTGGGAAATATCTTTCTTCCCTGCCACGTGTATTTGGCGCGGCCCCTGAGGCAAGGGAAGAGAGGACGGATGGAAGGAAAGGACAAGGGGGAGGGAGGAAGATGGAGCACGAGAGAGAGTAGCAGGATGGGGGGGCTAGTAGCAGAAAACACGTTGCAGAACCAGACGGGCAGATCGGGCGGCTAGACCCTAACAGGCGGGTCGGGAAGGCGGGCCCAGGCGGCCAAGTCGAGCACGGCGGCTCGCCGAAGCGTGCGCCTTGCACGAATCGCGAGAAGGCCTCGGGAGACAGCGCGATTCCAAAACAAATCGCAAGGAGATCCACGGCTAGAGAGCGTGCCTCTAAAAAGGCGTCTCCCCTCCCCCTCATTACCCCCCTCTGCGCGCCGCCGTTGCCAGCTGCAGGGCGACAAAACGCTACAGTCAGCCCGTGTGGTGAGGAGGCGCGACGATGATGCCAGGGCCCTGGACGCCCACTTCTTAAGGCTGACGCCAGGGAGGGGAACAGCTCAGGGGGGGGAAACCTCGAGCGTGAATAGGCCATACAGTAGGGGCCCGTCCACATGAGACCTCCCAGGGAATGCAGCGCAGATCCAAGAAACCCGCGCGGAGCGCCAAAAGTTTATGCTTATGCCGTTTCTCTTCTTCGAACATCGCCGATAGATGGGCGATAGGTTCCCGATAGCGAAGCCCGATGTTCCTGTGCGGGATGGACTGTCGGAGCCCTTTCGGCGACGAGTGGGCGATTGGAAGTCGATGCACATCCCCCGCTGAGCACATTCCCCCCCGAACGTTGCCACGAGCCGATCCCCCCCCAGCGTTGCCCCTGACCTCTTTCCTCACCACTCCTCCCTCCCAACATCTCCGCAGATCTGAGAAATTCAGCCGGCGGTCCTTCTTGAGCCTAAGCCTGTGCCGCCCTGATGTTGCCCCTGACCCTTCACGCACCCCCGCGGCGCCGGAGACTCCGGCGGGCCGCTGCCGCCTGCGGCGACCGCTGCCCTGGGGAACGGGGGGCGGGGCGCTCGGGCGCCAGGCCGACGCGGTCATCGCCCTCGGTTTCGCCTCTCCTCGTCCTCCTCCTCCTGCTCCTCCTCCTGCTCATCCTCCTGCTCCTGCACCTCCTCCTGCTCCTCCTGCTCCTCCTGCTCCTCCTCCTCCTCCTCCTCCGCCTCCGCCTCCTCCTGCTCCTCCTCCTCCTGCTCCTGCTCCTGCTCCTGCTCCTGCTCCTGCTCCTCCTCCTCCTCCTCCTCCTCCCCCTCCTCCGCCTCCTCCTCATCATCAACACCAACATCATCATCATCATCATCATCACCACCATCATCAACATCATCATCATCATCATCATCATCACGGTCATCAACATCATCGGGACACCACCGTCATCATCATCATCCATCATCATCATCACCATCATCACAATCATCATCATCATCATCACATCATCATCATCAGCAGCAGCAGCGGGACACAGTCATCGTCATCATCATCAGCAGCAGCAGCATCATCATCGGGACACCGTCATCATCATCCCATCCTCATCATCGACATCATCATCATCATCATCACCAACATCATCAGCATGATCATCATACTTACCAACATCACCATCAACATCATCATCATCATCACCATCGGGACGCCATCATCATCATCAACATCATCATCATCACCATCAGAATAATCATCATCGGGACGCCATAATCATCATCAACGTCATCATCATCAACATCATCATCATCGGGACACATTCATAATCAGCATCATCAACATCAACATCATCATACTCATCTTCATCGGGACACCATCGTCGGCATCATCATGATCATCATCATCCTCATCATCGGGACACCATCAGCATCATCATCATCATCATCAACATCAACATCAACATCATCATCATCATCGCCATCATCAACATCATCTCATCATCATTACCATCCTCATCATAATCATCATCATAATCATCAGCAACATCATCATCGGGACACCGACGGGACACCGACGACGACGACGACGAGGGGCCGTCGCCGCGGAGCCCGGGTGGCGATCGCGCCTACATCATCGCCATCTGCTGCGCCAGCTGGGCCCTCTTCGCCTTCACCGGCGGGGGGGCCATAGCTCTTGGCGTCGTCGTCGGCTTTTCGAAGTTTTCGCCCCCTGGAGGCCGTTTGCGGGCTTCGCCCTTCAAAAACGGACCCGAGGTGCAACTCTGCATCGGAAGGGCCCCGGGAGAGCTACCGGTACCGACTTCGAGCAGATCTTGGCCGCCTGGAAGTCCCCGGGCGTCCTCCTCCTCCTCCTCCCTCCTCGTTCCTCCTCCCCCTCTTCCTCCTCCTCCTCCCCCCTTGTCCAGGGGTGCGTTCTGACCAGGAGTCCGAGGCAGACTCAGCCGTGGCCGCGAGAGCGCGCAAAAGAACCAGAAACTGACAAAAACCCAAAGAAAGCCTCAGTCCTCCAACCTGAAACCTCGATCCACGATCGTCGACGACGACGAGGGCGCGGCCGCGAGCGCAGCGGGGGGCCAAACCCCGCGCGGAAAGGCGGGCGAGGACAAGGCCGCGGCAGGTTCAGCCAGACCAGTCTCTTGGCCCCCGCGGACCAGACCGAAAACGGGAAGTGGAGTAAGTGGAGTACCCCGGAGTACCTGTTGAAGGATGTTTTCCCAAACAATAGGTTTCCTTCGAAAGCATGGGTCCAGCTAAGTGGAGTCCCTCGGAGTACCTCTTGAAGGGTGTTTTCCCAAACAATAGGTTTCAGCTAAGTGGAGTACATGGGAGTACCTCATGAAGGGTGTTTCCCCAAACAATAGGTTTCAGGCGAAACCCTGGGTCCAGGTAAGTCGAGTACCCCGGAGTACATCTTAAGGGCGTTCTCCCAAACAATAGGTTTCATGCGAAAGCCTGGGCCCAGCTAATTGGAGTACCTCGGAGTACCTCTTGAAGGGTGTTTCCCCCAAAGAATAGGTTTCCTGCGAAAGCCTGGGTCCAGCTAAGTGGAGTATCTCGGAGTACCTCTTGACGGGTGTTTTCCCGAACAATAGGTTTCATGCGAAAGCCTGGGCCCAGCTAAGTGGAGTACCTCGGAGTACCTCTCGAATGGTGTTTTCCCACACAATAGGTTTCATGTGAAAGCCTGGGTCCCACTAAGTGGAGTACCTCGGAGTACCTCTTGAAGGGTGGTTTCCCAAACAATCGGTTTCAGCTAAGTGGGGTACATGGGAGTACATCTTGAAGGGTGTTTTTTCCAAACAATAGGTTTCATGTGAAAGCGCCTGGGCCAAGCTAAGTGGAGCACCTCGGAGTACCTCTTCAAGGGGGTTTTCCCAAAGGTTTCAGCTAAGTGGAGTACATGGGAGTACCTCTTGAAGGGTGTTTTCCAAAACAATGGGTTTCATGCGAAAGCCTGGGTCCAGCTAAGTGGAGTACCTGGGAGTACCTCTTCAAGGGTGTTCTCCCGAACAATAGGTTTCATGCGAAAGCCTGAGTCGAGTAAATATGGAGCACCTCGGAATACCTCTTGAAGGGCGTTTCCCCAAACACTAGGTATCATGCGAACGCCTGGGTCCAGCTAGGTGGAGTACCTCGAAGTACCTCTCGAAGGGTGTTTTCCCAAACAATAAGTTGCATGCGAAAGCCTGGGTCCAGCTAAGTGGAGCACCTCGAAGTGCCTCTTGAAGGGTGTTTTCCCAAACAATTGGTTTCAGCTCAGTGGAGTACATGGGAGTACCTCCTGAAAGACGTTTTCCGAAACAATAGGTTTCATGCGAATGCCCGGGTCCAGCTACGTGGCCCAAGACAGCCAAGCTGACACCCAAGATGGCCCAAGATGACCCAAGACGGCTCAAGAGGCCCCCAAGACGGCATCAAGACGGCCCAAGAGGCCCCCAAGACGGCATCAAGACGGCCCAAGAGGCCCCCAAGGTTTTTCAAGGTTTCACTTGTTTGGGTTTCCGACCGCCCAAAACGGCCCAAGAGGCCTGCAAGACAGCCCAAAAGGCCCTCAAAAGGACCCGAAGTCGGCCCAACGGGACCCCAAGATCGCCTAAAAGGCCCCCAAGAGAGCCCCAAGACGGCCCTCAAGCGCTCCAAGAGGGCTCCAAGACGGCCCAGAGAGACCCCCCGAGACGGCCTCCGCAGGCGTCAGACGGGCCAAGAACCATCTGAAATTGCCCAAGTGGCCCCAAGAGGCCCCAAGAAGGCCCCCAAGAAAACCCAGGAGGCCCCCAGAAGTCCAAAAACGTCGCCCAGGAGGCCCCGAAGCAGCAACACAAACATTGAATTTCATTTGGTGTTTGAATGATTTTGAGGTTATCGTCTGCCTTTTGGTTGAAAAGGTTTCAGCCTTCTTCCTGCTGTGCTGTTGCACAGGCGCGGTGGCGGGGCTTGCCGCAGGCAGGTGGGTACTTTCTCACCAGTTTGGAACAGTCCCGTTGAACACCCTTCGCTCTGGCGGCCTCCGCTGCCTGAACGAGCTCCAGCGAAGTCTCGTCGTATCCTCTTTTCGCGGCTGCGTTGTACGTCGATGCCCACAGGTCGGACTGATGGCCTCCAGGTCCGATGAACTTTGTCGTCACCGAAAACATATTATATCGTAGAACAAGAACGTTCCCAGTCATCAACATCCGCCACCGTGCCTGCACGAGGTGGGCGCGTGAGTAGTAGTAGTAGTAGTAGTAGTAGTAGTAGTAGTAGTAGTAGTAGTAGTAGTAGTAGTAGTAGTAGTAGTAGTAGTAGTAGTGGTAGTAGTAGTCGTCGTCGTCGTCGTCGTAGTCGTAGTCGTAATAGTAGTCGTCGTAGTAGTAGTAGTAGTAGTAGTAGTAGTAGTAGTAGTAGTAGTAGTAGTAGTAGTAGTAGTAGTAGTAGCAGTAGTAGTAGTAGTAGTAGTAGTAGTAGTAGTAGTAGTAGTAGTAGCAGTAGCAGTGGTGGTGGAAGAAGAAGGAGAAGTAGTAGTAGTAGTAGTCGTCGTAAAAGTAGGACTAGTAGTAGTACTAGTGGTGGTAGTAGTACTAGTAGTAGTAGTAGTAGTAGTAGTAGTAGTAGTAGTAGTAGTAGTAGTAGTAGTAGTAGTAATAGTAGTAGTAGAAGTAGTAGTAGTAGTAGTAGTAGTAGTAGTAGTAGTAGTAGTACTAGTGGTAGTAGTAGTAGTAGCAGTGACGGTAGTAGTGGTACTGGTAGTAGTAGTGGTGGTAGTGATAGGCGTACTCGTACTAATAGAAGTAGTATGCGTCGTCGTGGCAGCAATAGTGATACTAGTGCCAGTAATGATACAGCTGGTAATCGTAGTAGTACTAGTGGCAGTAGTAGTAGCGGTTCGGCGAGCACGGTGTCGCATGTGGATGATTGGGAACGTCCTCGTAATTATTTTGACTGTGACAGCATCACTCTAAGATACAAGATGTATTCGGTGACCACAAAGTCCCTCAGGTCTAGTGGCCAACAGTCCGATCCGCGGTCATCCACGCAGAACAACGCCACGAAGAGAGGGCACGGCGAGACTTAGCTGGAGGCTGTTCGGAAAGACGAGGGAAGCCGTGCGCAGGGTTTCCAACGTGATTGTACCATACTGGTTCTGAGACGTTTAGCACCCCGTATTTGCGGGAAAAAATGATGAAGCGGACGCAGGGTGGGTCGCCGAGTGGGCCGCGCATAGGCCGCGGGTCGATCGCACGTGGCTCACAACTGCTTTGCGACTAGATGGCGGGTGAGGCGCGAGTGGCTCGCGAGGTGATTCGCGCGTTGGGTCGCACGAGAGTCGCCGGTGGATCACGGGCGGACATCGGGCCAGCAACAACAACAACACCGACACCAAAAACAACAACAAGAACAACAACAACAACAACAACAACAACAACAACAGCCATAACAGCAACAGCAACACCAGCAACAACAACCAACAACAGTAACCAACAACAACAACGACAAACAACAATAACAACAACAACAACAACAACAACTACAACAAGAACAACAACAACTACAACAACAACAACTACAACTACAACAACAACAATAATCCTCGCCGTGTACCCCCACTTCAGACACGCACACAGTGACAGCGAATGACCGTTCGGCTCCCTCACTCGGATATGTGGCTCGTGGTGGCTTACCATGCGAACGTACAGCGGATCCCTGTCGACGTTGCCAACCTGTGTCCACGCTTGCGACCTCTCCTTGCGTGGAACAACCTGGACGTTGACGGCAGCGCGCGAACGCTACACGAACCACGGGGCGCGGCGAAGAAAGATACCCTCGAACGCTTGCATGAGAGGGCGGATGGGCTGCGCGCGCAGGAGACGCAGTGAGCTGATGACCACGGCCACAGTGCCCCATGCACTCGGCTGATGCCGATTAGACGCCGCGGATTACGAGATCCACCTTTCTTCCAGGAGCCGAGTGATTGAGATTTCGACCAAGACCTGGTCTTCCTGTTTCACCAACAAACCAAGCGCGTCCTTTGCGCCAGTGGCGCCGCACGGGCATTCATCAGGGGACTCCTGAGACGATAAACGAAAAAAAAAACGAAAAAAAGAGAAAAAAAAATAACGTAAAAAACTAATAGAACAAAAAAGAAAATAAAAAAACGAAAAAAAGAAAATAAAAAAAAAAAAAAAAAAAAAAAGAAAAGAAAAAAAAGAAAAAACAAGAAAACACGAAAACAGAAAAAAGAAAAAAAAAAAAGAAAGAAGAAAAGAAAGGAAATAAAAGCCTTGGGCGGGTCGAAAAAAAAAAAAAAAAAAAAAAAAAAAAAAAAAAAAGAAAAAAAAAAAAAAAAAAAAAAAAAAAAAAATAAAAAAGAAAAAAAAAGCGCGGTGGTAAGGAAAAAAGGCTTGCCAAAAACAGCAAAAAAAACAAAAACACAGAAAAAAAAAAACAAAAAAAAAACAAAGACAACAAAGATACATGGGGTGTGCTGGGGTCGTGTTCCCTCTCAACACCGGGGGAACAGTCGGGACCCTCGCCCGACGGGGCCGACACCTCTCGCACCTGCATTCACACCGAGTTGCGCCACGCAGGTTGCGCGGGCCAATACATCAATTGCAATAGGCTCTCAACTCGCACTCGCCCACGCCTTTTCCGTGCACGCACGGTAGCGGATCCAGCAGTCTCTGATCCATGTATGGGTTCCTCCTACAATCTTGGAATTGAACAAAAAATATCTTCGACCAGAGATTCCCGACAAAGTCCTCCACGAAGCGGGGCCTCATTGCACAATCGGCAAAAGTGTGGGACGCGTCGCGCGTGGAGATTTCTCCCGCATGTGTGGCTGATGATGTGTACTCTATCATGACTGCTTCTGGCGGCGTTCCCGGCTATCGTTTCGAGGGGCTCTTGCATCACGGTTATTCTCTACTGCTTCAGCAAGACGCCTTGATACATTGGTTCATCAAAATCCCCGCTACATTGAATCTCAGGAAGACGATCATCCTAACCTTTGGTCTCAGAATGGCTGGCCTGTACGGAGTAGTCAAAAGAACTGCGCTCGACGGCTCCAGCTTTCGGGCGCCTGGTCTCAGCAGAAGAGCAGCAGCACCATTACTAGTAGTACTAGTAGTACTAGAGACTTGTAGTAGAAGTATTAGTAATAGTGCTACTACTACTAGTTGAAGTAGAAGTAGTACTCGTAGTACTACTAGTTGTAGTCGTCGTAGTAATAATAGCAATAGTAGTAGAAGTACTAGTGCCCATAACATTTGTATTTTTTCTGGTAGACGTAGTATCGTAGCACTAGCAGGCGTCGCAGTGGACGCAGCAGAGGTGGAACTAAGAGGGACAACATCAGAAGTGGCGGACTTTGCCGAAGGTGGTCGAATAGTTGCCCAGAGAACTGCAGCCATTAAACTGACTTCTTTTCACTACGCCGTACACGCAACCCATGATGAGACCAAAGTTCCGACCGATTGTGCTTCTAAGATTCAGCTTATTCAAGCTTTTGTTTAACCCCCATATGAAGGCATCTTGTTGACGCATCAAGTAATAACCATGCTGCACGAGCCCTTCAAAGCCACCGCTTGGCAAGGCGCCAGAAGCAGTCACGATAGAGGACACATCATCATCCAAACATACGAGATATGTTCCCTCCCGTGAAGCGTCCCATACCTTTTGCTTTTGCTCGTGTAAAGAAGACCCGCCCCTATGAATCACAATGTTGGGGAAGTCCGGCCGGAGACATTTTTTGTGCCACTCCAAGTTTGTAGGATGCACCCACACATGGATAGATGACTGCGAAACCCGCTACCGTGCGTGCACGGAAATGGCGTGGGCGAATGCTAGTTCAGAACCCAACCTATTGCGGCGACGACGACGACGACGACGACGACGACGACGACAACGACGCCGACGACGAGTGCGACGCCGGCCACGGCTGCGACGATGATGACGACGAAGACGACCACGACGCAACGACGACGACGGGGAGGACCAGGAGCAGGAACTAGAGAAAGAGCAATTGGGACCTCCCATAAAGCACCTTTTCGCGGGGGCCCGTCACAACAATAGGTCTCAGTGTCGTCGTCTTGGGCAGGACAACGCTAGCATCTCTCGGGATGGAGTATTTCTTGCAAGTTGCTTATCGCCACAATAGGTTTCACCTGGCCGCGTCATGGAAGGCAAATGCACTACTGCCTTGTCACTGGTGTTCGCGGCTTCGCTACAGCAGTGACAGCAGTAGTGCATTGTCACTGGCGTGGCGGGGCCGCTAACACCAGTGACGCGGCCCGATGACATCTATTGCGGCGACGACGACGAGGACGAGGACGACGACGACGACGAAGACGACGACGACGACGACGACGACGACGACGACGACACCCTGCGCCGAGCAGCTCTGTGTGATTGCAGGCGTGGCACCAGACGGTTCAGGGTCCCCAGATTGCCCCGGATAAGATGGAAATCCAACCTGGCACGTTCTAGCACCTGCAAGCTTTTACCAAGACGCTCCGACCCGCAAAGCCTCCCTCCAGGAATCACCTCGCAAATGCATGTGCGGCGGAATTGACACACGGCACATGGATGGCCTGTTGATGCACAAGGAATGACAAGGTCTTTGCCGAAATCTCAGCAACACGGCTCCTCGAACAAATATGGACCTCGTACTCAACAGCGTCGAATCGGCCACAGCCTAGTGCATGGGGCAGTTTGGGCGCGGCCATCAGCTCACTACAAACAGAACCCACCACGCGTGGCTGCGGAAATCATTCAGCCTGACGCCTCGAGACAAAAGAGCTGCAGGACGCTCGGGGACCGACCTCCGCGATGTCTCGATTTTTCCGATGCGCGGCCCCCGGAGGTCCCGACGACTTCCCCAGGACCGGTTTTTCGTCCTGGATCGTTTTTTGGACGGCCCCGGGGCCCGAAAACTGCCTCCAGGACTCCAGGGGCCGAAAACAACGAAAAACCAAAATCCAGTGATTTTTTTTTAACGCTGAGGGGCAGTAATCAGTCCATACCTCGCGCCTGGCACTCGAGTGGACCGATCAGGCTACCAGATCATCGAACGGGGACGGGGCCACACCTGTGACGGCGATGCGCTCTGTATGTGGCGGCGTCGTGCTTCCGATTTGAAGTATTGTAGCTTACTGACGGAGGGGCCATCCAAACAATTCATTGCGATATTTAGCGCGGAAACGGATACCAAGACCACGGGCATACAGACAGGTAAGATAGAGGCAGAAGTGGAGACGGAGGACAGTGAGACATATAGGAGACACGTGACGGAGACAGGGATACAGGATGGGCACAGGCGCAGACGAACAACCACATTCGCACAGACAGGCAGAGAGACATTCAGGCAGATACACAAAGCAAGCAGACGGACAAACAAAATTTGTTTGCCTCCGCAGACGCTCACGCAGCGAGTCGCCGGCCAGGGCCTCCCAGGAACCCACGAAACTGCCGACAGTTGCGCACTTGGCAGCTCCCCCCGCAGAGAGCCGCGAGGTCCCGACGCGATCTGCGTGTCACCCCCACTCCGCTGGGCCTCCCAGGAGCCCACGAACCTGCCGACAGTTGCGCACTTGGCAGCTCCCCCCGCAGGGAGCCGCGAGGTCCCGACGCGATCTGCGTGTCACCCCCACTCCGCTGGGCCTCCCAGGAGCCCACAGAACTGCCGACAGTTGCGCACTTGGCAGCTCCCCCCGCAGGGAGCCGCGAGGTCCCGACGCGATCTGCGTGTCACTCCCACTCCGCACGGCCTCCCAGGAGCCCACGAAAGTGCCGACAGGTGCGCAGATCGCAGCCCCCCAGAAGGCGCCGCGAGGAGGAGGTAGGAGGCAGGAGGGAGGTGGGCGGGAGGACGGGGCGACCAAAGTGCTCCATGCAAAACGAGTACCCAACCAAGGGAAGGTTGGGAAAAAGGCACCCCTTTCACACACTCGTGATCAGAGCCACTCACACGCGCGTACTCCTCAGATTCACTCGCACTCAAATCCACACATTCAGACCCATTCACCCAGACACGCTCATACCCAGACTCATTCACACTCAGATCCTATCAAATTCATAATCGTTCACTCGCAGAGCCACTCAGACTCAGACTCACTTGCTCCAAGACACTCAGACTCACACTCACACACTCAGACTCACTCGTACTTACTCCCACTCACCACTCACCCATGCTCAGGGACACCCGCGATCGCTGCTGGATCACCGAGATGTAGCAGGCACTGCGCTCAGGCCTCCCACAATGGCGTCGACCAAGCGCGTTTTCCACGGGCCAGTTGACGCCCAGACTGGGGGAACCTCTCAGGCGTGACGCCCGCTTGGGGCGGTGGGCGTTCCTCTTGCCAGAGCCCCATGATCAACACGATTGAAGGGCCCCTGGGACACACACACACAAATAAAGACACACACAGATAACCAGATTCCATATATTTTCCTACATGTTCTGGGTGTTTGTCTCCCCCCCACACTTCCCATATCTCCCCATCATTTTCTGGGGAATCGACGATTCATGGTGCGTGTGTGCGTGTAAGTGTGTGTGTGTGTGTGTGGGTGTGGGTGTGTGTGTGTGTATGTGTGTGTATGTCTGTGCGTGTGTGTGGGTGTTTTTGTTCCCCCTCGACGATTCATGGTGTCTGTGAGTGTGTGTGTGTGTGTGTGTGTTTTTCCCCCTCCTGAACGATGTAGGCGGGCATGGCCCTTCGGCCTCCCAGAGCGGGTCAACGACTGGGCGCGACCCACGGACCCAGGGCCTCCCGGGCAGCAGGCCGCTCGGGGCGGTGGGCATGTCTCTGCTCGGAGTCCCATGTCCGTCTCGATCTACTGCGGGATGACGACTAATTAAAAATTTTGCGATTGGAAAGAACGATAAAAAACATAGCTTCTGCGATTTCTGCACAATTTTCTGACTGGAGGAGAACGATTAAACAAATAGTGTTCCAGCCCGGGGCCGGTTTTTCCTAATCGTCACCTTGGGCACCGCCGCGCGAACACGACCCCCGGTCATTTATTAGCCGTCATCCTCCATTATAGGGAGACGAACAGTGACATAAACATCAAAACTCGGAGGTCCGCGCGGATTTCTCGGATCGGCGCCGGGGCCCCCCAGCGGCGCCTCCGGCGCCGCCCCAAGCGCGCTCCGCGCGCCAGGGAGGGGGGGTCCGGCGCCGATCCGAAAAATCCGCGCGGACCTCCGAGTTTTTATGTTTATGTCATTGTTCGTTCCCCTAATCTAGCAAAGGCTGTACTTTCGCCTGCCAAGCGGGTGTCGACCCGGAGTGTTCCACAGTTCCGTTCGCGCCTGGATCGTGGGGACCTCCAAGCTTGCCCTCGCTCGGACGTCCGTTTGCTCGGTTTCGTACGTGCACTGTTTCGCAGGATGGCCCAAACTGCTCCTCGATGGGTTTCGCTGAGATGACGCGCACACGTCCGAGCGATGCCAAGTAAAGCGCAAAGCTGGTTTGAGGCGTCCGGAGGCCCGAACTTGGCTTCCACGACACGGAAAAAAAGACAAACCATCCGCCTCGATTCTCCGATGTACCAGATGCCTGGGCCCCCTGTCTCACGACGAGGGCAGGATGAAAGCAAGTCCGGATGAGGACAAATCGCAAGAAACTCTGAGCGCTGGCAAATCTGGAGAATGCACCGGGCGCCGCGGCCGTTCTACAACGTGCCGGAACACTCTGGAGCGAATCCCCCCCATCCCGGGCCTGCCTGACTCCTCCTTCTCCCTCCCCCTCCTCCCCCTCCTCGTCGACCCCTCCTCCTCCCCCTCCCCCCCTCCCTCCTCCTCCTCCTACTCCTCCTCCTCCTCCTCCTGCTCCTCCTCCTGCTCCTCCTCCTCCTCCTCCTCCTCCTCCTCGTCCTCCTCCACCCTCCTCGTCGCCGACATGCCTCGCATGGGCATGTCCTACGCCGCAGGCGCCTACACGCCACCACCTTGCCGGGCCATAGCCCACCTGGGCAGCGGCACGGTGTGCACGCGCGCCCCCCTGGCGCCTCGGCCGGGAGGGCGCATCTGTACACGCCTTGCCGAGCCCGAGGAGGGTTGCCCTGGCTTGGCGTGGAGGTGAAGCACGGCTGCCTTCTGAGGGAGGTGCCCTCCCCGAAATGCGGCCAGTACTCCCTCGCTCGGCGGCGTAAATCCGCGAATTCCTGTGGAAACGGGACCCGTCGCTAATCCACGCCCCTTTGGCCCATGTTTGCGATCGCCTGATAATAACAAGCGTGGGAGAGTATTCCCCCGACGGAAGTCAACCTCGCCTCGTTGTCGCGACGCGACGGGGGTCGGAGCGCCTTCGGCGCGCGGTGTCTGCCCGCGACGAGGGTCGATGTGGGCGGGAGTGACGCCCCTGCGACGCCACTTAGAAACTCGGAGTGGGGAACACTCCCCCGCCGCCCAGAACTCGAAGCTGGCGCGCGCGGGGAAGACTGCGGCCGAAGTGCAACTCATCCAGCCCACCGCCAACATTGATCTTTGGGGGGCGCATTGGCAAATTCAGGGGGACGTAAGACCCGGGCACAGGGGACTCGGAAATCCCCGACGAGGTCGTCAAAAAAATGGCGAGGCCGAGCCTGCATTTTGACGAGGCCTCCCGCTGCAGACATCCCACGAAACTCCTACTCGTCAAAATCCGAGTCGCGGTCGCCAAAAAACAATGGCGAACCCGAGTCCTGGCAAACCCGGGTCTTACGCTCCCCCGACAGATGAGTGTGGCATGACTGTTCCCTAACTTCTTCCCGGGCCTGTCGCTCGGACGTCCGTTCCCCGTGTCTGCTTCGGCCGCACGGTGACCCCCCAAGATGCTCCCCGATGGCCCTTGCCGACAAAACAAGCACACAGACACAGACACAGACACAGACACAGACGCAGACACAGACACAGACACACAGACACACGCACACACACACACACACTCCTAAGTCAAGACATCGGAGGTCTGGGAACCGTGCACTCCGTGGCAGACCCAGACGTCCGACGTCTTGACGTTTTCAATGCGCGGCCCCTGGACCCCTCGACCACTTCCCGGGGGCCGTCTTTTCATCCCGGGTAGTTTTTTGACGGCCCCGGGGCCCGTTGAGGGCCCCCAGCGCCCGCAAACTGCCAAAAACCTCTGTCTCGATTTGTTCGAGACGTCGGAGATCGGCCGAAATCGACTCCGAATCCATCCCGGCGGCGGCGACGTGAGCGACAGCGGCGGCCGAGACGAGGCGCGCGCACGCGCGGCGCGCGGCGCCGGCCCCCGGGCCGCGGCCGCTGCCGCCCGCCCCGCACAGCTTCGCGCGCCGCCCTGGCTCGGGCCTCTGAAGCGGCAGGGCCGCGCGCGCGCGCGCGGCTCGGCTCGGCTCGGCTCGGCCGCCGCCGTCGTCGTCCGTCGCCGCCGCCGCCGCCGTCGTCGTCGTCCGTCGTCGTCCGTCGTCGTCGTCGTCGTCGTCGTCGTCGTCGTCGTCGTCGTCGTCGTCGTCGTCGTCGTCGTCGTCGTCGTCGTCGTCGTCGTCGTCGTCGTCGTCGTCCTCCGTCGTCCGTCGTCCGTCGTCCGTCGTCGTCGTCGTCGTCGTCGTCGTCGTCGTCGTCGTCGTCGTCGTCGGCCGGGCTCGGCCGTCGCCGCGGCCGCGCCGACTCAGGTCTGTTCCAGGAGGGGAGCGTCCAAGAGGAGAGTTCGCAGATCAGGGCCCGAGGCGCGTGCGCGGCCGAGAAGGGGCTAGGGGAACGGTAAAGACAGCAAAAGGGGTGAGGGCGATGAGATCTGGGAAGATCTCACGGCCCCAGCCGTGATATCCACCTCCTCGTCGCCCCTCCCCGCTCCTCGAACCATTTCCGCTCCCGGAGCTCCCAAGAGGCCCCCGACCCCACCTTCAATTATCGATTTCGCGTCCTCCACTCCGCCTCACCCTCCCCGCCTCGCCTCCTCCTCCTCCTCCTTCTTCTCCTCCTCCTCCACAAGAAAAACAAGGGGTCGGCGGATGTGGCGTAAGCCTATAGAATCTATCACATTTCTCTCGAGGGCGCCAGAGCCTTCGCCGCCGGCGGGCGCGTGCGCGTCCCAACCTGAGATCCGCGACCTCCGACAAGTGAGGAGGGTCGGGGAGTCAGAACAAACTCCAGGGATGAAAAGGAGCGACCCTAGAAACTAAAGCCATGCACGTGCGTGACTGAATCTCGGACGCTGGACAGCATCTGACCGATGATGCGGCTGCCAGGGACATTCCTCGTGATGCGGCCGAGCCTGTTCGAAAGCGTGAACGCGCAACGTCCACCTGGACACCTGCAACGTGTATTTACCTCTCGCCTTGGTGAACTGTCCGCCAATTAACATTCGTTCGGAGAAGGCGAAACGGTTGCGTCGGACAATTATGACGCTGCCCTTTGCCACGACAGCCAAACCAGACCAGCTTCATGTCTGGGCACATCATATTGGCTTGGCCGTGTTGAAACTTCGGTACCTGTTTGTTGGTTTTCTCAATCGTTTCTCGCTCCAAATCTGTGCAATCTCCGCAAGAACCGCTTCAGTGCAAGCACTGGGAACATCGTCCCCAACCCATACTTTTTTCAATCATGACTTTCACAGGATCGTTTGTCGGTCCTGACCAGTCCAAGAGGCCCACAAGATCGCCCCCTGAGGGGCCTCGACCTCCCGAGAAGAGCTAAAGAGGCACCCAAGAGGGACCCCTGAGGCCGCCAGCAGGTCGCCAAGAGGCGCCCCGACAGCCCCTGGAGAATTGCAAGAGGTCGCGAGAGGCTCGCACTTGACCCCCCAAATGTCCCCAAGAGGCTCCCAAGACGCCTCCCAAGAGACCCAAGGAGGCCTCCAAGGAACCGCCTGTTCACGACCCAGGCACGGTGGTGGGATGGGCAGGCTTGAAAGCAAATCTGGGCTTCGCCCAGCCTCTCTCAGGTACAAATGCCAGTTGGCCGGACTTCGACCAGCGGCGCGCGAACTTTCTGGCCAGGGTCTTCCAGAGGCTCTCGTCCCCACAAGCCCCGCCCAACAGCAGCGGCTCTCACTCCCTCGCCTTCAAGTGGAGCGAGCTCGCGCACCGGGAGCAGCTGGAGGTAAATCCTGCTCACAAGGTCCCACTCCTCATCTTCTCTCTCCTCCTCCTCTTCCTCCTCCTCCTCCTCCTCCTCCTCTTCCTCCTCCTCCTCCTCCTCCTCCTCCTCCTCCTCCTCGTCCTCCTCGTCCACCTCCTCCTCTCCTCCTCCTCCTCCTCCTCGTCCTCCTCGTCCTCCTCGTCCACCTCCTCCTCCTCCTCCTCCTCCTCCTCCTCCTCCTCCTCCTCCTCCTCTCCTCCTCCTCCTGGCAGGAACGGCTGGGCCAAGCGGGATCGGCGAGCCTGATGTGTACGGGGCGAATGGAGGGCAGCCTGGCCCTCAGTCCCTCGTCCGCCTCAACCACTCCTCGGGCTCCCCCCTCCTCGATCCCTCGATCCGTCGATGTCACGATCCGTCGCCCCCAGGCGACCCAGGCCCGTTCCATCGATGCGATCTGCTGGTTCGGTCCTTTCTAGTGGATGCTCTGGATTGACCGGGGAGGAGGAGGAGGAGGAGGAGGAGGAGGAGGAGGAGGAGGAGGAGGAGGAGGAGGAGGAGCAGGAGGAGGAGGAGGAGGAGGAGGAGGAGGAGGAGGAGGAGGAGGAGGAGGCGGAGGAGGAGGAGGAGGACCCCTCCCCCCTCCTCGCTCTCTCCTTCTGGGCTTCCCCCCTTCGCTCTCGGCGCTCGGGCTCTGGCCACGGCCGGAGGTCCTCGTAGCTGAGGCCAGTCTCGAGGCAGTCCTCCTGCCGAGCGCCAGCGGCAGGGGGGACCAGAGGCAGGGAGGGAGGGGGTGCGAGGGAGGGGGAGGGAGGAGGGAGGGCGGAGGGAGGAGGGGGGGATCGGAAGAGGAAGATGGGGAGGGGGGTCGGAGGAAGGGGGAGATGAGAGGGGGGATCGGAGGAGGGGCATCCGAGGAAGAGGAAGGAGGGAGAGGATTTGTGGATCGATGCATCTGAAGTTTGTTGGTGTGCCCCCAGGCGGGCATACGTATGAGGAAATCGGAGGATGGATCGAGAATGTTTTTCTGGACGCTCTTTGCGATTTCTTCGACCCCCAGACCTCTGTAGACCCCCTCTTCCTCCTCCTTCTCCTCCTTCTCCTTCTCCTTCTCCTCCTCCTCCTCCTCCTGGCTCCTTCCCCTCTCCTCCTCCTCCTCCTCCTCCTCCTCCTCATAGTTCTATTCCTCCTCGTCTGTCTTCCTGCTACCCCCTCCTCCTCGGTTCTCCTGCTTCTGCCTTCCTTTCCTTTCCCCCTCCTCCTCCTCCGCCCTCCGATAGCGATAGGAGGGAGGTGCAGAGGAACGGCTGAGAGCGAACTGAGGGAGGAGGAGGAGGAGGAGGAGGAGGAGGGAGAAGGGGAGGAGCAGGAAGGGGGGAGGGATAATGATAGTGAGGACGAAGGGGAGCCGTGGGGTGGGTGGAGGAGAGGAGATTCGGAGGGCGGCGGCTCGGGGTGGATCATCAGGATCTGGATGAAGGATGCTCGGAGGCCCGAGAGGTGGAGGATCGGGAACGGATGGGGATCAGGATCAGTAGAGGCCTCCTAGGTGGGGTCGGAGAAGATGGAGTCGGAGGATCGCGCCGCATCGCTGATGCATCGGCGATGCATCGGCGATGCATCGGCAATGCATTGGCGATGCACTGGCCATGTATCGTCGACGTCGGCGATGCATCGGCGACGTCGGCGCGGAGGAAATCGGGCTCAACATCGAGCCGCATCGCCGATGCATCGGCGATGCGGCGCGAACCTCCGACCACATCTGCTCGGACCCCATCTGAGAGGCCTATAATCAGGGCGGGGGAGGTTCGGAGGTTTGGAGAGGAAATATGAGGGGGACGAGGAAGAAGGGGGCGACGGTGGCAATGGAAACCGGAGGCGGAGGTTGGGGGGGGGAGTGGGACGAGCAGGGACAGAATGACGAAATAATGCAGCGAACGGGTTCGTAATAAAAACGCGCGCCCCGGGGAGAAAAAGACGAAACAACAGATGGGTGGGCAATGCACAGGCCGCCACTGGAAGAACGAGGGCACCGCCGGTGAAAGAAGGCCAACCACACACAATTCACGCGTGTAGCTGTGAAAGGACATGCGCTACGACCTGCAGTGGGGCCTGCATCAGGACCTGAGCTGGGAGCTGAAATGCGAACTCCAGGGGCTGTGATACGAGCCGGAAGCCGAACTCAATAATCATAACATTGTCGCCTTTACGATCAGAGACGTCCACATCCGCCCATTACGCCCCAAACACTGCTCCGAGACGGTCCTCGAGGCTCACAAGAAACCCCCTATATGCCCCTGAGACGTCTCCCAAGAGAGCGGTCCCACCAGACGGCTGTAAGCATCTCCGCCAAGATGGATCCAAAGCCCCCCCGAGTCCCTCGAGCGACCCCGCAAGATGCCTCGAAGAGGCTTCCAGGAAGCCCCACACGAGGCCCCGACTAGGTCGCGGCCTGGGCAAAGGTTTGATGAAGGTGCAATGAGGCCGACGCCTTCGCTCTGCCCAGAGACGCCTCGAGCTGGCCGAGCCTCTTTTCATCGCGGGTCCAGATGTTGCGCGGGGTGACCCTGCCTTTCTCGTGGAAAACGGCTGCTGGCCGATCGAACTTGCAGCCCCGTTCGCTCTGGTTTCTGCCCGACAACGCGTTGGCGACGATTGCGGCTTCATTCGCGAAGTGCGAGAAGCTCATGGTCTGACCCCAAGATCGCAAGTATGCCGAGATGGTGCGCATCCCCAAGGAGACCGGATCAAACTCATCATGCGCCCATGAACACACGTGTAACGCCCTCTCTCACTCGAACGGGCTGCTCGGCATCCGGGCGAGATGATTCGGGGCACTCGGAACACCTCTCGTCGTCCTCGGCTTCGACGTTTCCCCCGCAACGCGACGGCGGAGGTCGCGCGCCTTCTTGGGGAACATTTAATCTCGGACATGCTATGTCTATACGTTTTGACGCAATGATGCTGAGCCAACTCTCCGAGGAAGCAAGAGCCGTCGAATACCCTTTTCCACTAGTGTGGCCATGAGTCTCTTGTTGTTGCATGCTCGGGGCGATGAAGGCCTGCTGAAGCGTCAGCGGGGGGTGTTGGTACAGCAGGGTGTCATGCGACAGCGCTGTTTGCGGCGCTGACGCACAAGACGCTGCTGCAGGTCAAGCGGTCGATAGGTCAGCGTGGCCTCGAGCACTGGTCAGATTGCAGTGGATTGCCGATCAAGTTGCGAGGGCCAGGGAGTGGCGCTGGCGACGCAAAGCTTCATACAAGAATGCAACAAACTGAAGCTCACAATTCGGCCCAACACGTCGGGCTTTCCAACACAGTCTGACCGTGAACTCGCCTGCCGCGGATCAAACCCAAGAGAGGCATTGAACATCTAACAACCTGGAGAGCGACCTATGTTCCAGCACATTGAAGCTGTCAACGGCAACGGCCAGGCTGGACATGCTGCGGCCAGGCTGCCGAGGGCCATGATGCTCCAGAAGACGGCGGGCAAGGAGGTGCAAGCGCTGTGGCGAACGGACCTGGCCACCTCGGCCGTGCATGGGGCCAATATCTCGGGAGTTACTGATCCCGACTTGCGCGATCTGAGAAAGACGGCCGCCACTGTGTGCGGGGCCGAGTCGGGTGGCATCAGCAACGCGCTGCACCCGGCCACGCAGAAGGACGGGGTGATCGACCCGATCTTCGAGGCCGCGGCCAGCATCGCCCACGAGCACGCCAGCTTCGCGTGGAACCAGCGGCTTGAGACGGGCGGGCTGAAGAGGGCTTGGCGCGTCCTGCAGGCGAAGCAATCCTGCCTTCCGCCCACCTGGCAGGGAGTGCGTTGGTTCTGTGGCCGCTATGTGGCTCAGCCTCAAGCGCGTGGGCCAGGATATGGCGAGCAGTGCGGCAATCGCCAGCGACGCGGGCCATTGCTTTTTCGTCAAGGAGGATCGCCCTGGGGGATGTCGAGAGCCTCGGCCAGGCGGCAGTGCAGCGCTGGTAAGGAGGGCAGGTAGACACTGGGGGCACCTCCCGTGGGCGAAAAACAAATCAATATCCCTGGCCTCGCGGGCCGGGCCCCTGGGCCGACTATCTGTCCACGGGATCGCGCCCCAGAATCCAGACCGCGAGGGCGCGGCTTCGAGCATGTTCGCCGCTCCCGACACTGCACGTTTTCCCCCGGGGCCGGAGGCGACCCGAGGAGGAGGAGGAGGAGGAGGAGGAGGAGGAGGAGGAGGAGGAGGAGGAGGAGGAGGAGGAGGAGGAGGAGGAGGAGGAGGATGAGGGGAGGAGGAGGAGAGGAGGATGAGGATGGAGGAAGAAGGGGGAGGGGGAGGAGGGAGGGAGGGGAGGAGGAGGAGGAGGAGGAGGAGGAGGGAGGAGGAGGAGGAGGAGGAGGAGGAGGAGGAGGAGGAGGAGGAGGAGGAGGAGGAGGATGAGGATGAGGAGGAGGAGGAGGAGGAGGAGGAGGAGGGAGGAGGAGGGAGGTCGGTCCGCCTAAGCCCTTCGGAGGAACCCTCCACCAGAACCTTGCCGAGCCCTGCGAGGGCGGCGGGGCCATCTGGATCAGGGCCCTGCCTCTGCTCGTGGGCCTGCCCGGCGCTGCGGTCTCGTGTCCGCAGCGGGCGGGAGCTTTGAGCAGACTGAGGTCTGGCGGCTTTGTGACGGTACCCGCGAGGTCTTCCAGGAAGTTTTTTTTGTTACCTTGCAATGTTTTGGAGGAGAAGGATGAAAACTGAGGGGACGAAGCGGACAAACAGATGACCACGCGAGCCGTGAAAACAGGCACCAGGGCAAGCTGAGGAAGCACCCGTACAAACTTTTGTCCTCATCCAGACTGTTTCGCCATTCGACTAGAACAGATCATCGGACACCCTTTGTGTGCATGTCCGTCAGTGCTGGAGCTCAGCATGGCGAAGGGATTGCCTCAGAGGGGCGAGGACCTGGAGGGGATGCGGAATGCGCGGGGGGAGCGTGCACAATTGGCGTTCGGCTTGGAGTGCTGGGATCTCCTGAGGTTCTCGATCGGGATCCCGAGGCAGCTGGGCAATCTTTCTCAGGTGCTGAATTCGCAGCACATGTGGCGATTGAACTTCGCGCTCCACCAGCTAGCCCCGTGAGATGATTTCACAGACGGATCTGGAACGCACAGTGCCTCGATCGAGCTCCGATTACGTGGGTGGGGGTGGGCAGTGATTCGTTTCAGAGCGCTGACAGACGTCTAGCTGGCGTTTCTATGCCTTGCATCATTGTGTCCTCCCCCCCGCCCTTTCTCGTTCTGCTCTTCTCTCCTCTCTCCCTCTCCCTCTCCCTCCTCTTCCTCCTTCCTCCTCCTCCTCCTCCTCTGTTTTTTTCTGATGGCCCATCCCCTGCCTCGGGTGGAGCAGGGCGAACAGCTTGTAATGAACGGGGCGCGAGGGAGGAGGAGGACGAGGATTAGGAGAAACTGATCGCCAGTCTGGCTTGCTGAATGTGCACGTGGTCTTATGGACGAGTCATATTGAACCTGATCGGGCGCACGTGAGGTAATTATTCAATTTAGATTTAGCTTGCAACCTAAATTTGTGACCACGGCTATGATTCACCAAGCCGTTGCCAACCGTCAACGATGACATGTTCCGCAGAGCCGTCGGGTCGGTATCTTTGTTACTCATGTCGTCGCGGTCATTGACTCATACCTTGGCTCATTCTTCCTTTTCTTTTCGCGCAGCTCAAAGCCATGCGTGGCTCAGCCGAATGTGACAACCCAAAGGTGGGAGTGTCCGAACCATAGAGGTCATGTATATACCCGATGCGCGCTGCTCGGGCGAGTGCTCCGTCCTGGAACAACGTCATTGCGACATCATGGAAGAAACCGGTCACGGTTGAGACCTGAGAGGCCCTGCCGTCGGGCGTCCGTCCAGTGAGGCCTCGACGATCCGTGCAGACGCCGAGCTCGCGTCTTCATGACGACCACGGTCACAATTCACCTCTATATTGGAAGCACGGAGCTGGCGCCCTCGATGCAAGGGAAAACTAAGGTGCGGTTCGCAAGAAAACAAGCTTTGATGTTGAACGCCTTCTTCTTACGCACCACAAGGTCCTGATGAATCTGGTGGGGCATGAGCCCTCTGGCGAAAAGTATGCCTAAATTAATGCGAAGTGTGGCAAGCAATAGAGATTCACTCGCATTGTCTGGGAGACTCCTGCCTGCTATCACATCAATGGAAGACCTGCAATCTCAACCAATTTCAAACCTGCCTCCCTCGCTTCCCCACTCATTCCCCTCAAATGTGGGAACCAATCCTTGAGCTTGTCGTAATAATCCAGTGCCTTGTCCAATTCTTCCTGGGTCAGCTTCAGCTCCTGCAGTAGAGGGGTTTTCGTCACTGTCACGCAGGTGCATGGGCGGCCCCACGTGAGAGTTGGAAGTGCGATCATGCGGACCAGGAAGGGGGGTAGAAGGGGGTGGGGGAAGATGACGGGGATAAGGGAAGACAGGGGAAAGATAGGGGGAGAACAACGGAGGGGCGTGGATGGGGGTGACGCGGCTAGACGAGGGGTCCTCCACAATTACACGATATGAATACTACTCTCCTCTCTCCCCTGATGACGTCCGGAAGATATCCGGCCCTCCTCTGCGTACTGTTTTTACACACAAGATTCCCGGGAATTGTGCTTTCGTTTGGTTTTGTTCCCTACCTAGGCTCTGCCTAGAAGGGTTCTTACTATTAGGCTTAAAGGGCCGGGCGGTGGAACCCGCCCCGGGCGGTTCCTCTGGCATCCGCCCCGCGGTTTCCCCAGTGACGTTCCCTTAGCTTCGCGTTGCTTATCTCATCTTAGCTTAGCTTATTTCATCTTACCTTAGCTTAGCTTCATCTTACCTCCGTTTTATCTTAGCTTAGCTTACCTTCATCTTAACTTCGCTGAGCTTTAGCATAGCATAGCAGAGCACAGCATAGCATAGCGCAGCATAGCATGGCATGGCATGGCATAGCAACTAATGCTGCTTTCCTAGGGGCTCCAACTTCTAGGTAGGGTCGCACTGGGGTAATTTCGAAATGTTGCTCCCGCTGAAGCACTGGCCTCATTTTCAGGCTTCCGCTCGTTACGAATCGTGCTCCAGCTGCAGTGCTGGCCTCATTTCCGCGATTCCACTCGTTCCGAATCGTGCTCCCGCTGCAGCGCTGGCCTCATCTCCGCGCTTCCCCTCGTCCCGAATCGTGCTCCCGCTGCAGCGCTGGCGTCATTATTTCCAGTGCCATGCCACGGTATGGTTTTCGGTTCTTCCAAATAGGTCCCAACATCGAAAAAATGAACTCCAGGAAAAACATCGGAGTGCTTACACATTCGGTGTCGATTCGTTGATATTCCGGGCCGCCAGAACCTCCCACTTTGGGACGTCGCCATGCCATACTATGTCATGCTACGCGTTGATCTTCAACACCATGCTATGTCATGTAACGCTATGCCATGCTACGACATCCGATTGTGCGAATAGAGAGGGGATCTACGTCATGGTAAGGGATGGGAGGGAGAGGTAGGACGTCAGATTTGACGCGAGCGCACCCAGCATGTCCTTTCCCCCCTCCTTCCTCCTCCCCTCATGTATCCTTCATTTCAGGGGAGGGAGGAGTGGAGGGGAAAGAGAAGGACGGAGGATGAGGAGGGAGAGGATGGAGAAGAGATGAAGAGAACGATGATTAGCTTGCACAGATTCGCAATTGGCTTCAAGACTGGTCCCATTGGTGAAACACATGGGATCAGGCTGAACGAATGGGGGTTGTCTGAACTACGGCCAAATTGTGGAGAAGTTAAATCATCCACGGATGTGCTCAGGCAAGCACCAGCTCAGGGATGAGGAGGACAAGAGATCAGGAGAAGGATGATTACTTAGCACAGAGACTCACAATTGGCTATCAGACTGGGCCCCCATTGGTATAAAACACCTGCGATATGGATGAACGCATGGGGATTGCCCGAACAGCGACTAAACATTGGATTCAACAAATAATCCGAGGACGTGTTCAGGCAAGCACCGGCTCAGGGACCTTACGTCCCCGGTCAGGGAGGAGGAGAGGGGACGGAGGACAAGGAGGGGGGGAGAGGCCTCGGACACACGACCGCCCTGGATCAGTCTCAGCACAAGGACGACAACCCGGTGCTCGCGAGCCTGTATCGCTGCCTATCGACCGCCTTCGAAATCGAGAGACTGGACCTGCCCTTCCACCTACCCCTGTCCCTCCGTGCTCCCGTTCGGTTCTCTTCTTGAATGCTTCCCTCCCTCTCCCCTGACAAATGTTGCAGCGTGCTCCCGCATCTCTCGCGCAATGCACTTCTCTCAAACACAGGAGCTCACACACACTGCTATTTTACTTCTCGGAGGTTGGAGATGAGATCGAAGTGGAACGGAGGTCCCCCCACTGGAAAATCGGTTTCGGTTTCGGGTTCGTACCGCGCATGCGGGAGAGGCGAAAACTGCGTGGGCGAGCGAGAGGAATGACTCTGCCGTGGCTAGGGCGGGTCAAGACAAAAGACCACCCCTCAAGTGGGCCCGCGTGGCTGGAGGTGTCCCGCCGTGGTGTCCCGTCGATGTCCGTAGCTGCGGCCAAAGGTGTCTCGCCGGTGGTCCCGTCGGCGTCGTGTGGGTGTCCTGTTGGTGTCCCCTTGGTGTCCCGCCGTGGGTGTCTTGTCGGTGTCCCGTTGGTCCATCGTTGGGTCCGTAGTGAGGTCGATAGGCATTTATTTTTCACCAGTGCCGAGGTCGATCGTGAGATCGAGTGAGATTAACAGTGAGATCGATAGTGAGATCGATAGAGTGAGACCGCTAGGGCGAGATCGATTGAGTGAGATCGGTAGAGTGAGATCGATCGAGTTAGATCGATTGAGTGAGATCGATCGAGTGAGATCTATCGTGATATCGATATGGAGGTCGATAGTGAGGGTGGTAGTGAGATCGATTGCGAGACCGGTGGTGAGATCAATTGGGTAAGACGTTGGTTCCGTCCCCCCCCCCACAACCTCCTTATCACCCGAATGGTGGTCGTATAGGTGTTTTACATTGTTTTTCGATCGGAGTGTTCTCGGTCCTTCAAAAATGGTGCTCTTCAAACCTGGTGCTCCTGCTGCGGCGTTGGCCACGTTTCGGGATCGATGCTTTGCTTCAATCGTTCAGAACAGCGCTTTGGCCCAAACGCGAATCACATTTCAGGGTCCGAGTCGGTCCTCGTCGTTTCTGCCTCCCTCCTTTCCCCTCCTCCGCCTCCCCCTGCGTATCTAGCTCCTTCTGCTCCTGCTGCTCCTGGTGCTCCTCCTCCTCTAGCTCCAGCTCCAGCTCCTCGTCCTTCCTCATGCTCCTCTACTCTGCCTCTTGCTCATGCGCCTCCTGCTCCTTTCACTCCTCCTCCTCCTCCTCCTCAATAATTACAAAGGCCTCCCTTTCCCATTGCGCAATAAACGATGGGCCAATTCCTGCAACTTCAATTTGGGCCTTTTGGTCAGTAAGGTCCTCTAGGACTCCCCAGTCGGCGGATAGAACATAATTCGTCGCAGCGACAAGAGATGGTTGGGAGCGACAGATCTGGCGCGAACGCACCAATCGCGCCTTCTCTCCTCGTCGTCGCTCTCCTCCTTTCCCAACTCGCGCTCGCTCCCCGTCCTCCTCGCCGGCCTCCTTGCCTTCTCCCACGTCCGTTCCCTTCGTCTTCTCCAGAGGGCCCTTGGAGGTCCCTGAAGGCGTCTGGAGACTTCCAAAGACAAGCAACAATCCACACACCGCGACCCTCATCCTCCCCCTCCCCCTCCCCCTCCCCCACCTGCTTCTTCTCCTCCTCCTCCTCCTCCTCCTCCTCCTCCTCCCACTAGTGCAGCACCCGCGCAGCGTCCTGGGGGAACTTGAGGCTGCGTAAATCCGCCCTTGACAGGTGGTGGTGGGTGCTGTTCGCTAAACGCCTAGGGTCCTGTCCGCCCCATGGTCAGTCTCAGCACTCGGGTCACCTCGCACCACATCTTGGTCGTGGGAGGCTCATGGATGCGTGCCACCTGGCCCCAACGGGGACCTCTGGGGGTGGTTCTGGACACCGCTAAGTCTCGCGCCAGGTGACCCGCCTGTGCGGCCGAGGGTGCTTGAGGGTCCCGACCTGCAGAGGCAGGCGGAGGCTTGGGTCGGGGCTCGGCGCCTCGTCATCTGAGTGAGGCTGGCCTGCGCGTAGCCGCCTCCAGTTTTCCCTCACGAGGTTTTCGATTGCCTCGCAGCTCACGGCGGGCAAATACTAAGACCCCTCGGGACCCGAGGGGCGCAAAGCGGAAGCAAAACGCAAAGCGGCGCAACTCACCACCCGGTGGTGAGTTGCGCCGCTTTGCGTTTTGGGGCAGCTGGTTTCGTTGAGGCGCGGGTGGCGCCGCGCGGACGCCGGGGCGGCGAGCAGGAGGCCTGTCAGATCGCCGTCCCCAGTTCTCGACAGCACAGCGCGCGCCACCACAGAGTCCAAAAGAGTTCTCTTCCCCCTCGTCCTCAGTGGCCATTTCGGCTCAAGACTTTGGGCGCGAGCCTGCCGCGGGCTCCCCCAACGCTTTGTGCACCTGGCTCCGGCCATGGCCCTGGCGCCGCTGCTGGTCGCGCAGACGATTTTGGAGCAATATTTTTTTGGGGTGCTCCGCAATCTCTCCTGCACTGCAAGGCCATGGGCGCCCTGATCTCGGCGGGCGCGAAAGGGACAACACGAGGATTTCAGGGACATCAAGGGGCAGCTTTGGAGGCGCATGCGCTCAGCGTCTCATCTTCGTTGGCGCACTTGGAGGCGGTCCTCTTCGAGGCGCAGACAGCAATGGGCCTTCCAGCCAAGGCCAACGTTTCGGAGGCCAAGCGGCAGTGGCGCCTGGCTGGGGCACCTGGCTTGGCTCCCAGTCTTGGAAGCTCAGCAACGCCAGGAACGTCGATGGCTACCCTGATAGTGCCCTCCAGCAGGGAGTGAGCGCGGCGCTCAGCGTAGCGCAGACGGACAGAGCCGACCTCCACTCTGACAACACCTACGCCAGCAATGATAACGGCTCGAAATCGGACTCAAAGGCCCGACAACTGGAGCAGTACCCGTCTTTCGAGCAATGGCTTCACCTCGATTTTGCATCTAGGCGAGAACTGTGCTCGCAATCGGGCGATATGACCCTGATCTTCAAGGCTCTGCGCAACCTGGACGAGAAGATCGAACTGATGTCCGCAAACGTTGTTCACAAGATCGTGCACCCCTGTGTCCTCGAGTAGCTTGGCGTCAAGCAGCGCGGCATGAAGTCAGACCTTGCATGCGCAGCGGTGACAGGAAGACACGCAGGACAAATTGGCCCCGTCCCGTGGCCAACTGCGAACACAACTCGAGGAGGACCCGCCAACGTTGGCCTAAAGAGACGGGCTGGTCGGTCTAAACAACCACATAACCTGAGACTTTCGGAGCTCCACGTGGATTTATTGGATCGGCGATGACCAACCTCTCCGGCTCGCGGAGCGCGACAGGGGCGGCGCCAGGGGGGCCCAACGCCGACCCAAGAAATCTGCGTGGAGCTTCGGAAGTTTATGCTTATGAAGTTCTTCTTCGACTACACGATGCAGGTCAATTTGACACGTTCTTGAACGTGTGTAGTTACCACAGGAGTGCATGACATCGAGAAGCAGCAGGAGCGACTTTGCGGATGGGCTGCAGAGCACGAAAGGCAACCTGCAGCGATCGCTGCAGGACGCCCAGCAGCAGCGGGAGCAATTCACGCAAGGCCTGAGGCATATCATGAAGGATTGACGCTGTCCAGGGCGATATTCACGTCACCGAGCAGAAATAATGCAGCATCATTGACTCGATCACAGAGCCGCTGCAACAACTCCACACGTGGCAAGAAACCATGGTTCAGAACATGGTCAAACAACCTTCTGTCCAGGTGGAGGAGTTCCAAGCGTCGGTGACACAGCAGTCCCGACCAGTTCGACAAGCGTCGCCGTCGTCGTCGTCGTCGTCGTCGTCGTCGTCGTCGTTCTCGGCGTTGGCCTGGCGTCACTTTCTGGGCCCTTCCACTCATTCCCCTGCCTCCCGTCAGAAATAGCGTGCCCGTCCTCCGCTTCGTCCTTCCCAGCCCCCTGCCCTTCTTCTCTCCTTCACGCTCCCCCTTCTTCCTCCTGGGTCGTTGCTGCTGGCCGATTGGCCGAGAACGCGACGGGTGCTTCTTGTGTGTGTTCGCCTCCCCGCGGCTCGGTGGCGAGCATCGTCGGCGTAGGCCGTGCACTGGCAACCCCCGTGCATGCATGGGGCTGCCGCTAGTAATGATCTCCAAACCCCCCTGATCGCGAACAGGTAGGATCTCGCCCGCCAAATCGAACCAATGCGGGATTGGCTCGGGAACCAACCCCGCCAGACTTCTCGCGACTCGATACGTTCGCGCCAACTTTTCCACTTTCCTGGCCTCTGATGCCCGTCTCAAGGGCCAAGACGGAGAAATAAGTGCGGGGAAGTGGCCGAACACTCGATGGGGCCGGGAACTCGAGAGAACCGCATCGTCGGGGGTGTGGACCTTGGGTCCGCTGTCTGTATATAGGCTGAAGGAATTCGAATTCAGGGATACCGTCCCAACCGAACCAGCGGATGTCAGACTTCGTCACCGGATCTCTCTCTCTCTCTCTCTCTTTGTGCATGTATATATAATGGCATATATTTACCCATGTGTACACCGATGTATCGAATGTATATATATATATATATGTATTAGAACCGCGCGCGAATTACGCGCGAGCTTAGGTTGTAGTCGCAGATGAACCACGGATGCCGCTGTGAACCCCGCTGTGGCCACACCGTCCATTTCCAGCGTTCTCTTGCACATGCCATCGACGCAAAGAAACGGGTAGTCAGAACGCGGGGCGCCAAGTTCCCGCGTATCTCAAAATTTCGCTGCCGCCTTCGTTTGGTTTATCGAACTGCGCTTTCTTTTCCACTTTCACTTCCGCTCCGCCACACTCAATGTTTTGCACATATGTTCGGCTTCCCCATGCCCGATCGCGCAGACGTCCGCCGGCTCTTGATGTTGGGGTTGGCTCGGGGCCTCGTTGCGCGCGCGCGCGTGGGAGCGCGTTTTTTTTTGTTCCCCTTTCCTTGTGCTCCAAGCTTCTCGTTTTCAGCGGTCGTTCAACTGTCGGGTATCTGCAGAGGGCGCGCGCAGATGTCCTGGTCATCAGTGCCCTTCTTTGCAATCAGTTGTTGTCGAGACCGTCCACGGGGAATGGGGGAGTTTTTGTGCTGGACGCCAAGCCTCGTGCCGGCGATAATTGCACCCGCGGGAGCACAAGGTTCGGGTTCACGGGGGATGCTCAATGATTTGCCTGGCAAGTCCCACGTATGGTGCTGTTGCCTGGAGCTCTGACGGGGCCTCTGGCGGTGCCTTCTTGGAGCTCTGGCGAGGTTTTTTCGGGAGGTGAGGGACGGGCACGAAACTTGATATTTGTAAAAATATAAGTATATATGTATAGCCACACCCCGCTCGCTCGGGCGGGTCCGCCCTGCAAGGGTGGGAGGAACAAGACTCGCGTGAAATAGTACGGTGTAGGGATGCTCTGCTCTCTCTGGCGGGGGTTTCCCTGGCGTTCTGGCGGGGCTTGCCCAGGAGGGGAAGGAGGAGCACAACACCGGAAAAAAAGGTATAGCCACACCCCGTGCGCTCTGACGGGGCTACCTCGGGTGCGGTGGGAGGAGCAAAACAGAACAGGGACTGTGTATGGTATAGCAACATCCCTCTCGCTCTGCCGGGGCCGCCCTTGAGGGGTTGGAAAGCAAAACATGTTGTAAAATGGTAGGCTGGGATGTTAACGCCCCCCCGATCTACCTAAGTTTCACGTCGTAATTTACAACATGCCGTAAATTAAAGCACGGCCCGTAGCTTACGTAACTTCGCGGAGGCGTACGACCGGGCACTTCTACTTGTGTAACCTTTTTGATTGGGAACCGATGATTTGTGCAACCTTTTCGTTTTCTCGGGGCGGGGTCGGTTTCCACGATTGTGCACTCTTTTTGATTCGGAGCATATGAGTTGTGCAGCGTTTTTGATTGGGAACCGATGAGTTGTGCAACCTTCTTCGTTTTCTCGGGTTGGGCTCGGATTCCGACCTTGTGCGGCCTTTTTAATTGGGAACCGATGGGTTGCGCAACCTTTTTGGTTGGGAACCGATGAGTTGTGCAACCTTTTTCGTTTTCTCGGGTTGGGGTGAGTTTCCGAACTTGTGCGGCCTTTTTAAAGGGGAACCGATGAGTTGTGCAACCTTTGAAATTGGGAACCGACGAGTTGTGCAACCTTTTTCGGTTTCTCGGGTTGGGGTCGGTTTCCGAACGAGTGCAACCTTTTTGATTGGGAACCGCTGAGTTGTGCAACCTTTTTGATTGGGAACCGACGACTTGTGCAACCGTTTTCGTTTTCTCGGGTTGGGGTCGGTTTCCACAACTCATAGAAGGCTGCGCAAGTTCGGAAACCGAACCCAACCCGAGAAAACGAAAAAGGTTGCACAACTCATCGGTTCCCAATCATTTTGGTTGCACAACTAATATGTTCCGAATCAAAAAAGGCTGGACAAGTGCGGAAACCTACCCCAACCCGAGAAGACGAAACAGGTTGCACAACTCATCGATTCCCAATATCATAGGTTGCACAACTCATGGGTTCCCAATCAAAAGGCCGCGCAATCCGTCGGATATCCACCCAAAACGTTGTACAAATTCGACAACCGAGACCTATCCCGACAACCGTGTTGGTGCCCGTGACACGATGGACGGTTGAACTCACTGGCATGTATAAGTTCTCAGTTCTAACGCCTGGAACCTGCACTGCTAGCGATGCCCCGCTCGCTCTGGCGGGGCCTGTCTGGCGCTCTGGCGGGCCGTCCCAGGAGAGGAGGGAGGAGCACGAAAGCTGAGGGGTGGGGGGAGGACGCGGCGAGGAGGGAATGGAGGCAAGGGGAGGGGGCGGGAGGGAAGGAGGGACGGAAGAGGAGGCCCGGGCCATCTGAGCCGTCTTGGAGCGCCCTGGGGCCTCCCGCTGCCGCTCTGTGGCCCAGCTTGGGTCTGTCCTAGGTTCTCTTGGGCCGTCTGGGGGCTCCTCCTGGGCTATTTACGGGCTCCCTTGGGCCGTCGTGGGGCTCTTTTGGGTGCCTCTTCGCGGTCTTGGGGCGGTCTTGGGGGCGTCTGCGGTCGTATTCGAGCATTGGAAGCTCGAGAATGCGAGAAAGCGGAAAACATCGAACAAACCAATGCAACTCAATGATTTGGGCCTCTTTGGGCTCTCTCGGGGCGTCTCTCGGAGCTCTCTTGGGCCCTCTTGGAAGCTTTTTGGCTGTGTGTTTGCCGTCTGGAGCTCTTCTTGGGCCACGTTGGAATCATCTGGGCCGTCTTGAAGCGCCTTGGGGCCTCCCGCTCCCGCTCTGGGGCTCATCTTGTGCCTCTCCTGGGATCCTCTTGGGCAGTCTTGGGCTGCTCTTGGGTGTTCTTCAGAAACCCCCGGGGCCGTCTCCGGGCTCTTTTTGGGGCATCTTCGGCGGTCTTGGGAGGATCTTCGGGGCGTCTTCGGCCGTCTTGGAGCGTTGGAAGCTCGAGAACGCGAGAAATCGAAACACATTTTAAAAACGGCCGGAAATCAAGGATGTGGGCTTCTTCGGGCTCTCTCAGGACGCCTCTCGGACCTCTCTTGGGGCCTATTGGAGGCCTCTTGAGCTGTGTATTGGCTGTGCTGGGCCGGTCTGGGGCACGTTGGGGCCATCTGGGCCGTCTTGTAGCGCCTTGGGGCCTCCCGCTCCCGCTCTGTGGCCCAGCTTGGGCCTGTCTGAGGCTCCTCCTGGGCAATTTTCGGGCTCCCTGGGGACGTCTTGGGGCTCTGTTGGGGGCCTCTTCAGCGGTCTTGGGGCGGTCTTGGGGGCGTCGTCGGCCGTCTTGGAGCGTCGGAAGGTCGAAAACGCGAGAATCCGAAACATATCGAACAACAACTAATGGAAATCGAAGATTTGGGCCTCTTCGGGCTCTCCCGGGACGCCTCTCGGAGCTCTCTTGAGCCCTCTTGGAGGCTTCTTGGGCTGTGTCTTTGTGGTCTGGAGCCCATCATGGGCTGTCTGGGCTCTGGGGGCTCCACGGCCCCTCCGGGGTGCTCTGGGAGCTGTCTCGGAGGCCCTGGTCCCCCCATGCGCGCTCGGGGCCCGGGCCCCGGGCGCCCGGGCCTCGTGCGCGGGTATATATATATATATATATATATATATATATATATATATATATATTAGTAACACACACATACATATATATTATATATATATATATATATATATATATATATATATATATGCACATACACATCTATACGTGTGTGTGTATATGTATGTATGTATGTATGTATGCATGCATGCATGCATGCATGCATGCATGCATGTATGTATGTGTGTGTATGCATGTATGTATGTATGTATGTATGTATGCATGCATGCATGCATGCATGCATGCATGTATGTGTGTATATATGAATGTATGACTGTATGAATGTACGAATGCATGCATTGTATGAATATGTAGATGTAGATGTACATGTAGATGTTTATGTATAAGTACATGTACATGTACATGTATATATATATGTATGTATATGTATATGTATAGGTATATGTGTATGTGTATGTGTATGTGTACGTGTATGTGTATGCGTATGTATGTATGTATGTATGTATGTATGTATGTATGTATGGATGTATGTATGTATGTATGTATGTATGTGTGTGTGTGTATGTATGTATGTATGTATGCATGCATGCATGCATGTATGTATGTATGTATGTATGTGTGTATGTATGTATGTATATAAAGATATACTCATACATCTATCTATATTCGACGCTGTTTTCTGTGGGGTGGGGCGGCGGGCGCCTTCTGGTCGGTGCGGAGCTGCTCCTCCGTGCTCTGCTTTCTGTCCCGCTTGTGGGACAGCTCCGTCTCTTTCACCTGGCCGGCGCCGCCCTCGGGCCCTGCCTTCTGCTCCTCTGCCCTCCTCCTTCTCCTCCAACGCTCCCCCCCCGCCAATCCGCCACACGCCTTGCTGTCTGGGGTCCGCACAGTGAGCAGCGATCCCTCGGTCTCGGGCCCAGGATGGACACAGCGGCCTCCCAGAAACCTCGCTCGCCGACCTGGCAGGGCTCAACTGCAAATCTCGATAATCATGGCCGCTGGACTTGTAACCGCATCGACATCGAACAACTCACCCACTTGTGGTATACAGTCTGGACTTTCTGTCGCGTGTCGTCCACGCATGGTTGTGAGTTCAGTCCGCAGATTCAAAATGCATCTCACGAATGTTCAAACTACCCCCAAAAACTACCCAATGCGACTCTGAGTGATGGACCTATCAACCAACCTCGACCCCGACAGAAGCAGCACGCTTGCACATTGGCGTCGCTGAGTCAAGGCTGGACGTGGCTAACCATCCGTTCGTTTAGTACAACGCGGGAAGGCGAATTGGCATTGCAACTCCTCCTCCTCCTCCTCCTCCTCCTCTTCCCCCTCCTCCTCCTCCTCCCTCAATGGGAAACCGTGGCTGAACTTCAGAATAAGGCTGCGCTCCCACGCCTGGCTCGGAGAGCTTCTGCGCCTGCCGGCCCGATAACAACGCCCCGACCCCATCGGCCGCGTGGGTATCGGGGTCGTTTTCAGTACCGACTCCCGCACTGTGCAGATCGGTCTCGATTGCCCGAGTGTGGCTCTTGATTGGCCTGTCCAACTCCTCGAGTTGGTCGGCATTCTGGGCAGATGCCGAGCTCTCGTCAATCTGCACTTGTGAGGGATTGGGCGCAAGGGCCTCGCAGTTGGACCAGGATCCGCCACCGTGCCCAAGGCACCGAATGGAGTGTCCCCAATTACTTTCGACGGATTCCCCAGACAGTGCTTGCACTCACGGGTTATCACTTCTTACCCTTACGTATGAAGGGGCCCAGGGACACACACACATAAATACACACAAATCCCAGGACCCCCCATCGTTTTCCATATTTTCTGGGTTTTCGTCTTCCCCCCCCACTTCCCGTATTTTCCCAAAATTTTCCCGGGGATCGACGATCCATTTTTTTTTGAGGGAGAAAAAGGGAGCGCACACGATGATTCAGCATGGAACTAACAGCTGGCAGAAACCCAAGGACTTCTCCGTGGGATCTGTTCTCTTCTTAAAACACATAGGGATTTCACACATTTACACGCAGACAACGCTGGCGGCGGCCATTCGAAGTCAAGGCCGACGAACAAGCGTGCAAGGCAAAAACGAGAAAAAAAAACGCGCGTTTTTGTACGCCCGCGCAGATCCCACGGGAAATGGTGCGGGTTTTAAGCAGAGACAACACAGCTGAAACACACTGCAATGCATCCGGCCACGGCCAACGACAAACAATCGTGGATATGTTACGCGGGGGCCGAATCAGCCGCAAAACATAAACACCACATTACACTGAGTAATGCACCCTAGCCGCAGAAACGGATACGCAGCACGCGTGCAGAGGAGGGGGAGGAGTAGCAGCGGCGCGAGAGGCGGAGGAAAGGAGACGCAAATCGAGGGCCCGCTCTCCGACCCGAGGATATCGAGTCAGATAGCCAAGGGCACGGGGCACTACGAAGCGAAGCCGCGGAATCGTGACGCGCTAAAGGCTGCCAAGCGCAACCTGCGGAGTATGGAAAGCAACTGCATGCAACGGGAAAGGGAGAGGGAGGGAACAAGGAGACAGAACCCCCACGGGCAAGCCCCAAACCAGGGCGGGAGAAATTCCGTACAAAAGCCGTTTTGTACAGAATTCCCCCCCCCCTCGCCGGGGCGCGCCCGCGGGGGCCCCAGAGAAGAGGAGAGAGATGGAAAGGGAGGAAGACAAAGCAACACAGCGAGGGCGACCAGATTATTCCCGCCAAGCTTGCGAGACTATTGCAGCCAATGGCGGGTGCGCCGCGCAGGCCTCTCTACCAAACTGCCACCATGCGCCCGCCGCGTCCGCGGTGGCGCTATGCCGGGCGGCACAGGAAGCAGCGTTTGTACAATGTGCTGCCAAGGCTCGGCACGCCAGGACTGCGGCCGTGCCCTCGCCATATGCCGGCTCCAAGGCTACGAAACACGACAGCCGCGCACCAGGAGCAGGGCGGGATAAACGCAAATGCCTGTAGCTCAGTTCCGCAACGCGAGGGCATTGCGCGAAATGCTGCAGGCTGTCGGCGCCGCGTGCGCATCCGAAGGGGCAAGGGGCCCACCTCCCAAAACGGTGCGCTGTCGTCCAGCTGTCGCACAACGCTCTGTAGAGAGAAGCCCAGACCCTAGGAGGCACAGACGGCGCAAGACCGCGAAACACCTTCAGCGCCCGCGGCATTCGGCGGCTGGGGAAGAGATGGAAAGGGAGGCGAGAGAGAGAACGAGAGAGCTCACGGGTGGCGCTCACCTGGCTGGGCACCGCCAGCAGCTGACAGCACCGCCGCTGCCACTGCGACCGAGGCGCCGGCTCCGCGGGCGAGCCCTGGACCAATAGGGCGACAGAGAGGCCCTCCGCAGCAGCGCAGGACTCGAGTGTGGAGTGGGCCGCGTGCAAGCTCAGGATGAAGTTGGCCTCGCACCACCCGGGCCACATGCCAATTGGCGCGACCTTGTCTGACGCAGCGATCTTCTCTTGCAATATGCGACGCCGGCTCGCGATCCGCAAGCCGCCGCTAGCGTCGGCCTCCCAGCGGTGAACCCGGCATCTAGCCGCCAGGGCAACCGCGGCGGCGTCGGGAAGCTGCGCTGGAAACCCCAAGGAGGGCAGGTCCCGCAGGGCAGCCGGCGACGTCCAGCCGCGCGGCCCTGGAAATAGCAGTGCGCACGCCTTCTGCTCGTAGTCGTTCCAGTTCAACGGCAGACCGTCCAATTGCATGAGGAGGCAGAGCACGGGGAAAATGTAAATGCGGTACGCAAGCATGGTAAGGAACATGCCGCCCCCTATTGCTCTCCATGTTCGCGCCCGCTCGATGTACTTCTCCAGCGGTTTCGCCCAAGACAGTTCCCCTCGCTCCGGCCCCACCTCGAAGCCGAGGTACGTGGCGCGCCGGCGCACCGCGAACTCCCCCCAGGTCGGCGCGGCAGCCTGCAAGCTGGCCCGAGCCACCGTCAGAGGAACCAGTGGGAGAGGGGCCCAGACTGTCTTGCCCCGGTGCAGCCGAAGCCCCACAAGCCGCTCGTACTCCTCGAAAGCGCGCTCGAGGACGGGGGCGTCCTTGGTGCCGCGGGCGAGGGCCATCGCGAGGTCGTCAGCATGCGCCCGCTGGAGGGATTGCGGGACCAGCCGAGGAAGACGACGTAGCAAAACGTCAGAAATGACTGCGAAGAGCAGGGGGGAAAGAGGGCAGCCCTGCCTGACGCCCGCAGTCAGCTCGAATCCGTCAAACTTGGCGCCCTGTGCGATGATCTGGCACCGGTTGTTACGGTACAGCGCCTTCACTTGAGTAAGGCACCAATCTGGCCACCCACGGGCCACCAACACGTCTAAGAGGAACTCCTGGCTCACGCTCGGAAGCGCGGCCTCGAAGTCGAAAAAGATCGCCGCCGCGTCCTCGTACTCCAGCGAAAAATGCAGCATGGCCTCGTCTATGTCAACAAGGTTCGCCAACATGGGGCGGCCCTGCAAAAAACCGCGTTGAGAATCTGAAATTCCAGGGGCGACCGCAGGCTCGATCCACAGGCGGACGGCGCCAGCAATGATTCTGTTGTCTGCGTTGGTGAGATTAAGTGGGCGTGTGCTTGAGGGCGCGTAGAAGTCCAGGCCCTGCGTGGTGGCGCCAGTTGGTTTCTTGGGCAGGAACACCATGGAGCTCTCGTTGAAGTCATTCCAATCCATCTCCATGCTGTCCAGCCCCCCACGGCTCACCATGGCAAGGAAGGCGTCGTACAAGGCGCGGGCCGCGAATGTTCCCAGCTTCCGCCAAGCCCGGAATGGTATGCCATCTGGGCCTGGGGAGCTATTCTTGGTGTGAGCTATCGCCTGTTGGAAACACTCGAAAGGGACGACCTCGCCAGGGACGTGTCGCCGGTCTGCTGGGGAGAAGTGCGCAGCCTCGTCCGCGATCCATTCCTGCCGCAACCTCTGGTCGGTGTCCTGGCGGCGGAAAGCTCCTGCCCAATGGTCCCGCAGGGCTTTGGCGACATGGGGGGGATCTGTGCTCACGTGGCCCGCGTGGTCGCGGACGGCGTAGTGGGATCACCCTCGGCCAGGGGCGAGACGGGCAAGTAGTCGGTGATTTCGTTGACGTCGTCGTGCTGCTTGGTCGGGCGTGAGGTCGTGGAGGTCATCGTGGAGCTGGCTGAGCTCGTCGATAGCGTGCGAGCGAGCCAATTCCACAGCGTGTTGTCGCACCAATCGCAAGCGGCGGCCATGGTCGAGGAAGAAGTCGTAGGGGTTGTCCACAAGGTCCTTGAGGACAGGATAGCGCAGGATGCACTGGCTGATCCCCGTCGCGGAGCCGCGCTCCGACGACCGGAGGAACTGTGTCTTTGTGTCTGTGTTTTTTCCCCTCCTGAACGTACTTGGATGGGTCTGCCGAAATTTCGCCTGATGGGCGACTGTGGGCGCCTGGTGGAACCCTGGCGCTGCTTGCGCTACACTTGCGTGAGTTACATCGCTCACATCACTTTGCTTACACCTCACAGCTTATGCCGCATAGCTTGCACCGCGCAGCCTGCAGTGTGGGCGCGGCCGCAAGAAACCCTCGCAAGAAACCCAATCCTGAGAATCCGTGCGCGAGGTGCACCTGAGGGTAAACCTGGAGCACCCTGAACGCAGCAGCTCCTTCAACGGCTGCGGGAAGTCATCACGCAGCGCGAGGAGAGAAGAAACCCAGGGTACCCTGACGAAACTCAGATGGTTTCTTGATGTGCGCCCCCACTGTAGCTTACACCACATGGCTCGCACCTCATTGCGTTTACTAAATACCTTGCAGCACAAACGGATTGCACCCCATTGCTTGCAAGCAGCGCGCACAACTTGCAACACAGAACTTACGCACCCGGAGTGCGAGAACTCACTAATTATTTCGGGTCCATGCCGGCAAGCATTGAATATTGTAAGTGCCCTTTGCGGGTCCCAGACCCCCGATTTCAAGGTTGTAGTGTGCGATCTTGGGACGGTCGGGTGACTTTCCTGAAGCATCGGGACCGTGGTTCGGAACCCAAGCTCCCCACATGGGTTTACGATTCTCTCATGGGACCGTCCTGGCGCTCTCTTGGGGGCCTCTGAGGCCGTCTTGAACACCTGGGGGGGATCTGGCCCAAGACGCCCAAATAGTGCTTCCGTTCTCGCGCCGAAGCAACCCCCAACGGGGGCTGGCCTGCTCCGCCCTCCACCGCCCACCCCATGTCCCAAACTTGTGGCAGGGTCATCAGCTCGACGTGTTCACTGTCGTCGTGGTCGTCGTCGTGGTCGTCATCGTCCTCCTGGGTCGGCGGCACTGGCCGCAAGGCCTTCACAACACTGTTTCCACCCTCGCGCCGAAGCAACCGCCCCCAACGGGGTCTGGCGCCTCCTTGTCCTGGGTGGACTCGGCCATGAACTTCTCGAAGGCGGACACGGCCTGCCGGTGGCCAGGGGGGCGTCCACTGCACAAGGTCGCCACGACACCTCCTCCTCCTCCTCCTCCTCCTCCTCCTCCCTCCTCTGTTTGGGCGTCGCTTGATGGGGGGGGGAAAGCGATTGCCCGTCGGTCGGAAGAAGTGGGTAGAACCATGAAGTAGGAAGGCGTTGGAAGCAGTTTGGGCTTCCGCCCGCCCTCTGGAGAAGAGGGAAGAGGGAATACCGCTCGACCATTGAAGTAGGAAGGCGCCTAAAATAGATTGGGATCTGGGAATCCAAAAAGACCAACTTTCAACGACCGGCTAGTTTTTGGGGGGAGAAGTGTGCACTTTTCGGGCCCCAAAGGGCTCCTTTTGGGCCCTAAAGGGCCCCTCTACGCGCCCTAAAGGGCCGCTTTTCTGCAGCCCTTGCTGCCCCCCCCCGTTATCGCGCCCCGGTTCATCGACGCACAATCTTTTTCGTTGTCGCTTCTTCGGGCAACTCAAGCGCGCCCCTTTCCACAACCCGCCGCGGGACTGAAGCGGCCGCCGCGAGCGCGCCCGCCGCCGCCGCCGTCCGCCGCCGCCCGGAGGGCTGGAAAGGAGGACGCGCTGCTGCCGATGCCGCGCGCGGGTCGGAGGAGGGAAGGGGGCATGTTAAACTGGAAGGGGGCATGTTAAACTGGCCATCGCTCGGACGTCCATTCCCTGTGTTTTTTCTGTTTCGTGCGTGTTTTTTTCGCCAAATGATCAAGGATGTTCCTAGATGGTCCTCGCCGAAGGAAAAATGCACACGTCCGAGCGATGCCAAGTAAAGAGCTCTGCCGTCGTGCCAATGGGCACTGGCGGCGGCCCGAACTACTCGCATGAATCGGTCGTGCCCTCCTCCTCCCTCCTCCTCACTCCCTCCCTCCTCCTTGCCCCTCGCCTGTGACCCGCCATCCCTGTACAGGCGAGAACCGAAGATGCTAGCCATCTTGCTACCACACGACAAGGCTGAGGAAGGAACGGAGGTGGCTTTCCTGGCCACGGCGAGCCTCGGCCACGGATCTGCTGCCCGACCTGGATCTGAGGAGCAGCCCGCAGACTGGAGAGCCCCTCCCGAACCCGAAGTGGTCCGCATTCCGGCGTCCCGGCTGCATGGGCGAGCGCTGAAACTGCTAGGATGCTGCCACTGCCGCCCTCGACCGCGGGAGCTCGTGCGGAACCGGGGCATCCGGCAGGAAGAGGCACAAGTAAGCGGGACCCCGTGGGCAGGAGCCCGTGCGGGAGCCAGCATGCCACAAGAACGGCAGCAACCAAACAGCGCAGCCCCACGGCGCAGACCTTGTGCGGCAACCGGCGAACCAAGCAGGCAAGAGCAGCTATCCGCCGGATCCCATGGGCGGGCCCCCGTGCGGCGGCCACGACATCGAAGAGGCCACGCCAGCTCAAAGCGAGGCGGCGACCAAACTGTATCCAGCAAAGGCCGGGGCGCCCCCCTCCCCCCCCCAGGCGGGGCCCCTGTGGCAGGCGGGAGGGAGTCCACGCAGATCATGACCGCTCTGCGCAGAAGACGCACGACTCACTTGCCTAAGAGGGACAACAAGCGGAAAGCATAAACAGCAACTTTTGACGGTCCGCGTGGATTCCTTGGATCTGAGCTGGGCCCCCCTCCCTGGCGCGCGGAGCGCGCCAAGGGTGGCGCCAGAGGAGCCGCCATGGGGTCCCAACGCGGATCCAAGAAATCCGCGCGGAACGCCACAAGTTTATGCGTATGCCGTTATCAGCTGTTCGATTGCCAGCGGCCGCGCAAGAGGGGTTGGCGGCGTGCACAAGTGCGTATGGGGGGAAGGGGGGAGGGCCTCTTAGAAGGAGGCTGCTTCTTAGAAGGCGTGGGCCTTACAGTCGGCCTTGATTGGACAGGACACGCGAGAGGACACAAGACCCTTCCGAGGGCCACATCGCCATAGGAGTGTAATAAGGCACGTGTCGCGAGGCACAAGACACACAAATTCCCTTGAGCTGGCAGGGTCGGCCAACTAATGAGGGCCGACTGGTCCTCTACAGACAAGGCCCGCGCCTTCTAAAAAACAGGGGTACTTCTAAGAAGCCTTCCCGCCCCCCTTGACCCACCTCGTCTGCGCGTGGCCGAAGGGGGGCGGGCGATGGGGGGAACGCGCAGGAGCCACCTGCAGACGGCGCGTAAGAGGGGATGATGATGATGATGATGATGCTGATGATGATGATGATGATGATGATGATGAAGATGAACATGATGATGATGATGAGGAGGAGGAGGGGAGGAGGAGGGAGGAGGAGGAGGAGGAGGAAGAGGAGGAGGAGGAGGAGGAGGAGGAGGAGGAGGAGGAGGAGGAGGAGGAGGAAGAGGAGGAGGAGGAGGAGGGAGGAGGAGGAGGAGGAGGAGGAGGAGGAGGAGGAGGAGGAGGAGGAGGAGGAGGAGGAGGAGGAGGAGGAGGAGGAGGAGGAGGAGGAGGAGGAGGAGGAGGGAGGAGGGAGGAGGAGGAGGAGGAGGAGGAGGAGGAGGAGGAGGAGGCGGAGGAGGAGGAGGAGAGGAGGAGGAGGGAGGAGGAGGAGGAGGAGGAGGAGGAGGAGGAGGAGGAGGAGGAGGAGGGAGGAGGAGGAGGAGGAGGAGGAGGAGGAGGAGGAGGAGGAGGAGGAGGAGGAGGAGGAGGAGGAGGAGGAGGAGGAGGAGGAGGAGGAGGAAGAGGAAGAGGGGTAGACATCAAATGCGCGCTCTCTCCGCCTGGGGCCCTGGCGGCGCTCCTTCGCCCCCAGGCGGCGCTTGGGCCCCCGCCGCGGCACGACGAAGAGGGGATCGGGGAGATCGATCAGGCTGTCCAGGGCGCCCGTGGGCCCGGTTCCGGCGATCGCTGGGCCGATGCGATGCGAACCTCCTCGCCGTCTGGAGTGGCGAGGCCACGTGCACGCCGACCCGCAGGCACGGCGGCGCGTGCGTTTGCCCGTTCGGTTGCGGGCACACCCAGGCGTCGGCTCGGCATTTCTGGGCCGAGTGCCCGCGTTGTGCTGGACGTCGGCCCGAACTCGGGGAGACTCTGCGAGTCGCGCCGGGGCCCAACCCCGCGTCACGGCGAAAACGGGGTGGATCACTAATGCTGCCGGGGGCTCGATTCAGTGTCGGGCCCGGCTGCAGGCGATGCGGCCCGCCTGGGTCCTCCCCCCCTTCCCTCCCCTTCCCCTCCGGCGGGCGGCGGCCTGGCGGGCGGCGGGACGGACTTCGACAACGCTGAAGACCTCCCTCCCCCTCCTGGTGGTGGTGGTTCCCTGGGTGCTGACAGCCGATCTAATTAGCTCCGGTCCAGTCCTGTGGTCCACTGGCCCTTTTCCCGCTTCGCGCCCGGGCCTCCTGCGGCCCGGGGGCTTTGAACAGCGCTACGCGCTGATTTTTTAAAAAGCAGCTAGGACAAAGGCACCCTGCTGCTTAGCATGTCTCAGGAAAAGGAGGGGGAGGAAAAGGAGGCGGCGGCTCGGTGAAGAATTGCGCAGGCCTCTCGGGAACATTCGCTGCCGACGGGCCGTGCTCGCTGTTCGAAACCGAGCGCAGGCCTCCCGCTCGTGCGGGCCACGAGGTGCCTGGCAGGGCTGAGCAGGGGAGCGCAGCCGCAATCCCCGGCCGGAGGCTTCCCGATCTTTCACTGCTTGATGTGCGCCCCGCCCAACAGCAGGTGGCCACGCGTAAAGATAGGACTGTGGGGTCCCAAAACCGTGTGGTGGCAGACCTGGCGGTGATCTCGAAATCCGCAGAGATCTCACCGCAGGGTCCGTCACCGCACGGTCGGGACCCTGGAGGCCCCAGCCGCCCGAACCGTCTTCGGAAAACGACCCGAGTCCCAACGCCGTGCGGTGACCCCGAACCCCCACCGACCCACCACGCGGTGTGTCGGGGATGGGCAGAACTCCCTTTCGTAAAGCGTGGTTTAGCGAAAACAGCCTCGGGTCCAAACCTGGCGGGCGCAAACCTAGAAAATGACGGCCGCGGCGCCGTCACGAGAACCGAAAACAGACAAATCACTAATCGACGCGTCAGGGTGGGCGTTCTGTCCTCCCCCGAAGGACACGTCGACCTGGAATCGGCGATACATCGCCGATAAATCGGCGATCGGCCACCCAATGGCGAATGCGTGCGCTCTTGGGCGGGGTGGGGCTCTCAGACTCCTATCGGTGATCCGTGGCGATTAGGGGTCGATGCGTCCCCCCTTGTGCCTGTATCCCCCTATTTCGTTTGGGGGGTCACCACCCCGTTAGGGGCCCCGAAGAACAGAACAGCCTCCGGGAAGGCCGCAGTGGGGGCTCCCGGGCAGGCAGCCCCTCTCGCGGCTTCGCCCTTTCTGCGCACCGACCCGAGCTCGGTGCAAGCGCCGTCTGGGGAGGGGGAGGAAGAGGGGGGGAATGCTGGATAGTGCTGCTACAGAGAAGGTCGAAGCGTTGCTGCGCCTTCCCGCGGGTTAAACTATTCGTAAGTTAGCGTCGCCGACGGGGGAGGGTCTTCAGCGAGCGGCCCCCGCTCCCGTCCGTCCCCCCCCAAATCCTTGGCGGAACTGCCGACAACAGGCGTGGGGGGTCCACTTCCCCTCCGACGGGGGGAATGGGCCACTTCATCCCCGCTTTCGGGGTGACGCCTCTGCGGAGACTCTTCAACGCGGTTCTACCCGAAGGGGTGCACGCGCGAGGGCACTCGCTAACCAATTTACATAATCTACCGTTGCCTCCCACGACGGTCGCATATCGGGCGCGTCCCCAACGCCGCGCCAAGCCGTGCTGAATGCCGATTTGCCGCCAACTCTGAAGGCGCTAATCAAGGTGGGGGCGTACGCGTGGTGGCCTTGCTCGCTTTGGCCGCTCGAGGCTTCATCCCCGCGGCGCAAACCTGCTGGCCACCAGTCGATCAGAGGAAAACTCCCAGGGGTCTGGCGGCGCTTAGTGCAGGACCACTGGCCATGACTCAAACCACAAAGGCGATGGCCCGAGCGGGCCTCGAGCTCCTGGACTCTCGTAGGTCCCGCAAACGACCCGAGCGAAACCCCGAACTCCCCGCGGTCCAATCGATCGAGCTCGTTGCAGGTCTGGTCAACATTGCCCCAATTCTCTGGTGCACTAAAGTGGCCCTAGCAGCCGTGCTGCTGAAAGTCTTGCTGTGGCCGTAGATGGGGTCGGAGGCGGCCTCCGCTCTGTTTTGGGCCAGTGTGTCTGCCATCTCGAGGCAACGAGAAGTCTCGACTGCTTGTCCAGTACTCATGTGGGAATCTGCGTCCAGATGAGAGCAATTGCTCTTGGCCGAAACTTTGCCAACTTCCCTGGTCTCCAGGGCGCGGCGGACGCGGCCCCACCGGCGTTTGAAAAGTCCCTGGGAGCTTTTCCCGAAACCTTGGTTCTGACCGTCGAAGACCAGTCCCCCGTGGAGACATGCGACGTCCAGGCCAAAGCAGCCAGCTCGCTGGCTGGCGCAGTCTGGTCCCCGTCGACGATGCCGCGCAACCCTCGGAGAGCCCCGTGGCCCGCGCCCAGTTCCGACTCCCCCGCAACGCGAACGTAAAACACTCGTCCAACGCGGCGCGCGCGGGCATCGCTGGACGCGGCCGAACCGTCCAGGAAGCCCACTTGGACCTTGAGGGGGTAGGTCTCGGAGGGGAGGAGGCCAAAGGAGGAATCAAGGTCTGGGGGCGGGGGGGGGGGGAGGGGCCCACGGCCCAGACATCTTGGCCGGCACCTGAGCTCCACATGGGGGGCGAGGGGAACTGGGTTCCACTCCTGTGGGGCTATCGCTCTGGTCCACAAACCTCTATTCCCACCCTCGTCCAAATATTTTGGCGCTGCCTCGCTGAGCCTGTCAGCGCGGCTGACCCACTCGTGCTCGATCGCAGCGTTCTGCGTGCACTCGTGCAGGTGGCGGGCAATCGTTCCGTTTCCCATCTCGCATCTGGGGCGCTCGTCGTCGGTCTGGTATCCCGCTGATTTGGCGCCAGCATTTGTCCGCGTGCAGGCCGAGGCGTTTGCCATCGAAGCTCCAGCTCCTGGCAACCGTTCCTGTCGTCGAAGCCGTCGGAGGTTGGACCTCGACGCGCGCGCGCGTCGCCGCCCGCTGCAACTCTGTGCGAACCGAGGGTCTCAATGCTTGGAATACTTCCGTGTAGCTATCCATTATGTCGCCCTGGTGTCGCCGTTCGTCCCCATTCTTACCCGCCCATAGATCTGGGGCCCGTGGTGCCCACCCAAGATCGCGTAGGGTAAATGTCATTGCTCCCTGTGTTCCAGTCGCCCAGCGCCATCTCGATCTCGCCCTCATGTAGATCAGACGTTTGAATACAGCTCGCCAAACTTTGCGTGCTTGATCGTGTAGCTCGGGATGTGCTGACCAGAACTGGAACCATTGCTTCGCCTGGTCCATGACAGTGCTCACCCTAGGGTCGTCGTCCTGGTAAACGGGGCATGGCTGGCGCAGTGCATCTTCCACCGGCAGCGTGGCCAGCCAGCTCAGCACCTTGCACTCGTCGGCGCGCGACCTCAGAAGGAGAAATGGCCAAAACTGGATCGGCGTACCAGAACTTCGATCGAATGTTGGTGTTGGACAACGTGATGCCCCTGGTCCGCCTACCTCCTCGGCCGATGCGCCGGAATAGTGTGCGCGTCGCTCTCGCTAGTGCAACTCTCACGCGGTTCTTCGTGGCTCGTTCGCATCGTGCCCATGGGGCAGTCCACGCCAAGATTTTAGCCCACTTCTTCTTCTTGGTCTGGATGCTTGTGGTGTCGAGTTCGTGTTTCTGAACGAGGTATTCGCGCTTGGGCAGGGGCCTTGGCGAGACTCGCAGCCCCGTGCCAATCATTCCTTTCGCCAGAGCAACTGTCGCGTGCTTCGCCTGGCCCTATGCCAGCTGCCCTGGCCCCTCAACTCGCGCGTTCACATCGTCCACATGCTGGCGAATGCGTGCCATGGGTGCCCCCTCACGGACCAGCTCAAGTAGGCGGCGAGGGAAGACGCGTGCACTATGATTTTCCCGCGCCCTGGCGCGATGAACCAATTTGGGGCGATTGCCTCGGCGAAAGCGCCGTGGGCCTTGACCGCCCCGGGCGCCCGGTGGGTGAGGCAGCGTAGGTGGAGCTCGACCGAGGGGAAATCGAGGTCCATGGCCTGGCGGATCATCAGCTCCAAGTCCATTTAGTCGTACAACTTCTCGGCGCCCACCAAGCACTTGCTCTGCTCGCTGATGCCGACGTGCGACCTGGGCCCGTCCAACGCCATGGTGAGCAGGGCCGCCTGGAGCGCGTTGCTGCCTTTGATCGCGGCATCCAAGTGGGCGGCCCACTTGTCGCACCTCTCCGTCAGCGTGGACTTGGCCATGCGGCCCCAGATGCGAACTGGCATGGGCAGCAAGCCGAAGTCGCGCTCGCCCCTGATCTCCTGCTTGGTACCCCTCGGCAAGAGGGCGAACCAGTTGTGCAGCAGCTGGCGTGGCCATGTCAAACTTATCTCGATCATATTCAAGACGGTGACTAAAGCCTCCTGCCCCTGATCGGGCAACGCCAGAATGTGGCTCGGCTTCCACTGGTCGGAGCCCTTGCCAGTGCTCTTCGGGAATGATCTCAAAGCAATGACCAGGTGGTCGCGGTCGCGGCAAGGCCGCTGCGCTAGCTCCGCGTGGGCGCGGTGACGAAGCCCGCCTTGGGCAGCGCGGACCGCTGACCATCGGCGGGACTGCGAGGTCCACCTTTGCGCCCAGCAGGCCGCTCTGGTCTCAGTGGCCCCCTGCACTGTGCCGCGCACCACCTCCAGCCCTGCAGCGCCTCCTGCAGGTCTCGTCCAGCGCCTGCCGCCCAGGCTTCTTGAGGTGGCAGTGGGCGCCCTTCATGGAGCCCTTGGTGTTCTCGATCGCCCACTTACTGATCTCGCTGCGGGTCTGCTGCCATGCCACGCTGGCGCGTCGCTGAGCTCTGGCTTGGGCTCTCATCGCAAAGTGTTGCCATATATGATGCTCGGCGATGCCCGTCATGACTACCTTTGTCGTCGTCTCGAAAAATCCGCCACTTACCGTTGGGATCGCCTCCGTGTCCTGCTGGAACTGGGCCTTCACTATCATGTAGAGACCTTCGCTCCGAGAGTGTAAAGAATATTATAATCTGAACCTGTCTTCGGCAGCGCGCGCGCCGGCGTCGACCGCGCGCGATCGGCCCCCCCTGAACTCGGGCGCCTAGGCTGGCCCAATGACTGCGCAGAGCGCTGGCCGCAAAGTGGCCGAAGTTGGAGGCGGTGTCCTGGCGTGTGGCCTTCTGCCAATGGTAACTCACAGGTAGTTCTCTGCGCGCTGCAGAGGGGGGCTCGACTTCGCAGAGCGCCGCCAGCTGCTCTTCCGCCGCCGCGGACCGGGCGGCGCACTGCTGTGCCATCATCTCGCTCATGTGTTTTGCTGGTGCGCTAGACTCTCAGCGGTCGCGCCCTGACCTGCTGCGCCAGTGTTGTCGACGATGCGCTGCGCCTCCGCCGCGTGGGTGAGCCAATCGCTGTCGTTGCATCGGCGCTGTCGATGCTGCGTGTAGTGGTCGTCGAACAAATGCTCGTCCTCGTCATTGAGAATGTCGCCCTGCTGGAAGACGCCCTGCCCCCTCTCGCCTCCTGCAACTTCTGGTGCCGCTTTTCGGTCGCGCTGACGTCGCTTTACGCCTTCAGCGACCCGAACTGCACCTTGGGGTACCTCAGGCCCGCTGGGGGCCGCGGGGCGCGTGAGAATACTGATGCTGGGCGAGATGTCAATCTGATGCCCGGGCCAATCTGCGGCCCCCATGGCAGATTCTGGACTGGGAGAACTCGGCCCAGGAATGGGCGGATGCTGTCTGGCACAATCGCGCAATCAATCATGTGGCTCCTGCCCGACGCGCGTGACACATCGACGCCGTCGGGCGTGGCGACGTCGCCGCCGAGGGCCCCCGACCAGCCTGGTTTCGTCATCTCCTGCGGGGTGGCGTTGAAGTCGCCCACCAGAAGCCAAGGTGCACCCAGCGTCTTGACGACGCGGAGAATCGCGCTCAGCTTCGCGGAGATGGTGCCGACCAGACCTATGGGGCAGTCCAGGTAGCGCACGATGAAAACAGAAATGGCGCCGTGGAATCGCCGCTGGGCCACAGGGATGTCGCGGAGCGCGTCGTGGTCGACGCCTTTGTTCTTGGGGCCCTCCAGGTGGGCGCTGGTGGCGTGGGCGGCCCGCCTGAACCAGCGCGCACCTCCGTGCGTGCCCTTGTCCGAGCGCCCCGTCACCGTAGCAGCGGTCCTCGCTCCTTCGCATCTCTCCAACCCAAACTGCGCAATCGCCTGTCCTCCCTCTGGCAATTCACTTGCGGCAAGTGGTGCCCTGCCAAACCCATGAGGTCGTAGGGCAATGACTCTATGTACTTATTGACCCTGGGGCCGTAGCTGGTCACGCTGCCGAACAATATGGAGACGTGATTGCGCTGTCTACATGGTGCTCGAGCTCGTGGATGTCCGTCTTCTGGGTTGCCCTCCTGCCGTCTTCGACTGCGCTGCTGCCGCCGCCGTCGCCTTCGGAGGTGCCCCCGCCGAAGGTGCTGACGCAGATGCCGAAACTGGCGTTGGCGTGGCTTCGGCAGAGTCCGCTGCCGCAGCCCTGGCCTTGATGGTCGCCGTGCGCTGGATGTGCGCGTCGACGTCCTTCGGGTCGCTGAAGTCGATGGCGCCGCCCACTGGTTTTGCCTCTCCTCCGCCGTCTGCTGGCTGCGGGTCTGAAGCTCCAGCTGCGACTCCTGCGTCTCTGTCGGCCCTGCGCCCCTTCGCGGAGGTAGCCCTCTCGCGGAGCTCCCTGAGCGTGCTGGCCGATGCCAGCCGCGTTCTTGTATGCCTGCTGGGCCTGCTGCGCGTGCGCCAGCGCCTCCTCGGAGGTCTTCTTCTGCTCGGGGGTGGGGAGCTCCACGTCCTCGGCGGTGAGCTCGTGAAGCTGGAAGACGGGGTCCCCTGCGGGCTTGTCGTCGTCATGCGTGACGCTCCCGCTCGCAGCCCCCTGCGCCGCCGAAGTGAGGCCCGTGAGGCGGTTGACCTCACCCTGGGCCTCGGCGCATGCGCGGACGGTCTTTTCCAGCTTCGCCAGGAGCTCCTTGCCATGGTTGGCGTTGGCCACAGGCTGGCTCTTGAGCTTCTCCTGGTACGTGTGGAGGCGTCGTAGAATGGCGGCGTGCTGCTCCAGGAGGATCTCGGGGGCCTTGGGAGGCGAGGGATTCCCTGCCTCGGCCAACTCTGGACAAACCAGCTCCATGGCCCTGAGGGCGTCCTCCCGTTCAGACTCCACTGCGTGCTTGTACTTCGTGAGAAGCTGCTCGGGGAGGGAGCCCACGCTGGTGGAGTCCCCGTCCTCGATGGCGAAAGAACCCTTGGTAGCTTGCTTGGGCCACGGCACTCCGCAAGTTCGGCATGACTCCCATCCTGACGTTCCTGTACGATTGCGATACACCAGAGTGCCAGGACAATATCGGCACACAAAATACGCCTGCCGACGCTTGCCGTGCGTCAATGGGGGCCTGTGGGCATCTCTGCTCTTGGCCCTCGCACTGCCGCTGCGACCCATCAAAATCACAAAACTGTCAGCACTCGACTTTCGCCGCCTGAGAGGCGCCCCTCGAGCCGCGGGAGCGCGTAACGGGCACTCTGGTGTCCACCCACACTCGGTACGCGCGAGTGCCGTGCGGGCGGGGCGCCTGTTCCCCAAATGCCCCTTCGTGCCGCAACTGGCTTGAGGAGGCGGAGGAGGAGGAGGAGGAGGAGGAGGAGGAGGAGGAGGAGGACGAGGAGGAGGAGGAGGAGGAGGAGGAGGAGGAGGAGGAGGAGGAGAAGAGGGGGAGGAGGAGGAGGAGGAGGAGGAGGAGGAGGAGGAGGAGGAGGAGGAAGAGGAGAAGGAGGAGGAGGAGGAGGAGGAGAAGGAGGAGGAGGAGGAGGAGGAGGAGGAGGAGGAGGAGGGAGCGTGCTCTGTGATCTCGCGCCCGCCACAACCTGCGCCGCTCTCGCGGGGGCAGCGTGCGGTTGATGGCCGCACGCTGCCGCTGGGCCGTTGTCGTTGTCCTCGTCGTCGTCGGTGGCGGCGTCGTCGTCGCAACCGCCGGCGTTGGCGTCGGCGTCGGCATCGGAGTCGGCGCCGGCATCGGCGTCGGCGTCATCGTCGTGGTGGTCGTGCGTGACGGGTGCCGCGCTCATGCTACTCTTCTGCTTCCGCTGGTCGTGCGTGACGGGTGCCGCGCTCATGCTACTCTTCTGCTTCCGCCTGCCTCCCTTCTCCCTTCGGCGGCTGGCGTCTGACGACTGCCTGATGTGACAACCCCTGGGTTGGGCGTGTGGCGTGAAAAGCCTGGTGCGTGAGATTGAACTTGCGGTGAAAGTATGACCCTCTATATTTATAGTAAGAGTAACGGCTGGCACCACATGACTTCGGGGAATTGCCATCAACTCGCACACCTGACATCTGCAGAAACAGAGAATTCGCCAACACAACAGGCCAACGGCGTCTTAGACCCTGAAGTGGATCAACTCAGGTTGTGTGATTGAGTTGGTGCGTGCGCTCAGATGCTGCGCGTCTACTTCTACACACATCTGCACACACGTATAATTCGCGCGTGCGAGTGAGACCCTCGAGGGTCTGCGGACCTGAGTGGCGCCCAAGAGTGGGTGACAGCCCCACAAGAGCGCCCAAGAACGCGGGTCAAACGGTGACAAACCTCATGCTTACCCCAGGATGGCCCAAGAAGCTCAACGCCAGCACAACGGACACCAATCCATCTCCAAATTACCGAATAACCTTTCCTCGGAGTCTAGCAAGATGGCAAACTTCGCAAACACAACACGTACGTTGCTTGAAGCTGTTTAGGCCTCTCACCTCTGTGGCCGCAACGGACCTCGGGCCCCGAGGTGACCCCAGCAGAGCCCAAAGAGGGCCTCAAGACCTCCCCAGAAGGCATTGACGGGGCTCCATGAGAGCAGCAAGGCGGCCCAAGAGCGGTCCAAGAGCGCGGGCCAATCGGATGATCCGGAGATGACCCCAATATGAGCCAAGAAGATGCGCTGGTGGCTCCCAAACGGTCCAGTATAGCCGAGCAAGCGCCCCTCGGAGGCCCCCAGGCGCCTCAATCGGCCTCTGGGGCTTCGCGATGGCGCCCCGAGAAGGCCCCAATACACACCAAAGGGGACCCTAGGACACCGCAAGACGGCCCAAAGAGGGTACGAAAAAAGCCCCAAGAGGCCCCCAGCGCTGCCCAAGAGCGCGGTTAAGGTTAGTCCCGCATGCCCCGATCTGGCTTCATATTGCCCACGCTAGCCCAAGGCAGCCTAACTGGCTGCAAATGTGACCCAAGATTGCCGACTCACCTTCCATCGGAGGCTAAAGAGAAGCCATAATCAGCCGAGCATCATGCGTGTCTTCGATCATGGCGTTCTCGCCCTTGCGGGTTTCAATAGGCGCAAGCCCCGACGTGGCCCCTAGCGAGCTCTCTGATAAGTCCCATGAGCGCCTCGAGATGGCCCCGAGATCCCACAAGAGGGCCCCAAGAGAGTCCTCGGAGGCCCCAAGGGGGCGCCAAAGCGACCCAAGAGCGGGGACCAACAGGTGGCATGGGTACGAGCCACCCCCAAGACGCCTCGACGTGACCCAACTTCTTCCAAGGCAACCTAATGGACTCCCAGGACGTCCCTCAGAGCCGTCAGAGGTCCCCCAGGACGATCTCACAGCCTACGAAGGGGTTTGACAACGTTGCCTGCTCGTATCTTCGGGATCCGATGGTGGAACCTGAACGGGAACGTGCTCAGTTGTTTGGTGCTCCCCCATGCGGGAAACTGCCACCAACCAACAGCTTCCCAATGCCTACGAGTACATACGCTAAATGCAAAACTGATGCAATATGAGCCATAATGTTTCGCGAAGCTGTTGTTTAAAGAGAGACATGAAATGCGTCGACACATAAAACAGTAGATCATGCGTTGAATTCAGGTTGTCTGATATAGCCCACCGTTAGTTTTGTAAGTCTCATTTCTTCGCGTCCTATATCGTTGCCATTGGTGACCAGCCGATGCCGTTGAATGGAACCTCTGCGACATGAACAGCACGCTTCTATTAGTCAGCGATCTAACTGGCAATGTTGCATGGAATTGTGCTGAACGTTAGTGACCGCCACATGGCACCCATAACTTGACGCAGTACAGGGGCACACATCTCGTACGTGCAATAATCTACGGGGAAAATTGTACGCGGGGGGGGGGTCGGTGTCGAGATGGATGTGTCATGCCATACACAAAGAGAGAAGATGACGACAGAAAGAGAGAGAGAGAGAGAGAGAGAGAGAGAAAAATAGAGAGAGAGAGAGAGAGAGAGAACGCGAGAACTTATGGGTGGCCGAGAGAGAGAGAGAGAGAGAGAGAGAGAGAGAGAGAGAGAGAGAAAAAGAGAGAGAGAGAGAGAGAGAGAGAGAGCGAAAGACAGCAGAGAACGAGAGAGAGAGAGAGAGAGAGAGAGAGAGATAACGAGACGCATGCGACAACTGTCCTTCCTAGCCGTCTCGCAACTGCAATATGCCGCGCCATTTATCTTTCCGGGTGGCCTGATCTTCGGCAGCGGACGTCTCTGTCTCCAGCCTTGCAAAGTCAGAGAGGATGACGTCGAGCAGGCCGAGGACACCTCAACGCACACAGGCCAGCGTGGGGAAAAGGCTATGGTAATATGGCTGGTGTAGAGAGGTCAGGTCCGCCGACCACTCTGGGGTTTCTGTGGGGGAACCACCTCCCCTTGTAAGCACCTCCCGCTGGGCCGACAATTGTAGATTTGAGGATGGGGGAACAAACTCACTCGGGTGAGTCTTCGACCATCTTCTGACCCCCCGGGTCAATCCACACCCGGGTCAGTCAGGCCTTGCAGACTCCTGCAAGATCCTGCACCCAAACCAGGGTCAATGCGAAAGACCCTGTAAGATCCTGCAGGATCCTGCACCCAAACCCAGGTCAATGCGACCCAGGCTCTGCAGGATCCTGCAAGATCGCGCGATCTGGCTGACCCCGGTTTGCATTGACCCCCGTCTCCTGAGCCCCGAAGTCTGGCTCATCGGGAGCGTCTGGCGAAATCGAAACGACCTCGTGCGGGTCGGCGGGTCTGGATTCACATGGGAAGGGCTGCCCGCTTAGGGCACACATCCGCCGACTCTGTCAGCATGTGCGAGAGGCTTTTCCATCATCATTTGAAGCTCTTTCCCTCTTTCCCTGTGGCTGGGCACCTCTGGCCCCCCCTTGTCGGGCGCGCCAACCCAGGGGAAACCGATCAACGTTGCAACCGAGTCGAAAGTAATGGTCCCCTCCCCTCTGATCTCTTCTCCGCCAGGGGGGGGGAACCAGGGAAGCGGGGGGGGGGGGGCCTCGGCGGCTCCAGGGAGGGCAGGCGGGGCACCCGCGGATGGAGCTCCGTCCCCTGCACAAGGCGAGCCCCTCCCCCCGCCCGACTTGCCGTCCCCCGTAAGCCCACAACTGGCAATTAGCGTGGCTCGGAGTCCAAGCTTCCAGCTTGCCTGGTCCCGATGGCCCATGCTGGAGCCGGCTTGAGGGTCTTTTGGGCTGTAGATTTGTAATCGTACAGCTATGTGTGCTCCTGCGCGTCCCTTCAAACCTTGCAAACTTCAACCTTGCGCTCAGTCGCAGCCATACTGGCTCGGGCTGGCCCACCCCTGTTTCCCTCCCGACTCCAAACGTCTTAAACTGCCAACCAAGATTCATAATCTCCCGTCTCTACCTCCCGCTTTCTGTGCTGTGCGACACGCTTTGCGCGTGCGAGACGTTCGTGCGGCGTGCGCTGATCAAAAGGAGGCCACTGCCAATGTCTTATAGTGGTTGCGGAGGAGTTCGACATCACAGTGATCGATGCCACATCGGAGACGACGGCGGAGATGGAGACCGAGGACGCAGAGGGAAGGACCGGGACCCTCCACCCTCATGTGACAGGGCCAACCCAGAAATGAACTACACAACTTGGAAAAAAAGCTCAAACTGCAGACCAGCACTACGGACATCACAAGAGGAAGTTACGTGCGAACCTGTCATGACGCTTGACAAGTGTCGCCACAGATGCCATCACGTACGTGGAGGTTGAGGACACTGTCGTCGATGAGTGGCTCGACAAGATCGTGGCGCTGCTCGACGAGGCGCTCGCGCCGTACCTCGAGCAGACCATGCCCAGGGCGTTCGAGAAGGCCGCGCGCACCACGGCTCGTGAGAAGAGCCAGTCGATGCTTGGAGGCCCGGATTCATGTCGGCAGCAGTGGCCAGGCTCGGCGAGCCGAAGCGTGAAGGAGTGGCACTGCCCGAGGCGGCTCGGGGCTACATCATGATGCGAAACGCGAGTCCCGGTGAGAAACGACACGACACGATCAAGACGTGGATCGGCGGCGGGCGAGGGGGGAAGCGAGAAGGGGTGGGCCTTCTCAGAAAGCTTGAAGCCCCCCAGCCTTCTGAGAAGTTTCCTAAGTCTTCCCCGATGACGCAGAGAACTTCTCAGAAGGCGCGAGGCTCGAGGGCTTCTGAGAAGTCATGCCGCCTTCTGAGAAGGCCTTCGCTTTCTCACTTCCCCCCCTGGCTCGCCGCCGAGATGACATGATCAAGACGTGGACCGCTGGAAACTTTGGGTAAAGTGTCGACAGATGTGGGTGGACGGCACCACTTCGGAGACGCCGAACACGAGGCCACTAGAGGCGACGGGAGCTTCCCCCCTTCGACGACAATAATGACGCAGACTAGGACATGATCTACATTATGGAGGACGTGCTCTGGAAGGTGCATGCAGAAGCCGACGTCACTACGGCGTTCGCGTCTTCTCAAACGGTGCGCGACTCACAACATCAGGAGAATAACAAACGGGGCTTCCACAAGGACGGCGGCAAGGGCAACCAAGACAAAAGCTCCCCGCCACCGCTGGTGGCACGCTTCGGACAAAACAACCGGTACAACAACGAAGATAACAACGGCAACAAAGTGCGGGTACACATCGACGCGATCAAACTGAGGACGAAATGTATACGTAAAGGCCAAACTGGACACTGGATCCGTAAAGTTCGAGAGCCTGCTCAGGGTGCAGGGGCTCCTGGCACCAGTAGCTGACTGTAAACGCGAGCAGGGAAACATTCGTACGAGCGGCAACCTGGAGACGTCGGATTCGTGGAGTGGGCTTACCTTAGATAACGAGGAGGCCTTTGTGGACATTGCGGCCCAATCGGGCCTGATTGTGATACGGGCGTTGAGGGGATTGCAGGGGGCACTACGCACGAGGAGACTCTTAATCAAGTGAAAAGACAAGCCAGCCCAGGCCCAAGGAGTGGGAGGACGAGAAAGCTGTACGAACTGCGTTAGTTCCCTTCGGACTACTCGGATCCCATGGCCTCTTGGAGCTCGCCATGGTCGAGGGAGACGTTCCGATGCTGCTGCCCATCAGAACGCTCGAACGTTCAGAGACTTGGTCGACCCAGACTCAATGGCATTGGTGCTGAGACGACTAGACTCGGAGATCCCCATGAGAGAAGTGAGCACTGGGCATGTGGCAACATCGCTCGTGTAGTTTCGCCATGCGGGTTGGACCGCACCAAGGCGGAATCGCGGTTTCACGACAAACCATTTTCTCATCAATAGCCATTTGAACATTGATCCAACGTCACCCTCAGCAAGGTACGCTACCATTGACTCTTTATGCCTGCGCGAAGTTCAGAGGTCTCTGAATCACGCCCGCACTCCAGTGCGTCAGGCATGGGTGCGAATCGCCTCGGGCATCGTGCTCTTGGCATCTGTGCGGCCGCTTGCGGGGCTGTTCTACTCCATCTGGCCGGGCATCCCTGTCGGCTGGGAGAGTAGCAGCGAGAAGACCGAGTGCGCGATCAGCGAAGAAACATGGGCGATGAACGCGATGTCAAACAACTCCGACGTCTGCATTTCGCTGCTAAACAGAGCCCGTGGAGAAGGACCACCGCGAGCCATGGTACTGTCCAGAGTGGCAGGTGGTGTACTGCAAATGTCAGGACGACTCGAAACGTGCCCAAAAACACTGCGTGACGGACCCGACCAAGACAGAGTACGGAGAGTCCTACCACAAGAGCAAGCACGACGAGTGCCCAACCATGAAGTGGGAGACTGCTGACCGATCGTGTGCACTGGAAGTGGATCCCGTGCGAGCTCCTCCAGCGGATGAACGCCCAGTTCGAGAACCTGTGCTGGCAGTGCAGCCCACCGCTGGAGAGTCTCGAGGGGCATGGGCGGAGCGATCTCGGCGATCCAGTGCGTCAGGTGCTGAGGACGCTGGGCCAGGGGGCCCGATGCCGAGGTGATCCTGGCCGAAGAGAGGCCGAGGACGATCAAGAAGCTACCGCCGTCGTGCTACCATAAGGAACGCATACTATGGAACGAAGGGGCTTTTCTGGCCAGGGCGGGCCTTGGCCACAAACAGGTTCCACGACGCAGGTCTAAGGACCGGCCCGAAAACCCGAGCCCCTCCTCAGCCTGAAGCGGTCCTAATTTCCGCGTCTTGGCTGTAGAGGGCGAGACCTTCGAGGAAGTGTTCGGCCGTGAAGATCACGAACGAGACACAACTGCAACAGACCAAAGCGCTGCAACACGGCTGGGTCTACGCGGTGGGCTCGGAATGGTGGAAACTAGAGGACTACGAGCTCCTGGGGCAGAGCGGCTCGCTTCCCAGCGACCTCAACGACAAGGTGCTCCTTGTGAACTGGAGAGGTCGGCGACAACTTCACCCTCATGGACGAGGAGAAGGACTTGCCGCGAAGCACATTGCAGGAGGTATGTACGGCGCAGGGGATCAAAGTGGCAGAAGTGTACTCGATGCCGCGCGTCTCAGACATGCTGGAGAAGCAGGCCAAATGAAGCGGTCTGGCCTACGACCTGAAGCTGGACTGGAATTTTGGTCGGGCGCAAGATCGAACAAACTGCACTGTCGAAGTACGTGAGCTCAACCCACATCTAGTGGTTGTGTATCACCACCCTGCGGACCGCTCTCCGCACTGATGGAATGAAACTATCCGCGACTTGATCCCAAGAAGGCGATTTCGCACACGAGCTCGGGTCTCATGCACCTGATGTGCACGATCAAGATGCCAACCGAGCGACATGCTCGAGGACGATATTTCTGTTCGAGCATCCGACCGTGGCTGGGAGTCTGAAGGGTCCAGAGGTTAATGCGCTCATGGCGCTCGAGGGAGTGCCGGTGGTCTACTCAGATCAATGCATGTTCGGACTCAAAGGCGACGAAGGAAAAGCCTGGAAGAAACCCACAACATTCATCACAAACGCGGCGTACATGGCCGAAGAACTCGAGACATGGTTGGTCGGGCGATCACGAACACAAGGTACTTATTAATGGGAAAGACCACTTCGCGGAGAAATATCCGCCAGAGCTGTGCAAAGCGATGCTGCGAGGACCACGCCGACAGCTACGCGAGGAAGGACGTGAGGAGCATCTCAACGAGAATTTCGTGGAGTTCGGACGGGTATATCTCGTTGCCGGAGAGGGCGGCGACGAGAAGGACGCTGAGGAAGAAAACGAAGTGGAAGCACCAGAAGACGCGCCACTGGACGAGAAGGAGCTCAGCGAGGGCCTTGAGCCAAACGAGTCAGAGAAGAAACTTATCGGGGAGCTGTACGAGAAGTGGGCGCATCCCAGCAAGGTTCTGAGACGTGTGCGAATGCGGCCTCATCTGGCCAGATGGGCCAAGAACAAGTTCGAGTGCAACGCATGCACGGTGAGTGCGACCCGCGCCAACGGTACCGAAATCGTACCAAATGAACGACAGTGTGGGTGTGGACCCGATTTTCATCAAGGAGACGAACAATGAGCGAATACCATAGACCGTGTGGCTGGCGTTCTGCAGGAACTAGCCAGGGGCTTCCGGTCCACTAGATCTTCTCGTGGTGGCCAGGAGAAAATGAATTCATGTGCAAGCAATCTACGCGAAGGCTTTTGACCCGCCTGAAGATCGGAAGGAGGCTGAAGTCATGGTGTTGGCGTGCGAGGCATCGATGAAAAAATTCCTGAACCGTTCGGAAGACACAGCCGTGCAACGTGTACTGGGACAACTACCAAAATCGCCAAGAACTCTATCATCGGACGACTGCTTGGGCCCGCGGCTGCTCGCGCAAGACCCCAACACGGAGCTCCAGAGACCGAACAACCTACGCCTGGCTGCGCACCGGGCCATGATGGAGGGGGGACACTCATCACTCGGGACTGAAGGGCGACCTCGATCCCACGGTTTTTTATGCGGTTCCCGATGGAAGCTCCAGTACAGCCTCTGGGACTGGCCGATTTGGGAGGACAGCGTGGAGTGACCAGGCCAGGTATTCAAGCGAGGCCTGATTTCGAGGGGATCGTGGTCGTGGAAGTGCACGCCATCTTCGATGTTGGAGGAGCGAGACACGAAGAACGGATGGAGGAGCTGCGCAACCGAAGGAGGTTCAGAAAGGCCAAGGTACTGCTGGATGACGACGAGGATTGAAGTCCCAGGGGGGGTCTGCATCTTCGCCACACACAAAGGGACTCTGGCAGTCCAGACGAGCCAACTTGAAGGCAAACGTCTAATCCATTTTGACGGCACGCTTGCTTCGGCAAGCAGCTTACCGCGAGATCAGGAGCTGCTTGGGCAGCGCTTCCCCCTCTGCAATGCGCTGGCCTCCTCAACTTTCAGAATATTGTTCTGCTGCTCCGGCGAGGATCTTGGCTGGTAACCTGGCAACATATGCGCGACCGTCCCAAGCCCCTGGTGCTCACAAGACGATTGCGCCGTGTTCAATGTAAAAAACTATATGCTGGAGAAGCATGTCAATATCCATGCATCTATGCGCAAAATCCGCCGACCCTGTCGGCGTGTGTGAGGGGCTTGTCCGCTCAAGTCGTCATCTCCGTCATTCGTTGGTCGTCGTCTCTGTCGTCCCCTTTCCCAGCCTCCCCTCTTTTCCCTGGGCTTGTCGAATCTCCCCATTCCCCAGGGACCTCCTCAGCGCGCCAGCCAAAGCAAAGCTGAGCAACGTCGTAATTGAGTCGAAGGGAAGCTCCTTCCCTTCGATCCCTCCCCCGCGGGGGGAGGGGTTTGGGGGGGGGTCCCGGGGTTGGAGGGGGTCAAATACCCCTGGGAGTCCCGGAGCCCAAAAAAGCCCAAAGACGGGCCAAGAGTGCCCCAAGAGGCCCCAAAGTCAGTCCAAAAAGAACCCCGAATCGCCGAACGATCTGTCCAAGACGCCTTGACGGCCTCCAGACGGCCCAAGGGACCTGCAAAGCGCCCCCAAAGGCCTCCAGGAGCTTTCCCACGAGAGCCCCAAGAGGCAAACTTCATGGATTTCCCATACGTTTTTGGAAGATTTTGGCATTCGTGCCTCTTCCGCTTCCCGACGCGCCAAGACGGCCCAAGAGGCCCCCAAAATCGCCCCGAGACGGCCCAAGAGGCCCCCAAGAGGGTCCCCTAACGGCCGAAGAGGGCCCCAAGACGGCCCAAGACGCCTCCAAGACGGCCCAAGAGGCCCCCAAGACGGCTCCAGGAGAGTGCCCAGACGGGGGACCCGACCGGACATTTCGAGCTCTCAGCCCCAAGAGGCCCAAGAGGCCCCGAAGAAGCCCCAAGAGGCCCCAAGAGGCTCCCAAGGGGCCCCCAAACTGCCCCAAGACAGCCCAGGAGAGCCCCAAATTGCCCAGGCCTCCAAGAGTGCCTCGAGACGGCGCAAGAGGAGCCCTGGACGGCCCAAGACGGCCTCAAGAGAGCCCCAGGCTGTCCCAAGAAAGCCTCTGGCCTCCTCCTCCTCCTCCTCCTCCTCCTCCTCCTCCTCCTCCTCCTCCCCCCCCTCTGCTCCCCCTCCTCCTGCTCTCCTCTGCCTCCTTCTCCTCCTCTTGCTTCTCCTCCACATCCTTCTCCCCCCTCCTCCTCCCTCATCCACCTCCTCCACCCTTCCTCTACCTCCCACTATCCTCCTCCCCCTGCCCCCCCCTCGTTTTCATCTTCGTCGTTCTCAGGGTCGGCGGCACCGGCCGTAAGGCCTTCGCAATCATCCAGAAGCGGCTTTCGCAGGTACAGGTGTGTGGGGACAAGAATGGCACCGACGCCTGCACATCCAGAGTGCAGTCAAGCTCGAGTCGCGCTGAGATCGTTGAACTGGCTCACTCGTGGATCGTGAATTACGAGCTGATGGGAGTGGGAGATGTAGCTTGCTGCAACAATCTTTCTGCAAATTAACCCACCCCGATGTGAAGGAGATCAATCAATTGGCGAAGCACATGAAGGACACCCGTCATCTCGGACTTTCGGTGTGGTCGATACCTTTCTACGATTTGGTCTGGATTAGTCACAACAACGAAAGAGGATCTCAATGATCATTCGACGTGTTGGCCGCAACTCGTGGCGTTACTCATGGCCTTAGGAAATGGGCAGGTCTTTTGGCATGCAGGAACTTTCGGATGACATGAATGATGGTTTCTACGTTACACGCAGCGTTTCCGCCACACACCGCAGTTGTAGTCATGGGATTGAGGAGTACCCATCGTCATGAGCTTCCATTCTCAGGATTTCGTCTTGACGAGTGGGGACGATGGTGTGAACAGCGCAATCTACTATCCCTTGGCGGGAGGAACGAAGAAAGTGATCAATCTGGATTTTCCCGGAAAGGGCGCGGGCCCAGGGTTCTCTTTTAGTAGGTTAACCCCCCGGCCCCCCTGCGACTTGGGCCGGCGAAATTATTCTGCGATAAATTACGTGCGGGAGCAGGGCCGGCGAATTAAAATTTGAGGATGTCTCGAGCGAAACGCTTGTTTTTCAGAATTTGTTGAGGATGTCTCGAGCGAGACGCTTGTTTTGTATTATAGATTGTCCTCTCCTGGGGACTTGAATTCTGAGGATCTCTCAAGTGGATTGCTTGTTTTCACGTGCCCAGGTCTTGAGGATGTCTCGAGCGAGACGCTTGGTTTCACGCCTCCAGGTGGCCCAGACAGATGTCTAGCATGAGGATTTGTTGAGGATGTCTCGAACCAGAGGCTTGTTTTCACGTGTCCAGGTCGCCCAGGCGGATGTCTAGCATGAGCATTTGTTGAGGATGTCTCGAGCGAGACGCTTGTTTGCACGTGTCCAGGTTGCCCAGGCGGATGTCTAGCATGAGGATGTGCTGACAACGTCTTGAGCGAAACGCGTGTTTTCACGTGTCCAGGTCGCCCAGGCACAGCACAGCCCTCGGCACGGTACATCAATATCGATACCCTTAGCATTGCAGCCTGGCATGTTGCCTGGCACGTTCCGCGGAGCGTCCCGTGGCGAGTCCCCCTGGCACGTCGCGCGGTGCACGTCCATTGGCACGTTCCGTAGCGCGTCCCCTTGGCACGTCCCGCGATGCGTGCCCATGGCACGTCCCCTGGCACGTCGCCTGGCGCGTCCCTTGGGACGTTCCGCGGCGCGTCCTCTTGGCATGTTCCCTCTGTCGATTAGTTCTGGGGCAGCTACCATCTGCTCAGGCAGCTCGAGCTTACGCTCCAGATCAGTTCGGTGAGGACTCGGATGCCAGGGAGGACTCGATCCACAACGCTAGATAGAGCACAATCGCGGCATGGCACATCGCAGTTCAGCACGGCCCAGCACAGCACAGCCGTCGGCACGGTACATCAAGATCGATACACTCAACTATGCACCTTGGCACGTTCCTTGGCGCGTTCCGTGGCGAGTCCACCTGGCACGTCGCGCGGCGCGTCCCCTGGCACGTCCCTCGGCACGTCCATTGGCACCTTCCGTAGCGCGTCCCCTTGGCACGTCCCGCGGTGCGTCCCCATGGCACGTCCCCTGGCACGTCGCCTGGCGCGTCCCTCGGGACGTTCCGCGGCGCGTCCTCCTGGCATGTTCTCTCTGTCGATTAGTTCTGGGGCAGCTACCATCTGCTCAGGCAGCTCGAGCTTACGCTCCAGATCAGTTCGGTGAGGACTCGGATGCCAGGGAGGACTTGATCCACAACGCTATATATACATATATATATAGAGAGAGAGAGAGAGATCACAGTCGCGGCATGGCACATCGCAGTTCAGCACGGCGTCGCACAGCACAGCCCTCGGCACAGTAAATCATCATCGATACATTCAGCATTGCATGTGCCCGTCGCCCAATCAGGTGTCTTTAAACTGTTGCAATGCCTTACATTTCTATATTCCTTTCCGGGTTCGTGGGTCGATCATGTTTCAGGACAAGGTTACGTGTTATGGACGCCAAATTCCTGTACGATCACTGGCAACGTGAAACTACTGGGGAACGTGACCGTAAGTGCTCCACGCAAATTCAGACCATCTGGCAGGCTATTACTGCGATGGGCTGCGAGATCTGCTGGGTAGACCACCGAGATATGCTAGTGGACGGAATGACCAAACGCAAGGCCACGATAGGTCTCATGGTCGAGCTGATGCGCACTGGCTCGATGTGCATCGTGAGTGAGGAGGCAACCATGGAGGACCATAGTCAGCGCATTTCTGCGGGACAGTGGCCGCAGCATTGATTGTCCTTGTTCGTACGGTTTTCCTATCTGCCTGCAGCCTGCGGGCCAATCCGTTTTGCTATGTGCAGAGAGGCAGCGCGAGGAGACTGAAAGAAACAACAATTTTCGGGATATTTAGATTTATGATCTTATATGTGTTCTCCCGCACTTCCCTTCAGCCCTCTAACAAATACCACCCTGCGATCATTTGTAGCCATACCGATTGGGGGTGGCTTACCCCTTTTATCCTTCCAAGCTCCAGACCTCTATACCAACCTATACCAATAATCCCCCGTCTCTACCTCCCGATTCCCGAGCTGTGCGACACGCTGTACGTGAGCGAGCTGTACGTGTGCGCGACGTTCCTGCAGCGTGCGCTGATCCAAAAGATACCGCTACCAGTGTCTTTCATGGGCCGTCCTCGAAGCCTTCGGGGCGGGCCCAAGAAGTCCAAATCGGGGATTCGGGCATTCTCCTCTTTTCGATATCCAGAGCGTCCAACACGTTCGAAGAGCTCCCCCGGGATCGCCCCAAGACGGCTCCCGATGCTCCCAAGAGGCCTCCAAGATGGCCCCAACAAGCGCGCCAGCGCCAGACCGCTGAAGCCTCTGCTCCAAGATGGGACCTCACAAGGGCTCTGGAGAGGCCTCCGAGATGACTCAAGAGGCCCCGCGAGGACTCCAAAAGGCCACTGGGCCCACGACCTGGCCGTGGCGATACGGGGCAAAATGCGACCAGCGCAATCAAAATGCTGTGGGTACTGTCGGGAAGGCTGCCTCAAGACGACCCGAGAACACACGGAGAAGCCGACAGCACAACCCAGGATGGCCCGCAGACGGTCCAAGGGGACCCCCCGGAGAGCTTGCGCCCAGATGGGGCCGAATTGGGGCAATCGTTGCTGCCACCCTGTTCCCCCAGGAGAGTCCAGAATCGATAAGTCGGACCGGCGATCGAAATGAATCGGATCTGCGGAAATCGGCAGCCGAGTCGGGAGAAGCCGAATCGGCGGAAATCGGCAGGCTAGCAAGCGTCCGTTGAGAAATCGCAGCCCACATCGGACACCGAAGCCGAAGCGAATCGGAATCGGAATGCATCGAAATCGAATCGACTCGGAGGAATCAAACTGAGTCCTGCGCCCCCTTCGCCGGCCCATGCTCTCGTGCCCCCCTTGCCGATGTTTTCGTTTCCTGATGCCACGCTGCTCCATGTCACCCTCCCGCCTCTTCCGCCCCTGCCGATAACCTGTCCAGGGCGGCCCGCCGGCGGAACTGGCCGTGAGGCCTCTGCAGCACTGCGCCCGCGAGTTCGCGCTGCCGAACGGCACTGCCGGCGAGGGGCGCTTCGATCGAGGTCGTGGGACAGAGAGCGGGAGAGCCGCATATTCGAACCGCCCTTCTTCTGTTTCGGGGATTTTCACGGACCTTCCTTGCCTTCCTGGGTCCTGAACGCGCACGGTCAGACAGCAGACAGGAAGATGTGCAGGAGAAGGTGCAGCGGGACAGCCTCTGAGAAAGCAATGTTCCACGACTGGGCTCGACGGTACATATTCCACTGTCTGCTTGCCTACTACCACCTGGCCCGATGATGCGATCCCCGGAACTTCCTGAGCTGACATCACCGCCTCCTGCGTGGGGAGGAATTAAAGAAAATCTCATGAACCAACCAATACCGGTCCACCTGCGCGCGGCCTCCCGTGCTTCCTGGGGGCTGCGCGCGAGGGGAGATTCCTGTCAACGGAAATGTCCCAAGACTGTTCTGCACTCCTGGACACCTGGAATGATTACCTGGAAAATGTTCGGCCACGAGATTGCATGCGTCGCGAGTGCCTCATAATACGATTTTGTTGAAGGGGTCTACATTGGCAGGGATCGAGATGACTCTGCCCACTGTGACTGTTCTTTTGCCATTCGGAAAAGGGCGGCATCTGGTGCGCGGCGGCCTGCGCTGGCGTCCCCCATGCCGGTGTATGGCTCCCTCTGCGCCTGCGGGGGCCGCGAGGCTGCCGTGATCTTCGAACCTGCGCCCCTGCGAAGGTCCTACGGAGCCCCCCCGCAACCCATTCTGCAAACCGGTCCTGCCGTGGTGCCGAGAGCGTCTCGTCACCGCAACCCGCACCACGAGCGGCAGCCACTGGCGCCGCGCCCCCGTTGGGACCAGCCAGAGCCCCTGGCTCTTCAAGGCCGCACGCTCGGGATCCAAGGGAAGAAGAAGAAGAAGAAGAAACATAATAATTATACTCATAAGAAGAAGGATACTAATAGTTATAATAAGAGTAATAAGAATACTAATAATAACCAGGATGCGAAGAAGAATAACGACTCCGAAGGAAGACAGGTAAGTTCACCACAACATAAACGAACAACGAACACGAATCAGGTGAGGGTGGGCGCGCCTCGCCGCGATCGACGCCGCGACCGCACCCAGGGGGAGCGATGGATCCCAGGTCTTTGCTGGCCACCCTGCCACAGCTGGGGCGCGCGGACTGGCCCGCACCGCCGATCGGAAGCAGTGGACCTCTCACCCCCCCCCTCCCTGAACATCAAGCACACACACCCAGGCACTCAAACCTATATGGAGGAATGAGGAAGGGCGCAGAGATGAAGGCGCTAGAGGCGTGGGCGCGGGTTGCCGGACCCCCATCGAGCAACACACACCCATAGCCCCCCCAAAGGACTTACACCCCGAGAAATCCAGGTGTTGCATAGGCATGGGTGCTAGCTTTAGGTCGGGCATGTCCCCCAACAGCGGGATTTTGGGCGAACGAAAAAAACAACAACTCCAAAAATACCCCCCAAATGGGCAAAAGTAGTTCAAACATCGCCCCCAGACTATTTTTTTGAACTTTTTCTGGATATTCCTCCTGCAGAGGGATAGGCCCGACTTAACGCTAGCTGCCGGCTCGTGATCCCTCCCCTCTGGCTTCCTCCGAGCCGGAGAGAAGCAGCGGGGGAGCGGACGCGAGCGGACGCGCGGGCGGGCCGGGGCCCAGACCCGGGGAACCTGGCCGACACGCAAGAATGGCCCCAGGTAAGCGTGACCCTTCTTCTATCCTCATTCCTCCCTCTCCCCATCGCTTCCATCCTCACTCTCTTCTGTCTTCCTCCCTCCTCCCTCCTCTTCTTCTTCATTCATTATTTCTTCTCTCTTTTCCCTTTTCAGGGTTGCTCTTCCTCCTTTCCTTGATACTTGGGGCGGGGGCGCAGGGGAGGGGAGGAGGGCAAACCCGCGCGCCACAGGCCTGCGCCGTGTGGGGCCCTCTTGGGCCCGCACCTGCAGTCGCTTCTGCGACACAATAGGACGGGGCGAGCACGAGGATAAATCCGCTCCAGAACGTTCTGGATCGCTCTCAGAGCGTTCCGGAACGCTCCGAGAAGGCCGCGGCGCCCGATACGTCTTCTAGGGCCGCCGGATCTCAGAGATTCTCGATTTATCCTCACTCGATGTTATCCCTGTCCTGGCTTCGTCTGAAAAGGGCAACTCCTGCGCGGAGCCGAGGTCCTGGCCGGGCCCACCTCAGGCCCAGGACCGGAGCAGCCTGCCTGGGAGGGCACACGCAGCGATCCTGGGCGCAGGGCTGGTCTGGCCAGTATCGGCGCAGGTGTACGGCTGGCGGCTTGCGGCCCCGCCCCGAGCACAGTTCAGCCATGCAGTAAGGATGCGCGATAAGGATGCAAGGGCCTTGGACGCCCATGCCGAGGCTCTTCGAGCGGGGCTGGCCATCGAACGTGGTTGAGGATGGTCCGAAGATGGCCGAAGAGGCAAGGATGCAAGGGTAACCTTGGGAAGTCGATTATCCTTACTACCTGTGCGACCACCCTTCGGGTGGTAAGGAGGTTCGGGGGGGAACCAGCGTCTGACTCAAGCAATCTCACTATCGATCTCACTACTTCTGAACAGCTCAATCGATTTCATCATCGATCTTACCATCGATCTCACTATGGATCTCACAATCGTTCTCACAATCGGTATCACTATCTATTTCACTATGGATCTCACATGGATCTCGCAACCAGTCTTACTATCGATCTCACCATCGATCTCACTACGGGACACCAGCGGGACACCGGCGGGACACCGACGGGACACCAACGGGACACCGATGGGACAGCGACGGGACAACGACGGGACAACGACGGGACAGCGACGGGACACCACGGCGGGACAACGCGGCCACCGCCCGCCCACCGTGGGAGGTTCGGACAATTGTCGTGCCCCGCCCGGGCAACAGCGGAGTCATTCCTCCCGCCCCCCCACGCAACTTCGCGTCGCCCGCACGCACGGCACGAACCCGAAACCGATTTCCCGATCGGGGGCTCTCCGTTCCACTTCGATCTCACCTCCCAACCTCCGATCAAGGTTGACTGTACCCCGACGCCCAGCGCCGTGTGGAAAAGCCGCGCCGCCGCGAACAGAAACCACGACCAGAGCCCATCGGCCCCATGTCTTTCTGTCCCCCCTCTCCAGGCCACACAACTTCGCGCGCCGCGGGTCCGAAGGGGGGCGCAAAAACGCCTGTCATGATTCCTCCTCCGCCTCCCTCCTCCCTCCTTCCCCTCCCCTCATCCCTGCTACCTTTCCCTCCTTGTCCAGAGACCTCCTTCGCCACGAACAACTCACGACAACTATTTATTTCTCGAGACTCGGGGCCGTGACAAAACATCCGGTACGCAAAACAAGTCCAGGAGGTGAGGGGTGGGAAAGTCACACAAAAGAGGCTTCATACAAATGCCCCGCTACCCGTCCGTCAAGTGCACCCGCCCTTTATTATTTTGTTTCTTAGCGCAAAGACTTCCACAGCACGGCATAGAAACTCCGACGACATAACTCAGCTCCCCCCATCTCGGGTCGGACGAGAGGGGCGGATCGCAAAGGAGGTTCGCGAATCGGCTCGCGTAGCTGCTTCCCCTGGCGTCCCTCGGCGCCAGAGGCGACAATTACTCGAGGAAGAAACCCAGCGGCAGGAGGAGGAGGAGGAGGAGGCATCTTGGGAGCCTCTGGGGGCTTTCTTGGCGCCTCCTGGGAGCTGCCTGGGGGCCTCTTGGAGGCATCTTGGGGTGGGGCCACCTCTCGGTCTGACCAAAGCAGCCCCACCTGCTCCGTTAACTTCGCGCCCCAACTCTCTTTGCCCGCTGCCGTCGCGCCGGGCCAATCTCACACACTCCCTGCGCGGTCGCGGCCTCGCGCGCGGCGACAAGGCGGAGCAAGATGAGCAATCTGAGCGAGCGCGCGCGAGCGACCAGAAACATTTTCACACACATTCACGCGCGCACGCACACACACACACAACACACAAGCACAAACACAAGCACAAACACACGCACAAAGAGACACCCACACACAAACACACACACACACAACACACAAAGAGACACACACACAACCAGACACACACACACATTCAAACGCAAGCGCAAGCACAAACACAATCACAAAAACACATAGACCCTCACCCACACACACCCACACACACCCACACACACGCACTCACATACCCACACACACAGACCCACACAAACACACACCCACACACACACACGCACACACACCCACACACACATCCACCCACCCACACCCGCCCACTCCCACACCCACCCACACACACCCACCCCCACACCCACCCATATCCACCCACACCCAGCCACACCCAGCCACAATCACACACACCCACACACACACACACACCCACAGACACCTATACACCCATACACAACCACGCACCCACACACCCACGCATCCATAAATCCACACACCCGCACACCCACAAACCCACACATCCACACACCCACACACCCGTACACACGCGCACACGCGAACGCGCACAAACACACCCACATATCCACACACAGACATACACACATACACATATACACATACGCACACACACATACACACAGACACACAGGCACACAAACACTGAGGCACAGAGACACACGGACACAGAGACACAGAGTCGCAGAGACGCAGTCACAGAGACACAGAGACACATAGACACAGGGACACAGCGAACAAGTGACACAGAGACACAGAGACACATAACCAAAAAGGCACAGAGGCGCAGAAACACAGAGACACAGAGACACGGAGACACAGAGACACAGAGACACGGAGACACGGAGGCACAGGGACACAGAGACATAGAGATACAGAGACACAGAGGCACAGAGACATAGAGACACGGATACCCATACATATATACACAAAGACACGGGGACTCAGAGACACGGAGACAGAGAGAGAGAGAGAGAGATACACACACACACAACACGCACAACACACAAAACACACATAACACAACACAACCCACCACACCACACCACAACACAACATAACACACCACAACAGACCACACCACACCACACCACACTACACCACAACACAACATCACACAACACAACACACACACACACACCAACACCAACACAAACACAACCACACACAAACACACACCTATGTATGATTGTTATATACACGTACACACAAAAACACACACAAAGACACACCCTACACAGAGACGCGCAGACACACACCCCGACACACAGAGCCACGCACAGAGACACACACACACAGACGCACACAGGCAGACACACACACACAGACACACAGAGAGAAACACAGAGGGAGACACACATACAAACGAACAGAGAAACGGACAGGGACACACATACAGAGACACGCAAACAAGGACACACACACAGAGGCACACAGACAGAGGCATACAGACAGAGACACCCAGGCAGAGACACACACACACATAACACACACGCACACACACACGCACACACACGCACAGAGAACAGACAGACACACACAGAGACACCCAGACATAAACACACACGGACACATAAACAGAGACACGCTGACACAGACACACGCGCCGATGTACACAAACAGAGACAAACATTAAGTCAGGCCTGTCCTCCTACAAAGGGGTTTTGGACGAAACATGCAGAACACTCAAACGTAACCACAAATTATCAAAAATAGTAAAGAAATCGTCTCCCGACTATTCTTGAACCATCTTGGAATATTCTCCTGTAGAGGGACACGCCCGACTTAAGACAAACAGACGGAGACAAACACATACCGAGGCACACAAACCGAGACACACACAGAGACACACGGACACGGACACACAGTCAGAGACACACGTACCGACACGCAAACAGAGACACACAAACAGAGCCACCCAGACAAGGACACACAGACAGAGACACACACGCACATATCGAGACACACAGACAGAGACACGCTGACACACATACAGGAACAAACACAGCGACACACAAACACACAGCCATAAACGCACTGACAGAAACACAAACACACAAACAGAAACACACAGAACACACACGGTCAAAAACGCGCAGACAAACGCACACATGCACACACATACATTTACTCATACACCTGCACAAGCACTGACACACAGACACGCACACACACACAAACGCACACACGCACACACACACACACACACACACACACACACACACACACACACACACACACACACACACACACACACACACACACACACACACACACACACACACACACACACACACACACACACACACACACACACACACACACACACACACACACACACACACACACACACACACACACACACACACACACACACACACACACACACACACACACACACCACACACACACACACACACACACACACACACACACACACACACACACACACACACACACACACACACACACACACACACACACACACACACACACACACACACACACACACACACACACACACACACACAACACACACACACACACACACCACACACACACACACACACACACACACACACACACACACACACACACACACACACACACACACACACACACACACACACACACACACACACACACACACACACACACACACACACACACACACACACACACACACACACACACACACACACACACACACACACACACACACACACACACACACACACACACACACACACACACACACACACACACACACACACACACACACACACACACACACACACACACACACACACACACACACACACACACACACCACACACACACACACACACACACACACACACACACACACACACACACACACGCGCACACGCACACGCACACACACACACACGCACGCACACACGCATGTACACACGCACGCACACAAACACGCACACACAGAGAGACACACACACACACACACACTTTTTCATTGGCGGCGAAGCAGATTGGCTGCACCAGCGATAGAGATAGACGGGGACACCGAAAACTGAATTAGCCAGCGTGCAAGAGTGGGACGAGGGCAGTGCGGGCGGCCGCGGGTGGGGGGAGGGGAAGAAACAAACTCTCAGAGGTTCTCACCTGAATGTGCTGGCGCGGCCAGCCCCGCCAGCGGGATCCATGGCTGCTGCCGGGCTGCGGCGCCGGGGCACCCGCAGGCGCTGACGGGGCCCGCCCACTGCGGGTAGCTAGAGCAAGTGCGCGCTGCAGTGATGTCGCCAACGTAGTACACGGGGGTGCTAGGTTGACAAAGCGAGAACTGCAGGCAGCCCAGGTGGGTGGCACGTGATACGGTACGGCAAGTACATGTGCAGTCGAAGCTTGGACTGCACCCAGCAAAGTGCTGGGCCCGCGGAGGGGGGGCAGGCGGCAATACCAAACCCAGGTGCCCAACCGCAGAGACACGCACAAACGCACAGGCACTCACAGAAAAAACACAGAGACGAACACACAAGCACACCCGCAGAGACGCACACACAAACACACACAAGGACACACACATACACACCGAGACGCACAGAGACACAAACGCAGAGACACACACACACACAGAGGCACGCAGAGAGACGCACACAGAGGCATACACAAACAGGTACACACAAACACACAGGCAGGAACATACGTTTTGCGCCGGCGGCTAGGCATTGTGACTGCGCTGGCGGATGGAACATATGCAATGCATGCAAATGCTAATTACGCCGCCATGCGCATGAAAACGCGACAGAAACAGCAGAAACACACAGACATACTGACGCACACAAACACACACACACACACACAGCAAACACACATGCAAACGCACCAGACACAGACCAGACACACGCATACACACGCACGCATAGACACGCGCAGAGACACGCCGTGACACGCACACGCGCACACAGAGACACGCACACAAACGCACACAGACACACACACACACAGACGCACACAGCAGACGCACACAGCAGACGCACGCAAAGACACACACACACAGACACACACACAGACGCACACGCACATACGCACACGCCCAAGCACGCACGCAGAGACACACATTTGTTTGGCGTCGGCGGCTATGCAGAGCAACGGCGCTGGCGAAAAAACTCACTGAAAGGGGCACCGATGTAGCGAATTGTGCCGCTATGTAAGAGACAAAGAGGGGGGGGCGGCGGGCGGCTGAATAACAGGGGAAAAAAAGGCGAGGGCCGCTCAGGGGGATGAGTCACGCCCGGAACGGATGGTGCGTCCAGCCCCGCCGGCAGGGACAGCAGCGGCTGCGGCGCCGGGGTTCCGGCGGAGGTGGGGCGGAGTGCAGGTACCAGAGCGAGTCTGGCGGGACATGGGCGATGCAACCAAGGGCCAGGCGGTGGCTGCGCATTCCCCCTGGTGGGGGCGCGGGTGGGGTGTGTCCAGCAAAATGCTCGGTCGGCGGGGGCGGCGGGCGGCAAGATCAAGCCTGGGGGCCCCAGCGTGGCGGCTGCAGGCAGCCACCTAGCACCATGGCAGCGCGCGGAGGGAGGGAAAGCGAGCGGCGAGAGCAGAAGCGAACAAGGAGGAGGACGCGCCGCCCGCAGGAAACCCACAGCCGGGGCGGCGCCGGGCTGCAGCGGCGGCGCCGGGCTGCATCACACGCCACGAAAGGGTAAACTCGGGGGGCGGCAACGCGGTGCTCTCCAGCCAGAAGGTGGTTCGCGGGGGACTCCCGCCGCCGGTTGGACAGGGTGAGCCAGCCCGCGAGGGGGGCGGCCGGGAGCTGGTAACCGGCGGCGGCGCCCAGAGACAAACACACACAGGCACACACAGACGCACACACAAACACACACGCACACACAGACACACACACAAACACACACACACAAACACTAGCAGACACACACACGCATAGACCCGGGCACACACGCAGAGACCCACACAGACACACACAAACACACACACGCAGACACGGACACAGACATACACACAGACGCAGAGACACACACACACACCGACACACACACGCACAGCAAACGCACACACACATACACTCACGGAGACACACACACACAGACACACACAGGCATACACACAGACACACACACAGACACACGAAGTCACACACACATATACACACGGACACACACACACCCACGCGCACGCACGCACACACAAACACACACACACACACACACGCACGCACGCACGCACGCACGCGCGCACGCACACACACACCCACACACACCCACACACACGAACGCACACGCACACGCACACACACACACGCGCGCACGCTCACGCGCACACGCACCCGCACCCGCACCCGCACCCGCAAACGCACACGCACACGCAAACACAAACACGAAAACAAACGCAAGCACAAGCAACAACACAATCATAATCACAAACACAGACACAAACACACACAAACACAAACACACACAAGCGCACACACACAAGCACACACACAAGCACACACACAAACACGAACACAAACACAAGCAAACGCGCACACACAAACACAAACACAACCACAAACACAAACAAACACAACCAAAACCACACACAAGCACAAACCAAACACACACTCAAACACAAACGCACGCACACGCACACGCACACGCACACGCACACACGCACACGCACACGCACACGCAGACGCAGACGCACGCACACACCCACACACTCACACCACCCACACACACGCACACGCAGAGACACGCACACACACACGAACACACGCACACACGCACACACACACGCACACACGCAAATACACACACGCACACACGCACACACGCACACACGCACACACGCACACACGCACACACGCACACACGCACACGCACACACGCACACAGGCACATACGAACACACGCACACACGCACACAGACACACACAAACACACAAACACACACACAAACACACAGATACACCACCAACGCCACATAACAATCTCCATGCTGCCCTTTGCACCGACCGGTTGTCACTTACCACCTCTCTCCACCTTTTGCGAGCCTCTGGCTTAGGCGGGTCCCTCCCTCCCCCTCGTGAGGGTGAGGCCCGCGCTCGGGCCACCCAGACCTCCACAGCCGCGCACCCGTCTGCACCAGGTCGCCAACCTGTCGCTGACTTTGGGACCCTTACAGTCAGTCCCTCTCGTCTCTCTAGACTGCTTTCACCTCCCCCCCTCGCGTCAAGCGCTGCTGGGCCGGCGCAACCAGTATGCTGCGTAGACCGCAACCCGACCCGACCTCCGTCCGTTCTTCCGTCTTTCCTTCGTCTCTCTCCTTACCGCTTTGGTATTCTTCTCATCCCCGTGTGGCTCTTGGCTTAGGTGAACTGTCCCTGCCGTCAGGGGCCAGGATGAGGAAAGCAAGGAGGACGGACAGGCGAGGCGACTCTGCGAGGCGACTCTGAATACTCTCCGCAACCCACGGATCCCCCCCCCGAAAGCGCCCAGAACAATACGAAAATACCCTTGAACTGCTCCCCGTGCCCCGCCTCCCCGCCTCCCCCCCCGCGAAATGGACCACGCAGAGGGGCAACGAGAGGGGGGGACTGGCGCAAGGGGGAAACATCGACCTGGAGTCGGCGATACATTACCCGTAGATCGGCGATAGGCCCCCGATGGCAAATCCGCACCTTCCTGGGCGGGGTGGGGCCATCAGACCCTTATCGACGATCAGTGGGCGATTGGGGGTCGATGCGTCCCCCCCCGTGCCTGTCCCCCTTAGCGTTGCCCCTGGCATACGGCGGGGGCGAGGGGGCGGAGGGCGACGCGCCCAGGAGGGGTGACTGGCGTTCATGTGTTTACCGCGCCCACAGCGGCTGTGACCGACTCGGGGCCACCTATGCAGGCCAGGTGTGAGCTGGTACGCGGGTGTCAACGCCTGTTCATCGACAGGGGTGGGCAGCCCAGCCAGCACTTCCCCAGAGTGCCTCGTGGTGGCACAGTGACGGTGCAGTGAGACGCGCTGGCCGCAGCCATCGCGCGAAGGGTCATAAGCAAGTGCGTGGGAGGAGGAGGGAGGGAGGAGGGAGGAGGGGGGAGGGAGGGGAGGAGGAGGAGGAGGAGGAGGAGGAGGAGGAGGAGGAGGAGGAGGAGGAAGAGGAGGGAGGAGGAGGAGGAGGAGGAGGAGGAGGAGGAGGAGGAAGAGTAGTAGTAGTAGTATGCTCCAGGACGACCGTCCGATTCACCTCAGGAAAACAAACTGCCTCTGAGCGTCGAGTTTTCGACCGCCATTGCCCCTACAGGCTACTAGATATGAAGAGACCCCTGGCCTCTCGGCCAGAAGCCGCGCTGCCCCGAGCAGCGGCCCCCCCCCAGACGGCGCGCAGCCAGGGTGGGGGTGCTGCTTCCAAGGGGACCGATCGTCATCACTTCCCAGCCCCCCGCCTCCCAGCTCCAGACGACGACGACCCCCTCCCCTTCCCTCTGTCAGCGGCACGGAAGCTGCCTCGGCCTTTGGCGGGGGGCGGCATGACCGCTGCCTCGCGCTCGCGGTGTCTACCCTTCCCTTGTGGTCGGGGCGGGGGCGGCGGAGGAGGAGGGAGGTGCACAACAGGAATGGATGGCAGAGACGTAGAAGAGTATGTGGAAAACGATTGCTGCTGAGAATCAAGCCTGAAACCTCTTGCCATCAGCTCTCGAAGCCTCTCACTCTGCTGCAGATTGGGCGCAAGCCTACTCACTTCCCCTTGCCCCGACCCTTGCCTGTCTCGAGGACCCGCTCGAGATCCCTCTCCAGAGGCCCCTTGGGAGCTGGCCCCGCGAGCCTCGACATGTTGGCCGACTGAAGAAAGTATGCCGTGAGAGTCTCCCAAACCGCTGGCATGTGAGTGGCTCGCAACTGAACGCAGACCGACAAGACTCCGACGCGGGGTTCTGGAGCGTCGTTGCGAGCTTTCTTGTACCGAAAGTGTGTCACCAGCTCGCCGATCTGAGTCGCCGTCGACTGGAGCACCACGTCCGCCCAGAAGCCCCTCAGAGTGGCGTAGTACTTCTCGTTGGGATGGTTGCCGTCCTTGGAGGTGTCGTCGATGACGAAGCGCAGCGCAGCCACGAACAAGCAAACGTGTGGGGCGCCTCGAGCTTTCCAGTCGACCTTCTCGCCCGCCTGCTGCTCGGCCTTCATCTGCTTGGACATCTGGTCGTACTGTCCGTTGGCTTTCACCGCCACCGTGCCCAGGTCCTGCTCCTCCTGCTCGGGGGTCTGGAAGCTCTCGAACAACGATCCCTCGATTGCCGCGATCTGTCTGGCGTTGGTGAGGCTGAGCCGAATGAGTCTGTTCATGGTCTGCCTGTCGATCCTGGCCCCCTGCTGCGGGGGATCTCCACCGGCGGGGGGCTGACCTCCTCCTCCTCCTCCTGGTGGTGGCGGCGCCCCTGGGGCGGCCGTCTGCTTCGCGACCTTCGAGGCCGATGCGGGGTCCACGAGGGAGCGCTTCATGAAGTTCGGCATGCCCACGTCGTCGGAAGCCGCTGCCGCTGCCGACGCCATGTCTTCGAGGCGTAGGAAGGTGAAGTGCGTCAGAACGTGTAAGATACACTGGCCAAGGAAGATGAACCAATACATGGCTACGGAGATCATCAGCACTCTGTCCAACAAACGGGCACATCCCACAACTGTAGCTCTGAGGTTCAGTCACTGGCACCAGGGAACGAGGACCATACCCACCACAATAGCCTCTCTGCAGAGCGGACTGAAGGTGTCGGGCTGCCATAATCTGGTTACGGAAGACCTTCGAGCACACAGGGCACTGATTATTCGTGACAAGAACGTGGCTCAAGTTCCGAACGTGGTGGCGATGCCTGAGGTGTGACATCAGCCCCTTTCGCGTAGCGAATCGGCACGGACACGGTGCAATGGACCCATCCTCTGCCGTCGTCGAGGCAGTGCAAGTGTAGGGCAACTCAAGAGTCTCCACGGTCCCCTCCTCTTCCATCTGCCTACTCAGCCCCCCCGGGGTAATGCATTGCAGGCTAGCGTCCCCTGCAAAGAATTCTGGAGGAGGTACTTCATAACTAACCTGATGACTACGAACTCTTCGAAAATCGAGAGACGCGAAATCCTTCATGTCCTCCTCATCCTCCAGCAAGAGCCACGGGCAGTCCGCTATCCTCGAAGGGAGCTCCTCGGCATCAGGACAAGACTTGATTGCTTCTCTTATGTCAGTTCCCACACGTTGAGCCCAGGGAGAAGCGTATTCCGTGAGTCCGACGGCCCCGCAGGGCCACTTATCAGAGCTCGCGAACCCCATATCCCCGCCGAAGAGAGCCACGAGTACCTGGATGTGTGAGTCCTGGTGACGAGCCCAACTCTGGTGCCAGTGCAGACGACGTGCTAATAACTCAGTAAAACAATCTGTAATTCCCCAATAATCAAGTACTTCACGAGTTGCTAAAGATCGAGCATGATCGTCGTCCTCGAGTGCGTGTGTGCATGCTGCGCCCATCATAGCTGTGCGGCCTAATCTTGCCAAGTGCTTGTCCAAGAGTGTGTGCTGCTTGTCGGAGAGTATGAAGGGTTCCAATCCCGACAGTAGTGAACCCTGAACTAGTCCTATGAAGATCACTCGCTTCCATGCCTTCGGGCTCTCCATGGACCAGAAGGCGCCCATGCTGTAGAAACCCGCGGACGCTGCATTCATTCGACGTTCAAGCTCGGGAGATGCCAACTGCAGCGGCGTAATCATCGGACCTAGATAACGTGCAACATCCGAGACCGTACCCGCGATGCGACCTCCCTCAATCCCCTGGGAACGTATATACTTCTTACATAAAGCCGAACCAGAACCAGCGATATAGAATTGTGTCACCTGCTTTTGTTTGTTCTGAACATATCCCGTAGTAGCTAAAGAGGCATCTAGCAAGTCGTCAACCTTGTTTAACGTGTCGAAAACATCCTCCATCCCCTCCCCCACGCATAATGGAATGATTCTAAGCAAGTCGTCGGCGTACTTCTGGTAAGACATGTCCAACTTAACTCCACACCAAAGGGTAGTGAGTAACTGAGTGGTCGGGATAGCCTCGAAGACGCTGTGGGCCCAGTCCTGAACAGGCTTAACAAAGGCACCAGCAAAACACTGAACATTGAAGGGGTCCCCCATAACTCCTCCACATCCTGTCTTCATCAGTAGCGGGCCCGTCGTAGTGTCAACTTCTACGACCGAGAGCCTATACCTCTGACGACAAAGAACTCGATCCTCGGGGGCTGAATGTTCATTGACGACGGCGTCGAGCGCCGTCCAATTGGTGCTGCCAAACGCGTTGGAGAGATCTTTCATCGCAGTAGCGTAACTCCAACCTGCCTGCCGTAACCGAAAGCCCATAGCCATAACACTCATAACTGCATCCTCACGTCTACGGTGTCGAGCGAAACCGTGGTCTTGAGGTGGCAGTGTAACAGGTAACCTCTTGGCGTACCAGGCCTTGCCAATGGGCGGGAGGGTGTGGATCAACCTGCGGCCACGCGGGCCCGACACATCATTCTTGTAGAGACTAATACCTTTGCTTCGATGCCAGTACAATGGTGCGAGATCACAACGTCGGATTTGAACTAGTGCTTGATGTATTATATGGTGACAAACTTTAAGATCTGGGAGGGGTTCATGGAAACCTAGCCCGTAGCCTCTCTTAGATAAGCCAACTTCAGGAGATAATAACATGTCCCAGACTTCCAATGGGCAGGTTCCAGGCGGCACAGCTTTTCTCTTACTAGCCTTGCGACAATAAATTCGAACTGCTTTGAAGTCTAATGCGCCTAACTCCTCCAAGATACTTTCCTCGCCAGCAGTAGTAGGGGGTACGGGCTGCTCATCATGCTCTCCTCTCCACTCCTCCCATGATATTGTGCTAGCCTTCATGCCTCCTTCTCCACCCGGCAGTGACAAAAAACGATTCCCAAACAGACCGATCAAGAGGGACAGGACCAAGACGACGCCCATCCCGCTGTTTAGCTCCGAAACGACAACGAGCGGCACGACGGGATAATGGCATAGCGTCAGCAAGCCGACGGGGGCGCCAGGCCTCCTCAATGAGTTCCACGTGCAGGGCCTTTTCCGCTCTAGCTGCTCGCCGCCTCTCGTCCTTAAGACGAGCTGAGAGACGTCGAAGTTCCTGCTCCACCTCCTCCAACTCCCCCTCCGTGCACACCTCCCCCCTCTTCTCCTTCAACCGAGAGCGTTCCACCAAGAGTTCTCGACGTCGGGCACTGTCCTGAGAACTAGGTGCAAGAGGGGCCTGCCGAAAGTGTTGGAGTCCTATCTTATGCAAGCGACGTTCCAGGGCCTCGAAGCTCTGGCCGGGGGCTCCCGTGCGTGTGAGGTTAAGAAGCTCCTGCTCGTGCGTCTCAAGCTCATTGGCAACGTCTCTGAGGAAAGGAACCTTACCCCTGCCTGTACGTAGTGCCTGCATAAGTGCCGAAGTACACATCTTAGGAGGAGGTTGTGGTGGAAGGTCGTGCGGGCCTTTTGTGTATAATATCTCTAAATAAACAGGTACGTGATCACGTGGTGGTAGCCCTCTAACTGCCTGCACTTTGGCCCCGAGCCCCCGCAACGTATGACAACTAGCGACACGATCCAGGTAGCCCTGCGGAATGAAGAGGAAATCGATCGAGGAGGGCTTGGACGGGTTGCCGCTTGAAAAAAACGTGTATTCCAAGGGGCCAAAGGTGGAGGGGATACACATGTGCTGCTGCTCCATCATCTTCCTAACTTCCTCCCCTGCTCCCCGTCGCCTATGTTCACGAGTACGTGTGTCACCGACCGCCGTCGACGGAACCGATTCCCAAGTACCGCTAACCTTCGATAAGCCTACTCCATCATTCAGGTCAGCGTAAAACACAGGTAGTGTACGAGCTGGGAGCGACTGTAGAAGATCCTTCCACCATTGAACGAGCAACTGGACCGTAGCAAAATATCCACCAACTTCATCACGCCGAGAGGGTTGAGGTGGGAAGTAGAGCGACCCATATACTACATCTTGTGCGCCGTGCTTCACGCGTGCTGCAACTGCCCTACCTGCTGCCCGAGGAGGTGCTGCCCATGTTTGCACGATGTCACGCTCACGATACTGACGACCGAGACAGACTGCGCACCCTGTACTGCGATTTGTGAAGGGACCATGCTGGAACACCGACTCGATGATGACCCGCCCTTCACAACGTCTGCGCAGCACCCCGCCGCCCGTCCTGCATGTCTCCTGCGTACCTGCTAGTAATAACACGTCCGAGCCCTTCGTATTCAATAGCAACTCATTTAGCCTGACTCCTGTTGCATACATGGGATTGAAGCCAAGAACACGGAGGATTGAACGCATCGGCGCCATGGGGCCGTCCTCAAGAAGGGCTCTCTGTGACCCCCCGCACTGCGTGCATGTGTATGGAACCCCAGGTACAGTATCAGTGTGTGCTGCACAAGCTGGGGCTGGAGGAGGAGGAGGAGGAGGAGGAGGAGGAGGAGGAGGAGGAGGAGGAGGAGGAGGAGGAGGAGGAGGAGGAGGGGGAAGGAGAGGAGGAGGAGGAGGAGGAGGAGGAGAGGAGGAGGGGGGAAGGAGGAAGGAGGAGGAGGAGGGAGGAGGAGGGACGAGGAGGAGGGACGAGGAGGAGGAGGAGGAGGAGGAGGAGGAGGAGGAGGAGGAGGAGGAGGAGGAGGAGGAGGAGGAGGGACGAGGGACGAGGGACGAGGAACGAGGAGGAGGGACGAGGAGGAGGAGGAGGGACGAGGAGGAGGAGGAGGAGGAGGGGAGGAGGAGGAGGAGGGACGAGGAGGAGGAGGCGGAGGAGGGAGGAGAGGAGGAGGAGGCGGAGGAGGAGGAGGAGGAGGAGGAGGAGGAGGAGGAGGAGGAGGAGGAGGAGGAGGAGGAGGAAGGAAGAGAGGGGAACGGGGCGGTACTCCAGGCAGGGACCTCCCCGGGGGGCGGGCCAGCGGAGCGGCGCGCACCTGCTGGATCATGGCGGCGGCCGCGTCCTGCTTGCCGTAGAAGTCGCGGAGCAGCTGCGTGGCGTCCAGGGGTCGGGGGAGGGAGTGAGTGAGAGTGAGAACGGCCGCTGTACGACGAAACCAAGCCGACGATGAAGTTCGGGCGAGGACAAACCGAGAATCTCTGAGATCAGGCGGATCTGGAGGATGTCTCGGGCGCCGCGGCCTTCTCAGAGCGTTACAAAATGCTCTCATAGCGTTCCGGGACGCTCTGGAACGGACGTATCCTCGTCCCAGCTTCGCCCGACGCTGGCTCCTTGTGCTCGGTGGCCAGGTGCGCAGCGACCCCAGTGGTCGGCCGTTCACTCGGCTTCACCCCTGCCCCTGCCCCTCTGCACGGGGCGCGGCGGCGCGCCGAGGGGGGGGGGTGGACGGGGGCGGGCCTCCTCGGGAGGCGGCGGGGCGTTTCCTTGGAGCCCTCCGCGCGGCTTCCCCTCCTCCCTCCCCTCTCCCTTCTGCCTCCACCCTCGCTGGGCGCGAGAACGAGAGCGGCCACTCACTCGTTCACACGACCGCCCTGTCGATATCGAAATCGATGCGCGGATGACGACGTACACAACTGTTCGTTCCAGATCTGAAGCGCCTCTCACCATGGGAAATCCCGCGTCTTTCAACACGGACGGGTCCCGCGCAGTCGCTGTCCATAACCTCCATCCTCCAGTGAGAAATCGCTGGGCCGACTGTCCCTGCAGGACCTCGAACGTTCTCCTGTCGAGGGCCGCGTTGGCATTTTGGGCGGGCCTCTCGGCGATGTGGTGATCTGTTGCTGCAATCGCTCGTCTGAAGATCGCGCCCGTCGTGCAACTGATTGGTACCTCTCTGATCTGGCACACGCCCTCACGCGAAACAGCCGGGTTCTGGCGGGAGGGGGCGGGGCTCATTCTTCGAAGCCGCTGCGGGTGGATGAAAAACATCGATGTACCCCCTCCTCCTATCTAACTGTACCTCCTCCCTTCCTCGTCCCTTCAACCACGTAGACACACACAAATACATACATACATACATACATACATACATACATACATACATACATGCACATAAATACACGTATGCACGATTGAGTTGGCGCTTTGCGCTACGCACCTCGATCGTTCAATTTCGGTATGCGGGCGGAGTGAGAGAGAGAGAGAGAGAGAGAGAGAAAAAAAAAAAAAAAAGTAGACACGTAGAACAGAGGTAACTGTGTGTTGCCGTTTTCGTCGTCGTCGGTATCGTCCGCCGACCCCTGGTGGGTCTCTAAGCGCGTGAAATTCTTTCCCCCCCCATAATCCCCCCCCAGGGGCCCCGAACCGGCATTTCGACCCCCCCCCGGGGGCCGGCCGGGCCCCAGACCGAACGCGTCACAAGGCTCCAAAACTCATCAAGGTACCAATACTCGCCAAAAATGTATCAAAACGCTCCCCGGACGGTCCCCGAGACCACAATTCGCCGACATAGCGCACCCAGACGCCCACGATGGCCTCCAGACGGTCTCCGAAGCTGCCAATACGCCCCCAAAAGGCCCCTAAGATGCGTTCCGAGAGGGTCGCACGAAACAGAAATCGGCCCATTTCCTTCGTCAGGGCCCTTCAAACGGGGACTCCACTAACGGCTACTTTGGCCAGTGACCCAGCGAACCCAACCCTTCCAGATGTGGGCAAAGCTGCAATGCAAGAAAAAGGCCTTAAAGTGGCAACTTTCGTCAACAATTCAAAGTACCCGTTAGTAAGTACCGGTTTCGGTGCCGTTGATTTCGAAAACCACGCGTTACTCCGCATGCTCGCCTACTCGGCAATCGCAACGTCCACAACAGGCAAAAAACCCTTCAACATCGCTCCCGGACGGCCAAAGGGGCTCCAAAGCAGGGTCGCTGAGGGTCCAACAGCAGCCCACGAAGCCCCCAAGACAGCCCAAGAAGGCCCCCAGACGGCTCCAACGCGGAGTCCACAGGGCACCTTTTCGAGCGTTCGGCTCCAAAACGCTCCCAGCCTTGCTCCAAGAACAACCCAAAAGGGCCTACGGGACCTCCCAGAAAACCTCCGAGAGGCCTCCAAGAAACCACGAGGAAGTCCCCAAGAGGCCCCAAAACTACCTGCAAGACGACCCCGTCAAGCCTCGCACGAGATTTTCTTCTCCATTCGTGTGGCCGCCTACCTGTATACCGCACATCCCATTCGACAACGACTCGTCCAGTTTTTGGACCGCCGCATGCCGTCTATGGGCGCGGGTGTTGACAGGAATTTCCCCAAATCGTCACTCCTCCTTTTCCTCCTCCTCCGAGGACCCTCCTCCGCCTCTCCCCCATCCTCCCCCTCTTCCTCCTCCTCCTCCGCTCTCTCCTGTTTGGTACCATGTCACCATCTCCGCGTCTCATCATCAACACCATCACCACCAGCATCATCATCGCCATCACCCGCACCATGACCACCGCCATCACCATCACAACCACCACGGATCACCATCACCACCGCCACGGATCACTGCCTTGTCGCGTGTCTGGACACATGTGATGCAACCCGCATCCGCCAACCCCAATCGGGGCATCCAGACGTGTAAGATTCGTCCCGTGAACGGCCCCACATGCCCCTGGACTCGCTCGGGGATGGCCCCGACGAGCCTCGAGCCCGCCCACCCAAAGAAACAAGACAATTCAAGTACGCCCCAGGACAGCAACACGACATCCCCAAGACGATCAAGGGGTCGGCGGATGCGGCGTAACCCTATGGAATCGTGGTTTCTTCTTTCTTCCTTCAAATTTCCTATTCCTCTTCGTCGTTCTCGCCTTACCCTGCGAACCCTTCCCCGTGCTCCTCAATTTCCTTTTGGGGAGGCTCCTCCTTTGGGAAATTTCTTGGGGGTCTCAATGAACCTTTAAGCGGCTTCGTGGAGGCTTCTGGAGGCCTCTTGGGCACCTCTGAACTCTTCCTCGGGCCACCTTGCTGTGAACCACTGTCTTCATCAACGGCTGGGCCACGGGCCACGATTTGGAGTGTTTCGGTTGGGGAAATCTTGTGCCCTCATGGGGCTCTCTTCGGGCCTTGTCAGGCCGTCGTGGGGCTCTCATGGGCTGTCTGCATGCCCTTCTGGGTCGTTCCGGGCTGTCGGGCTTTGGAGTCCCGAAACGGTCCGGTGACAGACCGTGCGGTGACCTCGAAATCTCCCAAGACCTCACCACACGGTCCGTCAACGCACGGTTTTGGGACTTCGAATGCCCCAGTCGCCCGAGACGTCCTCGGAGAACGACCCGAGTGCCAAAAAACTGCGGTAACCCCGAATCCCCACCGACTCACCACACGGTGTGGCCACCACCCCGTTTGGGCGCCCCCGACGGGCGTCTGGTGGGTGTCCAGGGCCGCCACAAGGCCCTCCTGACCGCTTTTGGGCCCTCTGGTCAGTCCCAGCAGGGACGTCCGGGAAACCCGGGGGTCCCAGGGTCCCTCTGCAAGGGTGTTCACGGGATCCTCGAGGCCAGGGATCCAGGGGGGGTGTGGTTTTGGGTGGGGGGTGGGATCGAGTTATAAAAACATGTGTCGAAACATGTATTTTCCTGCTCCTCATCAGCAATCGAGGATGAGGAAGACGAAAAAGGATGAGAGGGTAAGAACATTCACGGTCACCTGCATTCTGTTATGATAGCGTCGTGCAACTTGTTCATCCGGGCTCGTATCTGGGGTAAGTAAGAACACCTGTTCGTTTATTCCTGCGGGCTGTCCGAATGACCAGCGTGCCGGTCAGCCAACCGACCAACATCCCGATATAACGCCGCCGTGTCGCCCTCACCGGTACAGGGGGGGGCCCAGCTTCCAGTCACCGCCCTCCCTTATTCCCAACCCTCCTTGGTTGGGTATTCGTTTCGAATAGAACACTACGGCCGCGTCCTCCTCCTCCCGCCTCCTGCCTCCTGCCTCCCGCCTCCTGCCTCCCGCCTCCTACCTCCCGCGAAGATCTCGCCGTCCCTGGGGGGGCCTGCGATCTGCGAAACTGTCGCCACTTTCGAGGGCTGCTGGTGGGTCCAGCGGAGTACAACACCGCGCAGACCTGAGCGAGACCTCGCCGTCCCTGGGGAGGGCTGCGATCTGCGAAACTGTCGCCACTTTCAAAGACTGCTAGTGGGTCCAGCGGAGTGAGGCACCGCGCAGACCTGAACGAGACCTCGCCGTCCGTTGGGGGCTGCGATCTGCGAAACGGTCGCCACGTTCGAGGGCTGCTGGTGGGTCCAGCCGAATAAGGCACCACGCAGACCTGAGCCAGACCTCGCCGTCCCTGGGGGGCTGCGATCTGCGAACATGTCGCCATTTTCGAGGGCTGCTGGTGGGCTCGCCACTTTCGAGGGCTGCTGGTGGGTCCAGCGGAGTGAGGCACTGCGCGGACCTGAGCCAGACCTCGCCGTCCCTGGGGGGCTGCGATCTGCGAAACTGTCGCCACTTTCGAAGGCCGTTGGTGGGTCCAGCGGAGTGAGGCACCATGCAGACCTGAGCGAGACCTCGCCGTCCCAGGGGAGGCTGCGATCTGCGAACATGTCGCCACTTTCGAGGGCTGCTGGTGGGTCCGGCGGAGTGAGGCACCGCGCAGACCTGAGCGATACCTCGCCGTCCCTGGGAGGCTGCGATCTGCGAAACTGTCGCCACTTTCGAAGGCTGCTGGTGGTTCCAGCGGAGTGAGGCACCACGCAGACCTGAGCCAGACCTCGCCGTCCCTGGGGGGCTGCGATCTGCGAAACTGTCGCCATTTTCGAGGGCTGCTGGTGGGCTCGCCACTTTCGAGGGCTGCTGGTGGGTCCAGCGGAGTGAGGCACTGCGCGGACCTGAGCGGGACCTCGCCGTCCCTGGGCGGCCATGTCATGTTGTTGCTGCCACGCCGACGTTTCAAGCCCCTTGCCCAGTCTCCTTTTGGACCGTGCGTCTTCCTTAGTGACTCAGGGGCTCATTTAGTTAGTAATCGTTTTTTCCTTTGATTGGGGACCTGCGAACCTTCCGAATGCCGCTCGCAGAAGTACATGCGTCCATGTCACGTCGCCGCCTTCTCGTAAAATCTCCCAAGCTACTCCTGCCCCGCCTTGCGCAGGGGTTGGGTACGTCGCCAGGCTTTTTTTTGTCATTCGTCCAGGGTCTCCATCCTCAATCTCTTAAAGCGTCCCAAGTTCGTGCCGGGAGGGGCGGCTGTCAAACACGCCGCTGCATTCAGAGCCGCTTCGAACGCAACATCCGACTACTCATCAAAATGTAAAACTGATACTCGGGAAACACCTGTTAGCAACTACGCGCCAACAACAAGCCGGCAAAACATGTGCCGTTGACAGCACGCCCCAGCAAACACGACCAAGACGTGCGGCGAGGGGGCACATCAACAAGGGGGAGAGAAACATGAGCTCAGTCACCACCATCCCTTTGGAAGCCTAAACCAGGGTCCGATCAAGAGAAGGGACGAGGGAGAGCAACAGGAGGGGGATGACAACGAGGAGGGAGGATGAAGGATGGCAGAGGAGGACGAGGGAGGAGGAGGAGGAGAACGAGGAGGGGGGAGGGCAAGACGAGGAGGAAGGAGGGACAAGGACGAGGAGGGATGAGGAGGAGAACGATGAGGGAGGAGGGCGAGGAGTAGGGATGAGGGGAGAGGATGGATCATTAACAGTGTAAGAGGAGAAAAGAGAGGAGAGGAGGAAGGGATGAGACATGGAGAGGGAGGAGGGGGACATGTTCTGAGGAGTTCTAGGGGGTCGCTGGAATCACGGTGAACGGCTGCAACTCGGATCAGACGTTCAACCCTACGTCAGCTCCGGAAAAAAAACACCGCTCCTATGCGTTGAGTGTTTGGCGGCGCGCAAAGAAGGGGACGGAATCTGGGGGGCATCCTTCTTTGAAGGCCCCCCCCATCTTTCAGAAGTGGCACGGCCGAGATCAGGATGGAAACGTGGGGACGATGTCACCAACCAATTGCTGCCTGAAACCGACACTGGCGTGCTGTGGAGCAGGCGACGTTTGGCCCCGCACGGACAACGTCCGCGGCGACACCGATAGCGACTCCTGCTCAGAACCAAAAGGGAATAAATTAGGTCGGGCATGTCCCCCTACAGGAGGATTGTGAACGAAATATCAAAAATACTCAAAACTAATCCGAAATGGTCAACACATTATAACAAAACGTCCCCAAACTATTTTTCGATATTTTTGAATTTGGCCCCTGTAGAGGGACAGGCCCGACTGAAAACTTCAATCGGTCTTTCTTCCCATCCTTTCCGCACCGGTTTCCCAGCATGGGGAAAGCGGGTCCCGAGGGGAACGGGTCCTGGACCCTGTGACCTTCCCCCAACGGCGAGATCTTCATCCTGAGTCGTTTTCCGACTCTCCCGGGGCCCCATGGAGAGCCCCGAGAGCCCGAAAACGGCGAACAACCTCAAGACCCGTTTCCCCCATGGCGAGCCAATTTCGATCGACAGAAGATGTGGAACATTTGGCTCTCATTGGCCTGGTCAGTCCCGAGAAGCCCCCTGCCTTCTCAAAGGCCGCCAACCTCGCGCTACGCCCCTCCTTTCCTCGCCGCCAGAATGCGGCCTGGTGCGGTGAGGCCTCCGACTGGGTCGTCGCACGGAAGAGAAAGTGCGGCGAGGCCTCGGACTAGATCCACTCACGGTGCACGGATGTCGATCCTGGCTCGTCGTCCGCAACCACGCACTTGGAATACCCCTCTGCGCCGGCAATCGGCATGGGGTTCGCCGAGGCTTCAGTTTTGGACTGGAATGTCGAGCAAACCTCTCCGTCGCGCTTCCAGCTCATTGCAGCGCAGCCTGGATCGGCCTTGCAGATCAAGCTGCAACTCTTGATCGTGACGTCGGGCATCTGGACACCCCCCTCCCATGTACCAGAATGGCTAAATTCCCACCCGTCGGGTGCACTGCTGCTTGCGGGACAGCGTTTGTCGCGCGAACATCTGGTGTAGGCGACTGATCCAGTGTCGACTCTTGCACTCAAGCCTTTGTACAAGTAGCATTCCGCATTACTCTCCATGGGGCGGTATACAAAAGAGACACACTTCTCAAACGACTCGCACTTCTCCATGCATGCCTGCGCATCCGCCACGTGGGACATCTGGTCATACTCTGTCCACCACCAATCCTTGGACGAGATGATATAACCGCCGCTGCACAATATGCCGGCCGACTTGTTTATCCTCATCTTGGTGAGCGGCAGTACTGGCTTCATCGCAGGGGCCACTGCTGCAGCCTGGTTCTCAACGAGAGCACACTTGGAGTACGTGGTGGCACGCATGTCGCGCCGAGGCCCCTCTTTGTTCGCTGCGTTCAGGAAGTGGAGGCACTCGTTCACAGCGCGCTTGTCGTGGCGAAACGTGAAGCCGACGCAGGAGCTGTCGCCGCGGCAAGATGCGGCGCAGGCCAAGTCGCTCTTCGAGTTCTGGACCTGGGGCTTTCGTTTTCGAGGACCGCGCGGCAATCTCAACCCCCGAATGTGGTGTGTTGACACGGGGGTTGCGGGCCCACGTGTCAAGGTCCGAAGACCTCTGAAAATATGTTCCTCCCGTAACACCCACATCACATGACCTCCACCCACCGATGCACCCGAGCGGAACGGAGTCCCAAATCTCGATGTTCCGTTCTGTCTGAACCCTTATGCGTGTACATACTCAGATCTCGCCACGCGCGTTTGAATATGGGTCTGTACACGTACAGGTCTGTGCCCATGTGCTTCCACGCGTTCGCAATCCTGCGTGCGGTACCTCTGCCCACATGCAACGCAACTTGCTAACCAATTGTGATACTTGAGCAAGGACCGACCATCCCGGCATTCCTATAGGCCTACCACGAGATGCTCTTAGAACCCAGCAATTTTCTGATAGCCCAAACCATGTTCTTAGAACATGGGCCCGATGTGTTAAAACAAGATAGTCTCGGCCAGAAATGTTCTTAGAACATTTCGTGCAGACGACAACAGGTTTAGGTCGGGCATGTCCTCCTACAGGCGGATTCTGGACGAATAATAAAACATATAAAAACTGCCCCAACATAAAATCGCCCCCAGACTATTTTTGCCTATTTCTGAATCTTCCTCCTGTGGAGGGACGCGCCCGACTTAACAACCGGTTCTCAGAGCATGCTCTGGCGGGCCGCCGGTACGCCAGCCGAGACGCCTCGCCACTGCTCGAGATGCCGAAAAATCCAAGACCGCTCCGCGAGGCACCGAGTGGATTGTCCCGAAGCCTCTCTTGAAGTCCTCTGCATAAAGGGGGCCAGGGAACCACACATAAATACACACAAATCTTAGGATTCCCAATATTTTCGCATGTTCTGGGTTTTCGCCTTCCCCCCCACTTCCCATGTTTTCCTATAGTTTCCTCGGAATCGACGCTTAATCGTGTCTGTGTGTTTCTTTCCCTCCTGATCTGTATAAGATAATGACAACCCTGTGAGGGGCCCAGGGCCCCGAACACCCGGCGTTCTCGGGGCTTTGGGCGTGGTGGGGCGAGTGCCCCGCTGACCTTCCCAGAGGCAAGAGGGCCCCATAACGGACCAAGAGGGCCTCCAGAGTCCCCCACGACGGCCCAAGGGGGCCCGAGTCGTCCCTACGCCGCACCCAGACTCAAAAGATGACCTCAAGAGACCCCGAGAGGTCAAATCATTGATTCTACATGTGTTTGAACGATTTTAACATTCTCGCGTTTTCGGGCTTCCGACCGCCCGAGGTAACCCAAGAGGCCCCCAAGATCGCTCCAAGAGGCCCCCAAGAGGGCCCCCAGACGGCACAGGAGGCCGCCGAAAACGGCTACAAAAGCCTAAGATGTCCCCAAGAAGCCCCATGAGGCCCTCCGAAAAGCCTCGAAGGGATCCCCACAAGCATCTAAGAGGCCTCTGACCCACAGCCCGGGCACGGTGGCGGGATATACCTTGTGGATATGACATACATATGTCCATCGCAGTGGCACTCGAGCATCAACGGGAGCTCCATGCGATACCTGTCTGGATGATGCCTCTGCCCCTTCGAATGTGATCGAATGGATTCTACAATGTGATGCCAGCGTGCTATCCACCGACCCCTTGTGGGTCTCTAGGCGTGTGAGATGTTCCCCGTTCCCCGCCTTTCCCCCCCCCCCGGGACCCAATACTGAAAACTTGCGGTCGCTTGAGCGGTGTTGCATCATTTGACAGTGGGTGGCCCACTGTCAAAGGGACAATCGACGAAACCACCCCCGATTGTCCATTTAACTCTGGGGGGGTAAGGGATATTCCACTGTCAAATGGGAAGCCCGGTTTCCCGATGTCCCCCTGACATTGGCGCCCCCGCTGTCAATCGGGCGTTCGGGGCTCATTTATCCCCTTTCCGCCCCTCTCAACCCCCCGAATGCCCATGTGAAAATGGAGCCACATTGTAAAATCGCCAGTCGTTCCCCCCCCGCCCAGGCCCCCGACTGCGCATTTGACAGTGGGGCCCCACTGTCAAATGGCCATTCGGGCCCCCCTTCCGCTGGATTCCCCCGACTTCGTTTGGATCCCTGTGGATGCTTCAAACTTTTCCAGCTTCAACGAGGTTCCCTTACATTCTTGTGGATTCTTCTGGGTTTATTTGGGTTCCTGCACATTTCATCAGATTCATTTTCATTTTTGTGGGTTCCTAAAGATTCCAGATTCCTCCAACGTCCTTGTGATTCTCCCATGATTCCTCTGGTCTCCTTCCGATTCATGCAGGGCCCCGAGGTTTCCTCCAATTTCCAGAACATCCGAGGGTTTCTTTGGACACCTCAGATTCCATTGGAATGCTCCAGAGTTTCGAGATGTCCTGGGAACCCTCCAAATCCCCGCGGATTCTCAAGGACTTCTCCATATTCCCCAGAACGTCCTACGGGTTCTTCACTTTTCATTCCTAGGACCCACCCGAATACGAATGTGATATTGGGCCCCACTTTCAAATGGTACAGTAGGGGCCCGTCCACAAGAAACCTTCCACAAGAAACCCAACCCTGAGACCCCAGACGTCCTTTGATTTTTGGTGTGAGAACGTCACGAATTCCATCGCAAAACCATCGAAACCCAAGAAGCCCAGGGCACCCTAAAGGCAAGCAGGGTGTTTCTTGGCATGGGCCTCCACTGTAATTCGCCACCGCCCCACCCTTTGGACTCTCCCAACTTCCGTTGGGCTCCTCTAAATACCTTCAAATGTTCGCCCTCCCAATGAGCATTTGACAGCGGGGCTACACCGTCAGATGTCCATCCCTCCCCTTGGATTCTCCAAACTTCCTTTGGATTCCTTTGGGTGCCTTCAAATTGCCTTCGAATTCTCCCAAGTGAGATGAGGTTCCTTTAGTTTCCCAAGGGTTATGCTGTGTTCCTCTGGGTTCCTCGAAATCCAGGCTGATATTTCAAGACTGTGTTTGAATTATCTTGATTCCTCCGGATTCTGGCAGCTTCCTCGACATTGATTTCGATTCCCCCGTGGTTACTCAAAATCCGTCAGATCCCTGCAGATTCTTCAGGTTTCCTCCAGTTCCCAAACAATTCGATCGGATTCCTTTGGATGCCTTAAGATTCTTCAAGAATGCTCAGGATTGTCCAGATTCTTTTGGAATCCTCCAGATTCCATGAGACCCCTTACGATTTATCCAAAGCCTTCAGAACTCATCAAAGTTTTTCGACAAGAATCATGCGAGGGTTCCTCCAGGTTCCTCAAGATTCCACTGGACTGCTCCAAGGTTCCCAGATTCTCGGGGAATCCTCAACATTCCCGCGGATTCTCAAGGACTTCTCCAGATTCACCAGAACTCTTCCAAATTCCTCCAGATGACTCTGGATTCGCACACGTTTTACGGGTTCTTCATGTTTCCCAACCTTCCTTGGTTGGTATTCGTTTTGAATAGAGCACTGCGGTCGCGTCCTCCTCCTCCTCCTCCTCCTCCTCCTCCCTCCTCCCGCCTCCTGTCTCCCGCGAGACCTCGCCGTCCCTGGAGGGCTGCGATCTGCGAAACTGATGCCACTTTCGAGGGCTGCTGGTGGGTCCAGCGGAGTGAGGCACCGCGCAGGCCTGAGCGAGACCTCGCCGTCCCTGGGGGGCTGCGATCTGCGAGACTGTCGCCACTTGCGAGGGCTGCTGGTGGGTCCAGCGGAGTGAGGCACCGCGCAAACCTGAGCGAGACCTCGCCGTTCCTGGGGGGCTGTGACCTGCGAAACCATCGCCACGTTCGAGGGCTGCTGGTGGGTCCAGCGGAGTGAGGCACCGCGCGGACCTGAGCGAGACCTCGCCGTCCCTGGGGGGCTGCGATCTGCGAGACTGTCACCACTTTCGAAGGCTGCTGGTGGGTCCAGCGGAGTGAGGCACCACGCAGACCTGAGCGAGACCTCGCCGTCCCTGGGGGGCTGCGATCTGCGAAACTGTCGCCACTTTCGAGGGCTGCTGGTGGGTCCAGCGGAGTGAGGCACCGCGCAGGCCTGAGCGAGACCTCGCCGTCCCTGGGGGGCTGTGATCTGCGAAACTGATGCCACTTTCGAGGGCTGCTGGTGGGTCCAGCGGAGTGAGGCACCGCGCAGACCTGAGCGAGACCTCGCCGTCCCTGGGGGGCTGCGATCTGCGAGACTGTCACCACTTTCGAGGTCTGCTGGTGGGTCCAGCGGAATGAAGCACCGCGCAGACCTGAGCGAGACCTCGCCGTCCTTGGGGGGCTGCGATCTGCGAGACTGTCGCCACTTTCGAGGGCTGCTGGTGGGTCCAGCGGAGTGAGGCACCGCGCAGACCTGAGCGAGACCTCGCCGTCCCTGGGGGGCTTTGATCTGCGAAACTGTTGCCGCTTTCGAAGGCTGCTGGTGGGTCCAGCGGAGTGAGGCACCACGCAGACCTGAGCGAGACCTCGCCGTCCCTGGGGGGCTGCGATCTGCGAAACTGTCGCCACTTTCGAGGGCTGCTGGTGGGTCCAGCGGAGTGAGGCACCGCGCAGGCCTGAGCGAGACCTCGCCGTCCCTGGGGGGCTGTGATCTGCGAAACTGATGCCACTTTCGAGGGCTGCTGGTGGGTCCAGCGGAGTGAGGCACCGCGCAGACCTGAGCGAGACCTCGCCGTCCCTGGGGGGCTGCGATCTGCGAGACTGTCACCACTTTCGAGGTCTGCTGGTGGGTCCAGCGGAATGAAGCACCGCGCAGACCTGAGCGAGACCTCGCCGTCCTTGGGGGGCTGCGATCTGCGAGACTGTCGCCACTTTCGAGGGCTGCTGGTGGGTCCAGCGGAGTGAGGCACCGCGCAGACCTGAGCGAGACCTCGCCGTCCCTGGGGGGCTTTGATCTGCGAAACTGTTGCCGCTTTCGAGGGCTGCTGGTGGGCTCGCCACTTTCGAAGGCTGCTTGTGGGTCCAGCGGGGTGAGGCACTGCGCGGACCTGAGCGGGACCTCGCCGTCTCTGGGGGGTCATGCCATGTTGTTGCTGCCCCGCCGACGCTTCAAGCCCCTTGCCCACAGTCTCCTTTTGGACCTTGCGTCTTCCTCAGTGACTCAGGGGTCCACTTAGATACTCATCATTGTTCCCTTGATTGGGGACGTGCGAGCCTTCCGAATGCCTCTCGCAGAAGTATATGCGTCAATGTCACGTTGCCGCCTTCTTGTCAAATCTCCCATACTACTCCTGCCCCGCATTGCGCGGGGGTTGGAGGTAATTTTCGTTTCTAGCCCCCCCCCGAATACGGTGTTGAAAGTGGGGCCCCACCGTCAAATGTCCATCCGGGCCGCCCCCTGTTGGATTCTACCAACTTCAATTGTTTGCTTCGGGTGCCTACACATTCTCATCAATTGCATGGGATTCCTTTTAAGTCCTCAGGCTTCTGCTGGAGTCCTTTCGACTCCTCAAGGTTTCTGCGCGCTCCACTGGGCTCATGTTCATTTCTTTGGGTTCATCACGATTCAAAACTCCTCTGACGTCATTTCGCTTCTTCTCGGACTCCACATTTACGCAGTTTACGGAGGTTCCCCCAATTTACAAATGATTCGAAATTCTAAGTTCCTCAAGCTTCCATAGGAAAACTGCAGATTTCCCGCGTTCCCCCGGAATCCTCCAGTTTCCTTAGGACTTCTCCAGATTTCCCTAGACCTCCTCCAGATTCCTCTGGATTCGAACACGTCCTGCGGTTTCCTAGTTTTGTTCCAGTCATTGCCCCCCTCCAATGCGCATTTGACAACGGCGCATCACTGTCAAGATGGTCCTAAAACGGGCCAAGAGGCTGGCAGGCAAAACGCCTCAATAAGCCTCCAAGACGACTCCAAGGCCCCGAGAGACAAAATCCATTACGTCTTTTGACTTTGAACTATTTTCGCGTTTCTCCCTTCTCGGCCTCCCGACGCTCCAAAACGGCCCAACTCACAACGACTATCGCCCCAAGACGGCTTAAATGGGCACCCAAGTGGCGTCGACACAGCCAAAGAAGCCCCCAAGACCGGCCAAGAGGCCTCCAATCTTGCTCAGGAAACGAGCAAAACCCAATAGTTTGGGGGGGGGACCACGAAATGCGATTTCGAGACAACCGCCCCAAGAAAACCCCGGGAGGCCCCAAGATGCGCCCAGGAGGCCCCAAAGAGACGTAAAAATACATGGCATTCGTTCCCCCGAGGCCATCATCTCTGGTAAATTAGACGATGCTCGCGCCCCCGAGGCCACAAGCCATTGCAAATGACGCAAGTGTTGCGTTCCCGCGGCAACAAACCTTAGTAAATTAGGTAATGTTCGCATCCTGGAAGCCATAAACCTTAGCAAATTACGCCGAATTCACACTGCCGAGGCCAAGGGTGTGTTCCAAGGCGCCCGAAAATGGTTCCAAGACGGCCCAAGATGGCCCAACCAGGGCCCAAGAGCGCTCCAAGAGGCTTCCCGAGAGAGCCTTACGATGCCCAAATCGTAAAATTCACACAGGTTTTTGAAGGATTCTGGCCTTCTTGCATTTTCGGCTTTCCGACGCCCCAAGACGGCTCAATAAGAGACTGCCCCAAGACAGCCCAAGACGCCTCCAAGAGGGCCCCAAAATGGCCCAAGAGGGCTCCAAGATGGCCCAAGACGCGTTCAAGACGGCCCGAGAGGGCCCCAAGACGGCTCCAAGAGGGGCCCAAGCAGGGTACCACGAACCGAACATTCAATATTTGTGTGTCCGAGAAGCCCCCAGGAGGCCCCGCCCAGAGGCCCTAAGAGGCTCCAAGAGGCGCCCAAGAGGCTTCCAAGAGGCCCAAGAGAGACGCCACGAGACCCCAAGAGGCGCCCAAAACCGCCTCCAAGAGGCCCCCGAGAGGCTCCCCACGACATCCCAACACATGTACAAGAGGCCTCAAACCCATAACCCAAGCACGGTGGCGGGATGGGAAGACGGCCACTCGGATAACGCCAACGTCTCAATCTGCGCTGATGATTCCTACCAGCCCCCGCATGATGTCCCCAGATGAGCCAAGGCAGCGCCGTGACGCACCGACGCGACTCTGATCCATCACATTATGATAGAGAGGGGGCTGGCGGCTGGGGGCGAAGCCTTTACGGATACTTAGGAACGTGTGCTTGAATGTACTGACGATGTGTTCCGTATGCGTCGCAGCTGGGACTTTCACTGGCGGGTAACATTGAGCGTTCGTACTAACATGTGTGCTGTCTTCAACTTCGCATTTGTATGATCCGCCACCGTGTCGATGGCAAGCTAAAGCATGGCATAATGCCTTTGGCAAAATGTCTATCATTTTCTCAAAGCGATCCATCCCTCTCCGCGTACCCGTCTGAGAGCTCGTCCCCTATATGTTCCTTCCTGGCTCTCTTTGCACATCCCAAGACGGCCCCAAGATAAGCCCAGTACGGCTGCAAGATGGCCTACGATGACCCAGGACCACCCAACGACGGCCCCAACCCCCCAGCAGCCTCAAGGTGAGCCCAAGGATGACCCCACCAAAGGCCCCCGACTGTTCTGGGTGGAAAACGCTTGGAGCAATTTACCATAAGCGCATATCATTGCCTGGTGTTGTCCATTGCCACTCTTCTCAGTCAGACATGGCTTCCTCGTGTCAAGACGGCCTCCGAAAGACCACAAGACGGCTGGGTGGGTTGTTTGACGTCCGCAATGGGATCAAATCTGGGCCTTCTGGCCGTTCTTCCAGGTGCCCTCGTGAGAGAAGCGGAAGCCCTTGAGGCCGTCGTGCTCGGGGCAGCTGAACCCTCTCACGCACTTCGTGTAGGACTTGGCCTTGCTGACGTCCGTCTTCACCAGGCCCTCTCGGGGACAGCTGGGGAAGGATGCGCCTCCGCATGCCAGATTAGCCCACCCTCGGAAAGAGGGCAAACATGACACTGCACAAACCCTTCGATGCTGAACGCTCTCTGCGTTCGGATGTCGCATAATTTCTCGACCTCTCCTCCAGTATGGATGTCGCCACGTGCTTGTTTCTGTGGACCCCGGGGCCCCAGCCTCGGGAGGGTGCTTAAAATCGAACGGCTAGGCAAAACGTCACCGCTGCGTGGAGGCGGTGCGACTCTGCCGTCAGGGGGCGGAGGGAACAGCAGGATAAGAGGGAGGAGGAGGAGGTGGATGGGGAGGAGATGGAGGAGGAGGAGGAGGAGAAAGAGGAGGAGGAGATGGAGGAAGACTTCCCGTCTACGGCCCAGGGCGGGCGTGAGGGATGGTTCCCAGCGGACCTACCTTGAGAGAGGGGGCGGGGGGGGGGCAGGAACAAGACGGGGCTGCTCTAGGGGGATGAGGTGGGAAGGTGCAAGCGCCCGAGAGAACGCAAAAGCTACACCGTGGGAGGGAGCAGTGTGCAACAAAGGAACCATATGCAATAGACAACGATTTGGGCCCCCCGCGGCCTTTTGACCGTGATGCAAACACGCAATCTGTTCCATAGACGAGGGGGCAGCTTGGGGGGCTTGGGGAAAAGGAGGATCCCGGATCGGGGAGGGCGGCGAGGGGTGCCCGTCGGACATGACGGGTCGACCTACGGTGCGTGCCCCCCCCCTTGGAGCCTTGTAGGTGGTGCACTGCATTTTGCCAGACCTGGGGAGCCTGGTGGTGAAGCCGACGCAATTCTTGACGGTGTCGCACCTCTCGACAGCCAAAGGGAGGAGATGGCCACGACCAGCTAACTTCTGGTCGCGACGCTCGTGCGGGGAGGAATGCAGAAGGGAGCAAGGGAGGGGGAAGGAGGGAGGAGGACGGGATGACGGAGGGTGGATCTAAGTTGGCTTATTCAGCGAGTATTGCTGGCAAGCGGGTGCTTGCCACGGAAAGGCGTTTCAATTCACAGACATTCCACTTACATTGGTCTGCCTTCTCATGCTCCCCTGATCGAGTTTTGACGGCCAAGGCACTGCTGACCATTTAAACCTTGGTGAACTTTATGCACCAATACCGTCCTGTCAGCGTCGGTCGCTTCTAGCGCGAAGGCGCTATCCTGCACCTCCATACCATATACTTTTTGCTCGCGAGCGACGCTGTCAGCCGCGCGCCGTCAGGTAAAATCGAAAGAGTAGCGCAAGCCCTGCTGTCGCAAGTGCGATGCGGAAAGGGCCACAAGAGACTCCATACCATATACGCGAACAGGCATCGAAAGGCTTGCATTCGCGAGGTCCACAGAGAACCTGGCATAAGCAATTGTTCCATTGCTTCCATCTGGTCGAAACAACTTTGCAGTGGGGATACTTGGCTCAGCAAATCTGACATGGACGGTGCGAACTGATGATGCACATGGCATGTGCTGTCGAGGGCGATGCTCCAGAGGAGGTCGGCCGTTGTTGTTGCACCCTTGCGGTCGCCAGTCATGCGTTGCCACAAGTCCAAGCTTGTGTTCGTATTTATAATCGAAGAAGTGAAGAAGTGTGACAATTTTGTGGCCATGCGGTCGAACGCGGGCTCGTGGAACGGCTTCGTGCACGTCGCCTTGAGGTCGGCAGCGCTGACCGCAGTCTGAAGTCCACGACGAACTCTAGCAACCGGCGCTTGGGTCCCACACTCCACAATGTGACTTGGTCGACTCGTGTTGGATGGGGCAACGATTGCGGCGAGTTTGGGTGCCCAACCAGTCACAGCCTGCTCGCAATTTGCCCAGTCCATTTCGATAAGAACTGATTGTTTGAAGTCAGGCTACCACTGGGCGCTGGAGGTTGTCCCGAGTGTGCACGTTGGATTCGGGCCTTTGGTCTCGACGTAAACCCGCGTCCGACCTAAACAAACCAACGCCTCGGGGCAGCGCGCGTGTAAATGAAAGTAGTGTGGCCAATGGCCGCCGTCGATGGGTGCAGACTTGTCCGCCGCCGTGTTTTGCGCGCATTGAAGCGTGGAGAAGCGCCGAGGTCTTGCTGGTCGGATTTTTGTAATTTTCCCAGCCCCACGTCTGGAGTTGTCCCGGCCGCTGCGTGCGCAACAATAACTAGACCGCAATCATTGCCGTGCATATGCTGAGCCGTAACGGCCATCGCAACTGCAGCCGTCTAGCAGCCCTTGCATTTTCCAGCCTGTCGGCGTTGGCACGCGACAATCTTCGAAGCCATGTAGTTTCAACCGCTGCCCTGGCGCCCTCCGCGTCGGCGACATGTGAACCGCCAGATGATCACTCGGCTCTGCTGACGCGTTGCGCGCCGCGGCCCGCTGCCGAAAAAGCTGATCCTGAAAGGGCGCCACTCTCGCCGCGTCGCCTCTTGAAGGGGGCTCTGGAAGGGCCTGGTGGCCACGCTGCCGCCGTGGCGTTGCCGCCGCGGGTGTCGCCCATCATCCTCAATGGTGATGGCGCTAGAACACTAGAGTGTAACGCGCCGGATGAAAACGGATGTCTTCTGTGTAGCGGTGTGCAAGAGCGGCGCGCGTAAGGTAGTTGCGGAGCGGGCGTGGCGCCTGGCCAGGCTTGAGCCAAGCGCCCATGGCCCAGCCCTGCTCCTGACTATATGCCACAAGCGTGCTTAGTGCCCTGCGACCTACCGTTCGAGTCTGGTGCTCAAGCGGGTCCGTTGTGCCTCGTTGGCCAAACTGCCCACAGAACACCCCAGACAAACTAAGTGGTGAGAAAATTCGAGAACCTTCTACTGACCGAATTCCCACAATAAATTGCCCACAAGACGGGGGAGCCCCCGCCGTCTTCGGTCGGTCCCATAGTTGAGGCGCTTTGGCTCCTCGCGGCGCCAACCGTAGAAAACCTTTTACGGCGCCTGTGGCAGGGGCGGCGGCACTCCCATCATTGACCACAGGACCAACCACATCTAGTCAGCCAGCCCCAACAACAATAGCAGCAGACGGTTGACACAGCAAACGGCCTTGCGCATTTTGCGAACGCAGTTCGCCTTGTGCGGAGTGGCTTACTATTTCGTTTTGCGCAAATAGTTCGCCTCGCGCGAATGTCCCTGTCTTGTCTCCTTGCTGTGCAGCTCAGCAATCTCGAGCGCAGTTCGGACATGCGACTGCGCTCCGGTTACCAGTCGTCCTTGTCCTTGGAGAGGCCGCTGTAGCTGGAACTTGGGGCGGCGTTCATATTGCGTTTCTCTTTCTACTTCGCCGTTGGATGGGCGTGCGCGAGCTTGGCAGTCATGGCGTCAAGGATGAGCTCTCTGCCGATGCTCCCCTGCGTCATGGGATCTGCTCGCCTCTCCCGGGCGTCGCGCCGCGGCGTGTTGGGCAGCTGTTTCGGTGCGAAGCTGGTCCGCTAGCCGCCGCGGGCGGCCTGCCGTGCTGTCCTCGGACCGCGGGCCCGCGCGGTCCACGGCGAGCGCCGAGATCGCGGGCGCGCCGCCGAAGGCCAGCCTGGCCAGCACGGCGTAACCCCACTCGTCTGCCGAGGCGGGTCCTCGCGCCATCTCTCGCGGAGTCCGAGGCGCGCTCGTTGCCCGTCTGCTGCTCCACATGCCGCGAGCAGCTCGGGGCCGAATGACCATCGAGACGCGAGTTTGCGCGATCGGCTCGCAGCGTCGAGCAGGTGGCAGATCTGTTTCCCAGTGCTGCGACACTTGCCCAGGCGCATGTATACAGCGCCTCTCATGCCGCATGCTGTCTCCTCCTCGCGCATGAAGGAGGCGTCGCGGCGCGCGCAGATCTTGCTGACGCGCTCTATCGCCGGGTAGGCGATGCGCGCCCTCGTCCTGTGCGCGGCCAGGGCGCCGGCGTCGAGCTGCATGCCGCGCCTGATGAGCACCTTTTTCGGGCCCTCTGCAGCGCGAAGACGTCGGCGGCAACGCGGCGTTGCTCGCGCGAGCAACGCGTGGGCAGCGGCCCCGAGGAGGGATGCAGACAGGTCTGGGAGTGGACCCTCGACCAGCTCAGCTCGTCGGTCTCCGACTTGGCCCGGCCGACGTGCCTGATTAGGATCAGCGCGTCGATGTACTCTTCCTGGGAGAGCGTCGCGCCGCCGTCGGCACTGCGGTGTTGGTGGGCGCCGCTGTTGGCGACGTCGTCGCAGCCCCCCTTCATTTTGCCGAATGCGCCCTCGATGTGGCGGATGAGGCGGTCGACGTGATCCTTGTGTCCTGCTGTCTTGAGGTCGTCGACGTGCCTTGACGGCGCGGGCGCGATCCCTGGGGCACCGGCGTCGCAGGTGCCGGGCGCCTCGTGCTCGACCTCGAGCTCTGGGCCCCGCCGCGTCGGCTTGGCGCCGCGCTCCTCTGCGCGCGTGGCTCGGGCGAGCTTCGTGGAGAAAGCTCTGGGCGCACCCTTGCAGCCCGTGCCCGGCTCGGCGCGGCGCGGGCGCTCGGCCCGCTCGTCGATGGACTTGCGGCCCATGGCCTGTGTGCAGGCAGAGCGGTCAACCCCATGGGGGCGGCCGCTCTGCCAGGGGCAGGGCGAAGTTGACCCCCCTGAGTGCCTCGCCCTGCTCTGGCATCTCGGCGCAGGTCATGCCCCGCAGGAGCGCCCGCCCCGCGCCCGCGGCGACGCGCGCCCGGCCCGGGCGACGGGCCGCCTCTGAGCGCGGATTGCGCTGAGACGCCCGCTTCGCCGCTCTGGCGATTGGCGGCGCCCGTGTCGCGGAAGCCCCTCAACGCCATTCGGCGCCAGATGATCCTGCCGGTCTTGCCGCCCGACGCCATCTGGCGCCGCCGCCTGGCGCGCGTCTGGGGCCCGTGACCTTCCGAGCGCAGTTGAGAAGGCGACGCTCGAAACAATTGTGCTTCGCAGATCTAGCTCCGCGGGGGTGGCGGGGGCCGCTTCGTCGGTCAGCCTCTGCGCATCCTCCTCGGTCAGGAGATCGGCGTCGCGCATGATCGCCGCGGTCTCGGCGGCGGCGTGGCGTGCCGTGAGCGCGGCTGTGGCGTGGCCGCCAGCAGCGCAGTTGCCCTCGTTGCAGCGCAGAAATGCCTCGCGCACTCCTGTGCAGGCGAAGCTCCGCGCGTTGTCCTCCTCGTTCGCCCTCCTCCTCAAACTTGGCGTAGTCGTCCAGAGTGGCGCCGCGCAGGTTAATGATGGCGCTGCGCGTGAATCTGCTGGTGCTGGCGCTGAGTCTGAAGGTGCTGGGGCCGCTCGCGTGGTGTGCAGCCCATGCTGGCGGCAGCGTGCTCGACGACAGCGCGTGCCATCTGCTGGCTGTCAGACCCTTCCAGCTCCTGTGGCCCCTGCATCAGATCCTCAGCGCCTTCGACCTCCTGCCAAGCTGCCAAAATCACCTGCTGGATGTGGCCGGAGAAGTCGCTGTCGGCCTCTTCGGGTGTCACCGACAGGGCTGATGGTGAACCGCCGTCGGTGGCGCTGGCGGCGTTCTCGGGGATATCGATGACGCGGTCGCCGAACGTCCCGTCTTGATCCTGCCCCGCGCCAGCTGCCAGCAGCGTTTCGCCGCCCAAGACGGACTGGACGATGCGATCATCCTTCCACTGCTCGCCGACGAGACTGCGGGCGTCGAGCTTGATGCCGTCCATGTAAGTGGCGGTCGTCGCTCGGGCTCCGAGGGGGCCGCCAGATTACTGAACTGCGGCTGCAGATCGGCCGGTCGCCCGCGTACTTCTGGCCACGTGCAAGCCGCGCGGCGCGAACGTCTGGTTGCTGGAAGCATCTGCCTTGAGGGCATCGGGGCGTTGCCGAGCCTGCTCAGTGAGCTGCTGTCCCCGCTTGTCCCCCCAGTGGCCGACGGTGGCTCCTGAGCCTGGCGCGATGTGCTCGAGGAAGTCCTCCGCGCGATCCCAAGCCAGGCCTGCTCCCGCCACGCTGGCGCCCGCGTGGCTGAATGCGGCGCCGACGAAGGCCCGTGCATCCTGCAACCTGCAGACCATCTCGGCGTTGCGGTGCTTGTCTGTGGCCTTGCCTTGTAATGTCCCTGCCCATGGGCAGCTTCCGACTTGAGAGAACCATTCAATTAGGTGAAATATGCGAGGAAAATAAGTGGCATGATATAAGCGAAACATGTGCGCGTTTTATGTGTCAATCTGGCTCAGCAGGCGCTGGGATAATGAGGCTGCGCGCGGGGCACGGGAAGCATGTGCGCGCGCCGCCCTCAGATGCGATTCGCCCCGGGCGTCTCAACGCCCGCACTGCGCGCCGACGGTGTCGGTCGGCCGATTTTGCACTGCGTCGGCGACGCCGCGACGACTGCAGCGCGGGCGATGCCGAGGCAGTCGCTCGCGCAAGAAAAACGAAGCAAAGGGGGGACATGATTGGGCGCCCTGACCCAAACCCAGCCCCTGGGCCATCTCTGGCGCCGGGCCCAGCGCCGCCCCTGCGCCGGCCCCGCGCCCCGACCTCGTCTTTGCCCAACCCTAGCTCGATATCCTGGCCCCGCTGGCCTGGAAAATCTGCCCGCGGCGCCCGCTCGCTTCGCGGCCCGCCCCGGCCGACCCCGCCTGGGCCCGGCTCGGCCCGGCGCCCGGCCCGGCCCGGGCCCGGCCTGGCCCGGGCAAAGAGGGATCATATGCGCGAACAAAAACAAAACGGTTTTCAAAGTTGGCGCGGGCCTGGCGCGGGCGCGTCGCATTTTGTTGCGTTCGATTTTGTGCCATTCACTTTGCACTTTGCCCTTCATTCTAAAACTAGCGGGGCAACAAATGGGACATAGGCGCGGCCGCGCCTCATCCCCACTCAATTTTCACTGTGTCAATAAGCGACAACTAGGCGCCTGGAAATAAAAAATGGCAGAACAAGGAATAGGGCGCGAGCGCGCCCGCGGGGGACACAAGTGCGCGAAGATCCCCTGCGCCCGGCCGCCGGCGCCCGGCCGTCCACGCCCTGCCGCCGGCCGAGGGGGCTCGCCTCTCTGCGAGGCGGGCCCTCTTGGGGCCGCCTTGCGCCCCCTCGCCTCCCCGCCCGGCCCCTCGCCCGGGCGACGAAATGCTGGGGCATGCGGGGCGAGCGCGCAGCGTCGCGCCTTCGGCGCGACTGGCGGCCCCGGGGGCCGCGCGAGCGGGCTGGGGCCCGAAGAGAAGGGGGGGGGCAAGGATGGGGGGGGGGCGCGGCCCGCGGGAGGAGGGGAAGGGGAACGGAAACATATGGAACGCAGAAAAGGGGGGGAGGGAGGCAGGGGCTGAGGCGACATGTTGGGGGGCTCGGGATGCTCGCCCAGCCCTGCGGGCCTCGGGCGGCAGAGCGCGCGCGACGCGCTGGCGATGGGATGCTAGCTCCTTGGCAGCGCCCCCCCGCGCGCGCTCGTGCGCGCGAGCGTGAAGTTGATGGCGTGCTATATATACATATATATATACATATATATATATATATATATATATGTATACAAATATTGTTGTTGATCGCGTAAGTTCGCGAGCTATTTTGCCACTGCCTGGGCCTGCCCGGCCTGGCGCGCATTCTAGCGCTAGGTGGCCGGTGGGTCTCCGCCTGATCGCCCGCGTTGAGGCGTCCCTCTCCAGTTTCTGCGGTGCGTGTCCAGAGGGCGCGATTGAAGCGAGCGATCGAAGTGGCCTGGACCATGCGCTGCAAAGCGATATGACGGATGCGCTACTGCAGTCTGCTGGGTTGCACCTCGCCACGGGTCTGGCGACGCAGTCGCCCTCGCCCTCCCCGTCTGCTTCGAGTGGTGGCAGCATGGGGGGCTGCCTGTCGAAGATGACGTTGCGCGGCGTGACGCCGCCCACATGGGTGAGGCTGTTGCCCGCGAAGACGGCCTGGGCCACCGTGGAGTCGAAGAATTCCGCGATGACTTCGCGTTCTGGCTGCTCCTCGCTGGCGCGCAGCGCGCGTCGTAACATTGCGTCGCGTCGCTCAATCCAACGAGCGTGCTAGCGCGGAGACGCATATCCACCTGGGCCCCGCTCCTCCTCGTCGCCTCTACGACGACGTACTTGGACGTCATTCCGCCATCGCCGCCCACCGCAAACCTCGCCGCTGTTCCGAGCAGCTGGGTCCATGACCTGTCAACTGCCCCTGTCTGTCCGATCCTCTTCGCGTTGTGCCGCCTCGAGGCGCGGCAGATCAGGCGCAGTGTCGCGCGGTCCTTGAAAAAGATGTCGCGTTCAAAGTGCGGGTGGAATCGCGTCGAAACGCGTGGTGTGTGAATGGTCTGGCGTGCTGGTGGTGGCCACTTACGGCGTTCCCGGCAGAGTTTGAACGCTGCGGGGATGAGATCGAATATAGCCTGTGGGATACTGGATGCGCGCAGTCCTCGTGCCATCACCCTTCAGATTAGTGGCGTGCCGCCGCCGAAGATGTAGCTTGCGTAGCTCGTGTCTCGTGCGAGTCGCCGCTCACTGCATGTAGTTGCGTGGTGGCAGCCCGAGGCGTTGTCCGTCTCGGTGCTGTGCCGGCTGCTGGACTGGCTCGTAGCGGTGGGTTGGCAGCGCAGTTGCCCTCTCCACTGCCCTGAGCCCCGGCGCTGGGGGATGAGCTGGCTTCTTGCGCACTGGGCGGTGCTGATGGTAGTGCGGCCTCGTCTGCTGCTTCGAGGTCTGCTCTTCAGGTAGCTGAGCCTGTTAGTCGCGGGGAGGGCGTCGTCCTCCAGGTCGCCCAGGTCCCCGCGCGTGGGCGCGGTGGCGCGCGAGGGTCCGCGAACCCTCGCTTGCTGAGCGCGTGTCCGTGTGTGGGATGGCCGCTCTTTTGTTCCTCGCGACAGCTGGGGCACGCCCAATGGATGGGGGCACTGCGAGAGCGCTGGCAGGTAGCCCTGTCTCGGGGGGGCAAGGGCGAATCCGAAAATATATTGCGCCGGCGCGCCTCGCGCGCATGGCGCGCGCGCGCGCGCGCTCGGCGGCCGTGGTACTCCTGATCTCCCGCTGAGGCCCCTGCGGCCGCGGCTGGAAAGGCATCCGCATCGACGTCGCAATTGCGACCGTAGTTCTTCCTATGCGGTCGTCCCAGGCGTCGGCGTAGGTCCGCGGTGCCCTGAACTAGCCGTTCAGCCATTCTGTATGGCCACTTTTGGGCGTCGACGCTGTCGCGGCCCCCGAGGCGCGCGCGCGCCCGTTGGTGCACCTTTTGTTTGCGAGCTGCTCGAGGATATCCGGTGCGTTCGAGACATGGCCCGTTGACATCCTCAAAGTATCCACGTGGCGATCTCGAAGTCCTAGTTGGCACTGGTCGAAGAACAGCTTGTGCGCGACCGCTGCCGATCATGATCTGGCCAAGGCGCCTCGTCGCGCGCCCGCGATGGGCCAGGCTGCTCGTCGACGAAGTACTTGGCCTGCTGTAGTTGAAGCTGTGCAGTATGGCCGCAAAGTTGGCCGTGGGGTGCCGCGTCCTCCTGGGATTGTGGCCAAGTGCGGCACGTGCGCGTGCGCTTGAAGATGGCCCGACGGCCGAAGGGCCGGCAGGGGGGAGTGACGACGGCCACTGGGGGCCGATGTTGTCGGATGTACTATTCCACGGCTCTCTGCTGGCTCTCATCGTCGAGGTCGCAGCCCGCGGCCAAGTCGAAGCTGGCGCCCGCGTTGAGGTGGCGGCGGACAGCAAGTTGGCTGGCCCGCGCCTCCCCACATATCTCAGCGATGTCAGTGCCGTCCGTGATCGACGGAGGTGAGGTGGGTGAGGAAGTGTTGCATGTCGTATAACCTTGTTGCGGCCCCCAACTCGGCTGGCTGGATCATTGGAGCACTCGTCAGATGGCGATCTGTTGCCAGGGCCGACGAACCCTGAGACCGCCGCGTGGGCAGGCCTGAGGCGCAAGCTTCGCCCGGCTTGCCAGTGGCCAGGGCTGGGGGGCCGGAAAGATTTGGGGCCGAACCCGTGAGGTCGGTGCCGCGGGCGTCGTTGTTGTCTTCCGCGACCTGCTTCCGCGCCACGGGCGCATGGCCCTCCTCTATCTTCGCTTCCCGGCGCATGCGCTCTGCTGCGGGGCGGGCGACGGCAGCGCAACTGCCGGGCGCCCGTCGTTCAGCGGTCGGAGGGGCACTGGCAACGTAGTTGCTCGATGCCTCCCTGGGTTGTTCGTCGTCAAAACGCATTTCGCGAGATGCTCGCGATTCGCGGTCTCGAGCGTGCGCCATCAAAGGCGTTTCCGGAGCACCTGAAGCCGTCACCTGCTTCGTCGTGGTTCTGGATGTGCTGCTTGCTGTCGCGGTCCTGGGGTGCTGCGTGGTGCCGCGGCGGTGCCTAACCGTAGGGTTGGGGGGTGCGTTCGAGTCCGGTGCCCAAGCTGCCGTCGCGCTTCGTTGAGGGCGCGCTCTCCTCGCCGCGCCCGCGCCGGTCAAACTGCAACTGCGGTGCGGCGACCGGCGCAAGACCTCGCGGCGCATCGGGGCCGCGTGCAGCTTTCGATTGACGATCGTCCAGTCGTCCTTGCTCCCCTTGAGCTCGATGTTGCACCTGCGCAGCTGGTTGAGGATAGGTGCTCTTGCACGCGCCGTGAAAACTGCGCTGCTGTGCTTGGCCTCTGTGGCCCGAAGCTTGTGGCGCGCCCTGTGCTGAGTCGAGCGCGGAGCCCTTGCGTGTCGATCATATTGTGGTCTTTCGTACTGTTGGCCGTGGCGGCTGTGGATCAGTCGGGGGAAGGGTAATGAATAAGTATTCCCTGTCCGTGTCGCGTGTGATCCTCGCTAGGATGTGGGTGGAGCTGGGGAGAGTCGGGTTGGCGCCCTTGTAGTTGGTGGCGCGAACGACGCCGAAGTCGTGTACCTGTAAGGCCAATCAGGTTTTCCGCCCCCTCCAGGGCCCAGGCGGGACGTCCTGGCGCTGCTGCCCGCTTCTGCCGGGGCATGTCGGCTGGGCCCAATCTTGCGGGCTGGCCCCTCCGCGGGGACTTCCGTGACGCAGTTAACTTCTGGCCCTGCTGGTGCCGTGCTGCCCGTGACCTGCAAGATGGGGTCGTAGCTGAGGTGCGCCGTGCCGGCGTGACCGAAACCTCCGCGGCCGCGAAAGAATGAGCGAAGACGGCTAGCGACCCCAATGTTGAAGTTTGTAATGATGCACTCCAGGATGAGATGGGCGATGTGCCAGCCTTGCTCGACCGCGAGTGTCCGCGGGCAGGCGTTGTGCATGATCACCTGGACCTCGCCGCGGCAGATGGGGTGCACCACTCCGCCCGCGACGTCGATGCCCTTGAGGAGAAGTCTTGGGCGCAGGGCGAACCGCGGGTAGGCGCCCGGCGGTGCCCGAGCGGCCGCGCCCGTGGACATCCATTCGAAACCACGGGTGGCTATGCTGACGCCCGCGCAGGCGAATAGGTCGCAACCTGCTGCCTGAAGTGCACCCCGCACTGGTGCTTGTGCGTTGGGGTTGAGAAGCTGTATCTTGAGCTTTTTGAAATCTCGGCTGTCGCTGGAGTCGCTGTCCTGGGTATCTCTGCCCACTGCTAGTTGTGTGAGCTGCTTATGTGGAAGTCCTCCGGTCTCAGGTTTGAGCTGGTCAAATTGTCGACTGGTATGCGTGCGTGGCCACTTGGGGCCGACTCTAGATCGAAGTGCATGGTGCATGGGCTCCAGGTGATCGGTGATCGCATGGCCTCTGGGACCGGGGAATGCGAGGATTTCGTGCGCCGCGCCTGTCTCCGCGACCTCGTCTTTGGAATGCGTGAGTGGCAGGCCAAGTGGGGCAGGGAGATCGAGACGGTCGCCCTCCGCGGCAGAAGCACGCGCGATGCGTTCGGCGGTCGCGCCGTCGCGGGTGGTAACCACGACTGGGCAGGGCACCTCTCAATTTGAAACTTGTGAACCGCTGCCCACTCCGGCCATATATGGTGGAGACGTTACCTCTCATCTGTGGGCTGAAACCCGGCCTTCAGTGCCTTGTCGGCCAGGTTCATAACGAAACGCTGCCACCAAAAGTTGGCCCAAGCGACGGTGTCCGCAACGACGTTAAGCCAGCCGCCTTAAGGGTCGGTGCGCGCCAGGTAATATGGCGGGTCGGTTGGCGTGCTCGGTCCAGTGCCCGACGACGTCGGCCACGGCGGGGACGTTGGTCGGTGCGGCGGAGTATGCGAGGCCAAGTAGGTGTCGCAAGGTACCACTACGTCGGCAGCGGACATGAGACCTGAAGCGCTGCCAAGTGATAGCATGCGATCCTGCCGTGGCGCCCCCGGCTTGGCACCGCGGGTGCTCTAATTGCCCGGAGTGCCAGGATCTGCCGCGCGGGCTTGCGACGCAATTGCCGGGCTCGTCACGGCGCGATCAGCGCCAATGAAGCGGAAATCGGCGATGGCGTCGGCCGGGCCGCGGCGCGCTGGGCAGTGCGCCAGCGAAGTGTCGGTGCTCTGCGCGTGCTGTAGGCGGTGTGCCCGGTGCAAGATGCGGCGGCGCTGCGCGCGTGCCACTCGGTCACCGTGCGCGAGCGTCTCGAAGCAGATCGGACATTCCCGATCGTCGCCGTTGAAGACCGCGACGTGGGGTGCAGTCGGTGCGGCGGCCTGCGCAGGTGGTGGATTTGTCGGTGTCTCGGTCCGACTCTGCGCGGCCCGTCGTCGCTGCTCGTCCTGCTGCCGTGAGAGCTCGAGTGCTAGTTTGTTGCTGTCGAGCTCGCGGGGGCGTCGACGTCGTGCGCGGTCGAGCGTGGGGCCTACTCCGCGTTCGGACCGCGCGCCGCTGGACGTTCAGGTGTCGAAGCCGGCGAACCACTTGGCCGCTCTTCCAAGTGGCTGGCTCACGTCAACGGGGGCGTGCGAGCCGGATCGTTGGGGGCTCCGGCATCGGTGGTGACGCGGCAAAAGGTGCGGACCGTGGTGGCCGCGCGGAGCTCGACCCATGTATGGCGCGCTGATGCCGAGTGCTGAGATTGACGACATGTAGGGCCAGCTCGGCAACTGCACCTCGGCAGGTGGGGTAGTTGGCAAAGCGGCTCGGGCATTGAACGTCGCTTGCCCAATTGCGCCCGCGCTGTAGCCTCAGCGGGAAGGCGCCGGCTACTCCGGCCCAGCGCTGTCTGTCGGTGATGATGGTGCTGCTTATCCTGCTGGCGCTGCGGGTGCCGCTGCTGCTGCGTTCCCCGCTCCTGCCGTTCGGAATGGCAGCGCAATTGCCCTATCCGTCAGTTGAGCAGGAACCCTGTTGCGCGCGGACCACGAGGTCGTCCACCTCCTGGCGCGGTCGCTGCAGCGTGGCTCTAAAAGGGTTGGGCGACGCCGATGATGGCGATGACGCGCCTGCCCAACTGGACATGTCCAACTGCCGGCCAGGGCCCGTCGGGCGAAGCACTGGGAGCAGCTGCCGGTGCTGGCCGCGCAGACGCCGAAGCTGGAGTGGGCTGGCTGGCTGGCCGCCGTTCCAGGGGCCAGCGCTCTGCGCGGGGCAGCCGCTGTCGCGCCCCAGAACCGCAAATTCGAGCATTCCGAAAATTTCCGTGATCATCCAGACCACGTAGGCACCCGGGGCTGATTGTTGCGCTGGCCCAGGCGCTCCGCGGCGCCCTGGGTGCGCAAGTGGTGGGGGGGCTGGCGTCGGCGGCGGCGCTGCTGCTGAGGCTGGGACGTTGGAGGGGAGGGCGCGACCTTGCCGGCGCCGACGGGGGCAGTCGCGCACGAGGTGCTCCGATGAGTCGCGCTCGTGGCACTTGAGACGCGCTCCGTCTGGGCCCGGCTGGTTGCCCTGTCGGTCGAATCTCCTTCCACTGGTCCGATATGTTTACCCTTTCCCTTCGCCGCGCTTGTCCTGGGGCCGGCGAAAGTGGCGAGGGGGTCAGTGTCGGACTGTTCTGCCAGGGCGGCGCGGTGGCCTTTTCCGCTGCCTTTGCCCTTGCGTTCGATGGCCCTCCGCCTGCGGCGCGTGGGCCAGTGGTGGTTGACGCGTCGCCGCCGGGCCGTCGGGGCTCGGCGCGCTCGCGGGCCCGGGAGAGGCGAGCTCCGCGCTGTCCCGCAAGACGTTTCGTAATTCGGGCCCGTCGGCGGCGATTTCCTCGTCGCGCGAGCTGATGGCGTCGGAGTCGGCGCCGGGGCCAGAACCTGCTGCTGGCGGGCTCGGTGCCGCTCCGAGGGCTGAAGGGCCCGTGCCGCCCCGGCTCGATCTGGCCCCAGTGCCAGAGGCACTCTGATCGGCCCCAGTGCCGAAGGCACTCTGGTTACCTCCAGCGCCATAGGCGCTCTGATCCTGATCTTCTGATGGCGCGCCTGTGAGAGACGCTTGGCGGCGCGGTGCATGCATGGCCGGAGCGAAATGGCCCGGCGAGATGGCCTAGTCGACGTAGCTGGCCCATCATGCGTGCCAGCTGTGGCGCGCCCGTCGGGATGGCCATGCTGCGGCGCAGAAGGATCGCGGCGGGCCGGGCGTTCGCCGCGCCCGCCGCGCGCGGCAAGAGGTAGCTCAGACCTTTGTGGCCGATCATGAGTTGACCGTCCTGCTGCGCCCCGTTGCAGAAGATGTCCAACCTGGTGGTTGTCAGTGCGATCCTGAGGCAGTCGGTCGGAGTTCATCAGCGCCGACACCGCCTGCGCGCGCGCCCCCTCCCCAAGCTGGCCCCGTCGTTCGGCCGGGCTGTGCGCGAGGTGGGCCATGGGCGCGGCGCTGGGTCGCCGTTGATGCGCCCGTCTTGGATGGGGGTAGCCGGCGGCCGCGGGCCCCCAGGCGCGGAGGCGTCGCGCGTCGTCGCTGCCGCCGCCGCGCGCGTCCATGCAGGCGACGCAGCTGATGGCAGCGACCGTGCCCACTCCGATGGCCTTCCATCCGGAGTGGGGCCACCTGGTACCCACCAGCGGCGATGCCCAGGTAGTGGTCCTCGCAGCCGTCGTGGGTATCGGACTCGGGTATGCTCCTCCTCATCGGCGCATTGGGTCTTCTCTTCTGTCGCGCGATTGGCGTGCAGGCTGCGCTCAGAGCATCCCGCCACGCTGTGGCGCTTCAACTCCTCGTTCGACGCATTGTCACAGTGCTGTGCCTTGCCAAATGGATGATATTCCGGAGGAGTATGGATAGGTAACCAAGTCTGTCCTGCACCAAGGCATGCGCAGGAAACGTTGGGAGTCATGTCCCGGGAAACCGACAGAGAATAGTCCCAGACTCGTGCGACAATACCCCGAAGGCTGGCAACTCAAATGCCCGACCCCCCTAGTCCTGCTCCTACCTGCGTGTGCTTCCCGCGGCTCTAGCAGCATAATTGATCTTGGTTCAGGGCTTTCTGCCTCTGTCCACGATGTGAACGTTGGATCCAACGACTGCTTGACATAGCCGGCTACACCCACAAGCGAATGCAGTGGAGGCGACACATTTTGATCCTTGTCCCCCTCGGGCTGTCGCAACGCAGTTGCGCTTAGCTCGGGGTCCTGCGCCGTCACTGCGGATGTGAACGTCGCCACGCGCGACTGCTTAACATCAGAAATCACCCCGCAGGCGTGGGCTGTGGCGACGAGGGCGCTCCGAGACTGTCGATCGTAGTTCGACCCAGCTCAGGGAGAAGCTCCGCTACCGACCTGAATATAAAACGGTGGATGAAAACGGACGTTGTCTGTGTAGCGGTGTGAAAGAGCGGTGTGCGTAAGGTAATTAGAGGGAAGAGAACTATGCACATGCACCGATTCTGGCCAGGCCCATCCTGAGCCCAGGATCGGTGCATACGCCCTCCTACCTTGGCCAGGAAGGCACATGCACCGATCCTGGGTCAAGGATGGGCCTTGCCACGATCAGTGCATGTGCATAATTCTCTTCGCCCGAGTCATGCTGTGGCGCGTGCGCAGAGCCTGGCCAAGCTTGAACCAAACTCCCATAGCCCAGCCCTGCTCCCGGCTATGCCACAAGCGTGCTGCCCGCCGTGCCACCCAGCAGCCTACTGCTCGAGTGTGACAGGGCGAAGGATGAGGACAATGAAAAGGGGAACGATGAAGAAGGAGGAGGCAAGTGAAGGGACGGGGAGGGGGACGTCGCGCAGCGCCCTCCTGGGCTTTTTCGCCTTTGCCCAAGCCCCTGGACCTTGCCCGGCAGTCGGCCAGGTCCCTGGCGGTTCCCGGCTGGCCGTCGGACCACAACATGCCGTTGCCTGGACGACTGGGCCTCCTCCCTTCCCTCCCGCCTCGCCCTCTCCCCTCTTCCTCCCTCTCCCCCTTCTTCTTTTTCCTTGCTCCCCCATCCTCCCATCCTCGTCGTCCTCCTCCCCCTCCCTCCACATCCCCCGACGCCCGGCGCCACGAGAAAACACGGGGCGGGCGGCCCGCTTCGGGTCCGAAAACCATCGGGGAACTGCGCGGGACGAGGAACTGGACCCCGGGATGAGGTCGAGAGGTCCGGGGGGGCCATAACACAGACAGACCATGACGTCGGATGTCTGGATCCTCAGGGGGAGGTCGGCACGGGGACGAAGGACTTCTCAGCTTCCTCTTTCTCTCTGCCCCTGATCATTGCCCCTCCCTCGTCCTCCTCCCTCGTCTCCCTCCTCCACGTTCCCTCCTTCGTCCTCCTCCCTCTTACTGGTCCTTTCTCCGACGCCCCCTCCCTCGTCCTCCTTGTCCTCCCTCGACCTCCTCCCTGGTCCCCTCCCTCGTCCTGGTCCTCCTCCATCGTCATTCTCCCTCGTCCTCCTCCTCTCTCGTCCCCCTCCTCCCTCCTCCTGGCTGTATTGCCCAGCCTGTGATCCTCCAACCTCGTCGTGCCTCCTCCCCCCATCCCCCATATCCCCCTCCTCCTTCTTCCTTCTCCTTATCCTTGCTTCTCCCTCGTCCTCCCTCGTCGTCCTCCCCCTTCTCCACTTCCCCTCCTCCGCCTCCCTTGTCGCCCCCCCTTCCTTCCTCCCTCTCCTCCTTCTCCTCCTCCGCCTCCTCCTCCTCCTCAACCCCCTCCCTCCCTCCCTCCTTCCCTCCTTGCTTCCCTCCCTCCTCCATTCCCTCGAGGCCAGTTTTTAGTGCGGGCCAGGCGTTTCGCCTGAGACTTCTAAGACTTCTTCCCTCGCCTTAGCGCCGCGCACATTCGTTCATACGTTGCAAGAGTTTCGCGGATTGAGGGTGGGCCGTTTTCAAAATGTGGCTCTCGTCTTAGCGCCGCGCACATTTGATTTAAACGTGTGCAGGAGTTTCACGGATTGCGGGCGGGTCGTTTCCAAAATGTGGCTCTCGCCTTAGCGCCGCGCACATTCGCTCCAAGCACTTGCAAGCGTTTCAGGGATTGAAGGCGGTTCCTTTTCAAGATGCGGCTCTCGCCTTTGCGCCGCGCGTATTCGCTTTAAACATTGCAAGGGTTTCACGGATTCCCATGATTCAAATACTAGAGATGGTGTTTTGGATGGATTCAGGATTATGCGAGTGCAACAATTATGTTGTTTCGCGGTGTTGAATTCCCAAAATTGGCGTTCTGGCACGAATCCGTATCGTCAAGACGCAGCAGTCAGGTTGATACGTGGCGTTGCAATTCCGAGAACGATGTTTTGGCATGCTTCAGGATCTTCATACGGTTGTCTTCCAACGAGGCAGTTCCCTCAATTGGAATGAACCTTGTAGGGGCCTATGAAGAGGAAGTTCGGAGGGGAGGTGAATTCCGACATCGTTGGTGACTCTTGGGTTTACACTGGTCCTCCTCCTCATCCTCCTCCTCATCCTCCTCCCACCCGCTTCTTCTATACCATCCTCTTCCTGATCAACCTCTCCGATCTGTCCTCCTCCTTCCTCCTCCATCGCGTTTCCAATCGCACCTTGCCTGTGATCAAGTAGCCGGTCAGGTTGGAGCCGCACCCTTCCTGCGGACGCGAAGGAGAAGGAAAAGGTAGGGAACGGGCGAGGAGCGAGGAGGCACAATAGTGACGAAGGTGGAGGAGGGATGACGAGGGGAAGGCGGAGTGGTAGAAGGAGCAAGGGGGAATGGTACGGATGAGGATGAGGATGACGATGATGATGAGGAGGAGAAGTAGCAGCAGGGACGCGGGGAGGGAAATGACTAAGGGAGAAAGAATAACAAGGCCAGTGCCGCACCCGTCCTGCTCGGAAACTGTCAGCACAGTGCGCGGCAGTTCGCTCTTCAAACTCGAGCCGATACTTGTAGACGAAGCTTTAGCGCTGACCTCGGCCTTCATTTCAACGCCGTTCTTAAAAGAGGCGCCATGGGTGCCGATCACATTATACTCCAGCACTAGGGCGCTCGCGCTGGTGATGGCCATCGCCGCGCTGGCAAAAGCTCTCGCAACCATGTTCAATGTGACAGCTCAGAGTCCGATATCGGGTAGTATGGCGAAACAACAGCTTGATCACTGAGCCCATGGCTGCGGACAAGGCGAGCGATCGAGGGGGAAGAGGGCGGAATCCGAATCAATTGCATGCAACTGATTATTTTGGCGCCTCCCGCGCTGGGATGCGGTCACGTACCGAGGAAGACCCCTGGCGGTGGAGCCTAAGCCCGCTGCATGCAGCAGCCCCACCCCCTTCCCTCTCGCTCCCTTTCCTTCCCCACCTCCTCCTCCTCCTCCGCCTCCTCCCTGCCCCTCCTCCTCCTCCTCCTCCTCCTCCTCCTCCTCCTCTTCCATTTCTTTTCTGTATCAATAACTCGTCCCTGTCGCACCTCGAGGCAAGTTTTTAGGGCTGGCCAGGCGTTTCGCCTGAGACTCCCTCACCATGTATGACCCTGAAGCTTCAAACGTTGGTAACAGTTTCACAGATGGAGGGCGGGTCGTTTTCAAAATGTGGCTCTCGCCTTAGCGCAGCGTGCACTCGTTTCAAACATTTGCAAGCGTTTCACGGATTGAAGGCGGTTCCTTTTCAAAATGCGGCTCTCGCCTTTGCGCCGCGACCATTCGTTAAACATTGCATGACTTTTACGAATTCCCATGATCAGCGTACAAGAAATAGCGTTTTGGATGGATTCAGGATTATGAGGGTGCAGCAATTACGTTGATTCGCAGTGTGACGTCCCAAGAATGGCGTTCGGGCACGATTCAGGACCGTCAAGACGCAACAGTCAAGTTTATCCGTGGCGTTACATTCCCGATGACAATGTTTCGGCATGCTTCAAGGTCTTCAAACGGTTGTCTTCCAACGAGGCAGTTCCCTCAGTGGGATTGAACCGTTGTAGGGGCCTATGAAAAGGGAGCTCGGAGGGAGGGAAGGTCTATTCCAACATCGTTGATGACTCTTGGGCTTGCACCGGGATTCTCCTCCTCCTCCTCCTCCTCGTCTCTCTCCTCCTCCTCCCCCTTCCCCCTCCCCCCTTTCCCTCCTCTTCTCTCCGACCGCCCCCCCTAGCAAGCCAACCTGGATGGCCTTCTCCACGGCCTCCTGCGCCCCCTTCGCGTCGGCCAGCACCTCTGGGTCGCTCGGCCAGGGTCGCGGACGCCCTACCCGTCCAGCTGGTCCCGCGCGCGCGCGGCGAAATGGAAGCCCCCGAGGGAAAGAGCGAACCCGTCGAGCAGGGGATCCGGGAAAGGCCCTCGGGGGCGGTTTAGCGGGAGAGCAGGTCTCGCATCAAGCGGTTGCGGCGGGCATGGACGCGGGCTCTGGCCGCGATAACTCCTCGATGTCGCTCCCCGCGGCACTGCCCTCCAGCTCGCAGCGAACTGAATGTGGACAAGCACAGATCGGGAGCCATCAGTACACGGTGCAGCTCTCGAGTGCTCAGCGGGGGTAGCTCATGCAGAAACATCCTTTGGGAGATCGTCAGATCAGCAAAGGAGGCAACGCAGGGAACCCGCCCGCGGTGGAGGAGGTGGAGGATGAGGAGGAGGAAAGATACGACGACGGGACGACGACGGATAATGAGAAGGAGAGGAGAATTTAGGCGCGCTCGCGCCATATCTATATCTAACATCCTATCCTTCCCATCCATCGTCATCCATTGTGCTCAATTATTCGATCGCCGATGCAAATGTCGAAAGATACCTTGGCCCTTATACGGTATTTGCAGCGCGAAAGGGCCGGGGGGCCAGGCGAAAGGATTACGGAGGGTAAGGAGGTGGGAGGGAGGATGGCTAGGGGGAGGAAAAGGAGAAGGACGAACAAGCCAATAAGGACCACTAGGATTAGGAGGACGACGACGACGATGGCGACGACAACGACAGATCGACGACGAACTCCGCAAGGTTTGTCTGATCGGGGGATCGCCGGGCGGCGCCCGCACTGTACAGTAGCAGGGGAGCGGGGGGAGAGCCGGCGGGCATTTAAGCGAGAACGCCCTTCGAGGCGGCCGACGACGAACGGCCGAGGACGATCTGAGTTAGGGGGCCGCATGCGAACCCTGCCCCTACCCCCCACGATTTCTGAAAGGGAGGGGGAGCGAAGTGAACCCCACCCTCCCCCTTAGAAATTTTGGGGAGCAGGGGCAGGGTTCGCATGTGGCCCCCTATCAGTGGAACAGGCACGCAAGACAGACCACGTCAAAGAAGGTCCGATCGAAGTTCTGTAGTCTGAACACATGTCTGGCCGCTTGAAGCACGTGTTCCGAAGCTCTGCATGGAGCAGAAATCCCCAACCGTGCCGCTGGTCACGGAATGGACGTGTCGCCAGGTCCTTTGCCCAATCCCCTGAGCCTCCGTCCTCGATTCTGAGGAGTCTTTCAGAAGCCCGGACGCCACATTGCCACATCTTCTTGGGCTTGTCGCGGCTTGTCGGGGGGGTCCCGCATCTCCCCACGTGATTTGTTCGGGCCCAAGATGGCCCCAAGATGGGCCAAGAGGGCCTCAAGATGGTCCAAGAGGGCCTCGAGGCGCTTCATGATCGCTCCAGGACGCCCAAGATGGCCACAGGACGCCCCAGGAGACCTACAAGACGCTCCAAGAGGCCTCCAAGCGGCCTCCCGAAAAGGCCACAAAACTGCCCCCAAGAGGCCCCCGAGAGCGCTCCGAAGAGACCCCGCGAAGCATCCCTGAGAAACTCTGACCCACAACCCAGGCATGGTGGCGGACGGGCTGAAGGCCATTAGACTGTACGCAGGAAGGGCGGCGCTCGCACTGGACAGTATCAGGGGAGAGAGAAGAGTCGTACTCAAGTCCCACCAGCCCTCTGGGCGCAGGTGGTCTAGAGCGTTTCCTTTTCCAGCCTCCTTCCTTTCCCTGCTCGGGAGGTTTACCCCCCTCCTCCCTGGGTCTGGACGGGCTCCCCCGCGAGGGGTTAGAGCGTCCAAGATGACCCAAGATAGCTTCAAGAGGGGTTTAGCTAGCCCAAGATGGCCTCCAAGATCGCCCAATCGCCCAAGATACCTCAAGACGGCTCAAGATAGCCTCCAACACGCATCCAAGAGGCTTCAAGGCGGCCCCAAGACAGTTTCAAGTGCCCTCCGATACCTCCAAGGACCCCCCCCAGAGGCCAAACTGGGTTCAAAACCTAAGACAAACCATGATTGTTGCTTTTTCGCTGTTTCGTTTCCGATGGACTCTTGAGGAGCCAAAATGGCTCCACGATGGTCCAACATGCCCCCAAGAGAGGCCCAAGAGGGCCCAAAACCGGCCCCAAGAGCGCCCCAAGATGGCCCCAAGACGCCCTTGCTGGGCCTCCGAGGGGGGGGAGCGTAAATTTACCCCCCCTCTTTTTGAGCGAAAGGGTCCAAGACGGCCCCAAGAGGCCTCCCAGACCCCCCCAAAGAGCCCCAAGAGGGCTCCAAGACCCTCCAACAACAAAAACCCGGAAGGCCCCCAGAGGACCCCAAGAGGACCCCAAGATGGCGCCCAACTGGCATTACGAGTCTTCGGAGAACCCTTCACCACGACATATGCCCAAAGCCCGACTTTTCGTCCTCCTTGTCATCGTCCGTCCCTTCCTTGTTTCTTTACTGCCGCCTCCCTGCTCATCTTCATCCTCCTCACGCCGCGTTCCTCCTGCTCCTCCTCCTCCTCCTCCTCCTCCTTCCCCTCCCCCTTTTTTTGTTTTGCCTGCTCCTCCTCCCCCTCCTCCTCCTCCTCCTCCTCCTCCTTTTACTCCTCCTCTTACCCCCAACATGGCCCCACACATCACCAGCACCAGCAGCACCACTTGCTCCAACATGGCTCCAAGAGGGCAACTGAGCACCACAAACAGCCACACCAACAGTATAACCACCACCACCGCCACCATCACCACCACCAGCAGCCGCACGCGAGTTTAATATAAACTTCAATACGGGGGCAGAGATCCAGGATGCATATGGGGACGAGACTCTCAACTGTGCGATAATATATATTTGTATATATATATATATGTATATAAATGTACACAATCACCTGCGCCAGAAACGCTTACAACAGGGAACACCCCGGCGTATCTTGCACTGGTTTCCATATTGAACTTCGCTGCGGGAAGCTATGTGTGATCCTTGCTTCTCATGGCCCAGGGTGGATACAGCCACTTGCGCTAAAAAGGCTTACCACGGGGAGCACCTCGTCGTATCTTGCACGGTTTTCTGAAGCTTCAGTGCGGGAGGCTATTCGTGATCCTTGTCTTTCTGAAGACGGCCGCGCAACTGCATGCTTCCAGCCGTCCCTGATTTACCAACTTCCCTGCTGGTCGTTTCTGGATGGGCTGGCGGGGGTACTTTGTGGTACGCAGGCGCAGGGTGCGAGTCGGACGCCGGGCAAGCAGGGGCAGGCTATGCCGCCCGCGAAGGGAAAAACCAAAGCTGCGAGCAACGCCAGGGCGAGGCGGAACTCAGCGCGGCCAACATTGCGCGAAGTGGCGGAGCGGCGCCGAGCAGGACGCCGAGCAAAGGAACTCATAATCGACAGTGGATGGACCCACGCAGCTCCAGGGTGGCGGTGACGAGAGGCCCGTCCGCGCCCCAGGCAACCTTGTCGAACGCGCAGTCCTCGCAGGCGAAGGCGAGGCGGGCGCCACGCTTGCCCGGGGAGGTGGAGGCGGCGAACCAGAGCGCCAAACTTGCCGTGCAGGTGGCGCTTGAAGGGGGGACCAAGCCGAACAGTCAGGACTCGGGAGGGGGGCCCGGGAGCCGAGAGGTAAACGACCTCGAGGCGCCAAGTGGCGATGTCCAGCACCGCGTAGAGGAGGGCCAGAAAAGGACAGTCGGATAACGCCCCCACGCTGTAGACGGGCACGAGGGCATAAACACCGAAGGCGCAAAGCCCTTCGGGTAGATGTAGACGACCAAGTGCCGCAGGACGGAAAGCGCACGGAAACGGCCAAGCAACGCGAGCAACCGCCAAGGCGCCCCGCGCGCCGAGACCCGGAAGCAGTGGACTGACCGGCACTAGGAAGTCGTGCAATAATGCTGAACGCCACCGCCGCGGGCAACCCGAGCGCGGGGCGGCGGGCAACCAGCGACGCGGCCGTCGGCCCGCGAGAACTTCGCCACGGAGACCATGTGCGCCTTCTGCGAAAGTTTATCCTGGCGGGGTTAGGAGCAAGTCCCACCCGAACCCAGCTAACTTGAAACCTTGCGGCCATCCCGAAGAAGAAAAATAAAAACGGAAAGGGGGGGGCCGCGACCGCCGGCGCCCCGCGCGCGCCAGCCGTCGGCCATATCCAGCAGTGCGTCCAGCAGTTCATAGGAGGCCTGCCAGACGGTTCCCGTGACCGGCGGCTGATCGCCGCTGCACATGCGCAGGGTAAGGGTGCAAATGGTAACCTCGGCAGAGGCGCGCCCCAGGCGATGCCCGGCCCCCGCCACCGGGGGGGGGCGCCGAGGAAGCAGAAGCAGGCGCAGGCGGACCCCGGGCGAAGAGAAAGGGTGGGGGGGGAGGGCGGGGGGAGAAGGCAGCGGATCGCTGCACAGGCAAGACATGGATGCCCCAGGCAGGATAGATGGTGGGAGGTGCAGTGGGATGTGGCAGGGTGTGCAGTAGGGGGGGGGGGCTACTGACGGTGCCTTTGTCTGTGAGGGGCCCATCCCAGCCGTGGCTGCGCTTGCCCTGCTTGCCGCTGCGTGCGTCAGAGGCGCCCTTGTCTTGTCCCTTGCCTGATCGCCCGGCGCTGCCTCAGTCGTTCGTCATGTGCTCCTGTCGCGTGTGCTCAGAAGTTGGCGTTGAGCCTGAGATGGTGGCTAGGTGTGCGGGCGTCGTAGCCACGCTGTCGCCGGGCGTCCTGGAATTCATAGCATGCGCTCTGGGTTTGCGCGCGTGGATCCATCGGGGCGAAACCAGGGCGCAGTTCGCGTCGCTCTGCCCACCGTTGCAGGCCTCGTTCAAAGTGGCACTGAGCTCGGTGTGCATCCTTTTGATGAAGTCACGGCCGTCTTCGGTCTTGCCCTGTGCTTCCACCAGGTGCGTGGGCGTCATGTACATCTGACTGCCGTCGTGAGCGCGGCGATCGGCCGGAGTGAGTGGGTTGGCTGATTTGTCGTGCCACTGGCCTCGAACCCACCTGCCAGCGGCTTGACTGCTCCGCGCGGTACTCGACCAGCTGGACCCGTACGTGCGTCCATCGTCTCGAGCTTTCCAGCCGGAGCTGTAGCTGGTCCACCTGCTGTTGGTGGGACTGTGCGTGCGTGTCGCACTTCGCTGATCCTGGTCGCATGGGGCCCCGTGCAGGTCGGTCGCGCCCCCTCCCGCGGCCCTCTGTGGGCGTCCCGGCTGTCCTGTGCTGCGTCGCTGCTGGCAATTTTGTTCTCCAAGAGACGGGGGGTCACAGCGGCTTCCGCGCGCCCGCGGGGTCGTGGTCGCTGCTGGCCGACCCGGCGGCGCGGAGGGTGACGGTGCGAGGAGGGGGCCACCTCGCGCTAGCATCCTCGTCAGTGGGTGCCGGTGGTGCGGGGGCTTCCGCATCTGCCGGGGGCTCAGGGCTCTGCTGTGGCACCTCGGTCGCCGCGCCCCAACCCCAATCGCGGGGCCCCTCATCTGGGTGAGCTCGCGCCGCGTCGCAACCCGCGTTGGCAACAGACTGATCGGGCTCCGCGTCCTCCCCGGGCGCGCGATGGGAAGGTGGAACCCCCCTTGGTCGCCAATTGCCGCGTCCGTCGTCGCCCCCTCTTCCGCTCCGGCCTGAGCGCTGGGTGGGGGCCGGGCCGCGTGGGGCGGCCTGGCCGCGACGACGCTGCTGTCGGGCCTGCGCTGCTCGCGTCCGTCTCCCAGCGCGTCGCGGCGTCGTCCGGGAGCAGGTCGGGGTGGATGCTTGCGAGCCAGTCGACAAGCGTGTTAATGCGATGATGAGCGGGGTCGGTGTTTCTGCGCGGCGCGCCATCTGGGCGTAGAGCTGCCAGGCGCGCCCTGGCGAGGATTCCTGTGCGAGACGGCGAGCCGGGCGGACAGCGGTCCAGCGCTTGCCATCCCAGGCGACGCCGAGTGGGGCTCCGTCGTCAGTAAAGGCATTGGCGAAGAGCGTCCGGATGATGGCGCGGGCGAGCTTGTGTCCCCAGGCGCGGTCGCTCCAATCGTCAGGTTTGTGGCCTTCCTGGGCGGCGAGGTCGTTCCAGGCGTCGTCGGTGGCTGGGTCGAGGCAGCGGACGTGTCTCGCCAGTCGCAGTGGTGAGACCACTGCTATCTCGCGCATGTCGCCCGCTGTTTCTAAAAAGGCCTCGTCCTCTCTGCGACCGGCGCTCGGGCGCGGAGGAGGGGCGAGACATGGCGTAATGCTGAAGATAGTATGGTTGCGCCGACTGCTGTCTGAGCTGTCTGGCTTACGGAAGCGGGGTGGCGTCGCATCCCTGGGCCGGCCCCCGTCCTCGCCCTGCCCTGCAACGGCGCGTGGATGGCCGAGCTCGCCCCGCAGGCCGTTGTCAGCCGTAGGTTTGGGCTTTGGTGGCCTCCGCGCTGGGGCTCGAGGGGCGCGCGGAGTGAGTCTCTGTCCAGCGCGGCCTTGACGGCGCCGGGCGCCATGTCCCAGATGCGCACCGGGCGGGCGCGGCAGCGCCAGGAAACGTTCCACGAGCTGGGCGACCAACATTCCGCCCGCCAGTCCCATTCGGGGAGGCCGCATCAATCTTCGCACCCCAGGCTGGGACTTGGCTTCCAAACGAAAGAGCCAGGGGCGGGATGGCCCGGGCCCCGCGCCAACTTCACGGGCTCGCCGCTGCAACTATCGCAGCTAGTAGAATAGAACTCGGACTCCGTGGCGCCGGCGCCGAAAAGGTCGTCGATGGGGCGGGCGGCAATTGGGGGTGGCGCCGCCAATCTGTGCTTGGTCGTCAGTGCCAGTGGCCACCATGAGCAGCCGGGCCAGCGTGCAGTCGCTACTGGGGTTGGGCACCTTGGCGCGTCTGGTTGGGGTCCGGGCGGGTGCCAGGAGGGCGTTGCAGACCCGGATTCCCTGCGTGGCGCTGTGGCCCCTTTGTCCGGCGGTCAGCTTATCCCTTACCTTTCGCCCCCGAGGTGCCGCGGCGCTCTTGTCCCCCAGGTGGCGTTGCCAGCGCCGCAGGCAGAGCCAACGGCTATTGAGGCCGCTGCTGTAGGCGAGCTACCGGTCCCGCGCTAGGTGGGAGCGCGCGTGGTCGTCCCTCCATGTGCCCTCGTGGAGCTTGCAGCCGTCGCAGCAGGGGCGGGCGCCCTGCTGCTGCTTGAAGAAGCGCGCGTCTCCCGGGACCAGGGCTGGAGGGACAAGCTGAACGCCGGGGGCTGCGCTGAGAGGCGAGGGCGCGATGTGGTTGGTTTTGTTGATGGCCGTGCCTCCGCCGATGCAGCGGAGATTGTCGCCTTGTGTTTTCCCGAGGTGCTCGTCGCTGCCCACTAGACTGGAGCGGAGAGCGCAGGCCGCGCAGTCGGCGCAGGCGAGTCCGGCGAGACAGGCTGGGTCGACCAGCGCCTCCAGGACAATGGGCGCAGCGCGCAGATATGAAACTTGCACTGCAACGCCTCCGCTCAGGTCCGTGGGCATCCGGCCCCCCTGGCGCGCGGGTGGTGATGACCCGCGCGCGCCAGGCAAACTGCGTGTCTCAGGGCGTCTTCGAAGCGGCCGAGTAGGTGCAGAAAGTCGTCCTTGGTCAACCACCAGGTCTTCCCGAATAGCTCGCGGACGTCGACCTCTTGGACGCTGCGTGGAACACGTAGCACTGCCAGGTTTGCAGATCCCGAGGGCAGCTTCGATCGCGTCACCTGTTCCCTCCTGGTCAGAGTATGGGAACGCGCGCATCCTGGGCTCCCTAACAGTGAGCGCCATCATAATGAGTGCGACCCGTGCCTGCGTCAGCGGAGCGGGGTCGGCGCCGCCCCTGGCGCGCCTGTCGAGCAGGGGGTTGAGCCCAGCCTGTCTGCGGAGGATGGCCTCGAGTCCACTCATCCCAGGGCGTGCGCGGTCTGCTGCAATGCGCAGTGGATCGTTTCGAAGCGCGCGGGATCTGATTGGGCATGGAAGGAGGCGTGCAGTTCCCCCGGGCTGGCCGGCATCGCCACCGTGTACCAAGTCGCGGGCGGTTCTGGAGATCGTCTGCCTCCACGGTAGCGTCGCTGTCGGTCGCCCCATTTAGGTCCCGGACCACGGGCTCGCAACGTGGCCGCCCGCAGTGCGATGTAGACCAGGTTGCCCGCCGCGATCACCAGGGTCACGTCCCAGAGGAAGCTCTTTTGGCTCCGCATCTTGAAGTCGTAGTGGCTTGGGCCAGCTGGTTGGCCGGCGGCGCCGTGCTCGCGCGGGCGAAGGCCGCTCGCGGGGTGCAGGGCGGGGCCGAGGGCGGGTGCATTCAAAAGGGCGCGGAGCATGCCGTTCAGTTGCTTGGCGAGCCCCCCAGGAGGAGCCTAGGTTCAGCGGGGGGTCTGCGTTGTACGCGAAGCGCTGTTGCCTGGCTCTCTCTCTGGCCTCGGCCATGGCGCGGTCGACGTCGGAGCAAGTGTTTGTCTGGTGCTCGGGCGGGGCCCAATGTTGCACGTCTTCGATGCAGGCCCATTCTTTGTCGGCTCCCAGCCGGAATCTGGCCCCCAGGAAATTGTCGCCCACGAATCGCGCCCAAGGGTTGGCTGCTCTGCCATATGGTGCCCGCGTGCTGAGCATGGATTGGCTGCCTGTGCTGAACGTCCTGACAGCGCCGATGAGGACCGCGAAACGCTTGGCCCTGGTGGCGGCGACGTTGGCGCGGTTGCGGTTGTCCATGAAGTCCCAGTCGTACTGGTAGTTAGAGCGAGTAGTAAGATAGATCACGACGGCCTCGCCACGTTGGCTGGGGCCAGCGGTGGAAAAGGGGCAACTGACCGGAGCTGAGCTGGTCGGGGAACTCGTCCGCTAGGCCGTTGAACTTGAGCCCCAGGCCATTGTCGTCCGTGGTCATTCGGCGAATGCGCGCCCGCTGGGGTCCTGCCGTTCGCGTCGTCGTTTTGGTGGCGCTGTCGGGCGCGCGCCAGCGGCCGTTGGCTGCTGCCGCCCGTCCGGGGGCCAGTGGGTGAGCGGCTCCTTGGCCTGTCGGGGACGTCGGCGGGCGTTCCTTGTGCAGCTGTCGTCTGGGTGCATCTGGGCGGCGCGGCCCTTGGCCTGCGCGTCAGGTTGCGCGCGCTGGCTGCGAATCCAGGCCTGGTTCGGGGCCGCCCACCGTGACGTGCGCTTCGTTGTGCCGCGTATCCGCTGACGACTGACGTCCGAACCCCTCGTGGTGGAAGCCAGCTTGCGGACTGCATCGACGCGAATCGCCGCCCCCTGGATGTTGGCGTAGCTGCTCTGCGTAACAAGTGACAAATCCTGTGACGGGTTGTTTATCATGGCGACTCAGTGTACGTCCCCACGTGCCATTTCCTTGGTAGGTATTTCGCCAATCTCCTGTGGGGGCACGTCGACGTCTTTCCCCAGATGCGTGGCGAGCCTTCTCACCCGTTCTGTGTTGATGGGGCGGTGCTTGGCCCGAGGTGGGCCAGGAACGACGGCGCGATCGGCCAAGGAAGAGGTCAACGCAGATGCGACCTTTCCTCCATAGGATACCGAAGAGGGAAAGGCCAGCACGTCAGGGTGCATTCAATAGCAGTGGGTCACATCAACCACCGCCTCGCTGTCCCCCCCCAGGGACATCTGAACTTTCTCGAAGATGGAGATTCCCATGCCCGTGGCGGCTGCCCCATTCGACTTCACTGTAGGGGTAACTGGTACGGGTCGCCGATGAATACGACATGACCGCCGCTGGTGACTACGTTGCGTAGCGAAATCGCCGCGTGAGTCTCAGCCGTTTGGCCAGCTTCGTCGACTATCTCCAGGATGATCTTGGGCTAAGTCGACTTGCTGAGCTGGCCTGCCGCCTCGTGCGTGGACAAGATGAGGCTCGATTCCCGTAGCAGGTTCTCCAAATCTTTTGCGAACTGTCGGTTGCGTCGGTCGCGCGCGAAGGGGGGCTCGCCGTGGGCCCTGGCGCTGCGGCTTGAGGGTGCCAAAGCAGCAGCTTCAGGGGCAGCCGACCCTTCATCCCTTGCGAGGATCACGGTGCGCGTGGGATAGTCGGTGAAGTTATGGAAGCGCTCGTCCTTGCAGGCGTGCTCCAGGGCGACTGCGGTCTTGTCTGCTGCGGCGTTGGAACTGGTGAAGACGGCGACGCAACACCCTCTAGGTGCTCCTTGTCCCCAGTTCAGGGCCACTGCTGTTGACATCCTGGTTTTCCCCGTGCCCGGGGGGCCTTCACAGACAGTTGCAAGGTGCTGAATACTGGCCTTGCGGACCTTGGCGTGTCCCGTTGTGAGCTGGTGGGCGCTGATAGTGTCCTCGAGGCATTTAACGCTATGGGGCGGTGTGTGCGCGCTGATACTGCGTGCCGGGGTGCTGGTGGGGATGCTTTTTTTGTCGCGGCCGCAGGCGAGCGCGCCAGCGGCGTCAGAGGTCGGCGGGCTACGCGCGAGCCTAATTGCCCAGCGCACGGGGACCGACGGCCGAACCTAAGCTGCCTAAGCTGCCTGAGCTGCGGGGCTGCGCGAGGTGGTGCCAGGGGGCGGGGCGGGGTCCGAAACCTTGCCGACGGGCGATGCAAAACTGCAGCCAGGACCAGGATCCAGGGGCAGTGCCGATGCACAAATTGACCCAATGAGTTATACGCTGCCAAAAGTGCGCGGCAAGGTCGCAGACAGCGAAGCTGACAAGTGACCGCTGAGGGCGCGTAGGTCTTGACGCAGGATAAACCGCGCGAGACATCCATGCACCCAGCCCCTGAGGGGGGCAGCTCGCTTGCAATGCACTCCAGGAGGTAATGCTAACACCGATGGCCAGGAAAACGTCACTGACCAGGAACCAGTACGAGTGGCGCCACCGAAGTCGCACGCTCACTCCTGAGAGAAAAGATCAGGGGCAACCCCCTCGCCGAGAACGAGAGGAATAGCCAGCCAGGAACACAGTGGAAAGGATCGACACCGAAAACCTGAACGGATCGGCCGCGCGCCTGATGCTGCCAACCAAGAATACGATGGATAAGGTCGACGTCGAACGCCTGTGCGGAATGGCAGCACGCATAGAACTGCCGAGTGAACTGCCGATAGCAGGGCTAATCACCTCGCCCAGGACAGCTGCATTAGCGTGGCAAGCGCCAGAAGCGAACTGGGAACGTCTGGCTGGCGAGGGGGGGCCCGAAGGGAGTAAAGGCCAGAGCGAACGAAGCGTGGCTGCGCCGTCTTTGCGCGGGGAGCGGAGCAGCTCGGCGCGGGGCAACTGCCGAAAGGCGCGGGTGGCGGAGGGCGCCGAAGCGCGGTGAAAACAACTACAGCGAGGCCGGGGGCCAACGAGAACATGTGGACCACGGCCCCAGCGGCAGTCCACGTGTCGGTATTGTCAGCAGGCAGCTGCCAGAGTCCCAAGGGCGGGGGTCAGCGGGTGCTGAAAAAGAATGGAGGGGGCCAGGAAAGCGGCTGAAGGCCGCGCGCTCTATAGTGACGCAGGAGGAGAAGAGGGAGGCAGAAAACGCTACCAGGAAGTGGCTGAAGGCCACTGGTTTGCCGAAGAACAGATGGATCACCGCCATGTGCGGGGGCGCTTGTCGTCTCTCCCGTCGCCGTTGTGGTCGCCGCCCCGCTTGCCTCCTGTCTGCCAGTCGTTGGCGTCCCAGGAGTGTGTCCAGGACCAGCTGTCCCAGCCCCAGGATTGCTGTGAGTTGGACGCGCGGCCCTTTGGCCGGTGGCCGCCTTTGCCCTGACGACCCATCCATTTTGCGCGCTCCTCGTCCCAGTCAACCAACCCGCAGGTCGAGTTGCCGATCCAGCTCAAAGGCGTCGAATCCACAGCGTTTCCAGGCGTCCAGGAAGTTGCGGCAGGTGGCCTCGGGGTTCAGTGCAGGGTTGCCTTTCGGCATCCCTGTGGCTCCCGCAGGGTGCTTCCTGGTGTATGCGTGCCAGACACCGTTGAACGCGCCTCCCAGGTCGTTCTGGAGTCGCGCGATCTTGGCTGCTGGTTCCTCGCCGAACCCGTCGAGGTCAACGTTGTCCAGCGCCTCCTTGTACGCGCGGCCTCCGTCCACGGGGTCAACGAGACCGTCGAAGGGACGGCTGGCGGCCCTGCTGCGTCTCCTGTCCCCAGGGGTGTCGTATTGCGCGGGAGTTGTCGGCGTCCTGCCTCCGCCAGGGGCGCCGTCTGTGGCCGCTTGACTGCCAGGATCTGGCCTGCGCTGCGAGCCGCTGCTTTCCCGGGCCTCGGCAGAGCCATGTCCGGGCCTGCGGGGCGCACCCTCGGCAGGCGCCTCGCTAAAGGGCTCGGCCCTGCCCCCGCCCGCCGCAGCTTGCCCGAAGGCGCCCAGGGGGTCGTCGAGAGGGCTGTCGTCAGCCGCGTCGCCAGCTGTGTCGAGCGAAGGTGGGAAGAAGCTGCCTTCCTGCTCGGCTGCACCTTCCGCGTCTTCGGCAGGCGGCGGCGAGGCCGCTGGTCGGGCCTCGTCGGCGCCGAAATCGACCTCATCGCTGTCGGCCTTATCGGTCGGCGATGGGTTCGTTGGAGAGTCCGCTGTCTCTTTGCTAGGGAGGATCTCTGTCACGTCCTGCCCTGCCGCCTGAAGGGCGCGCGCGGTCCGCCTGCTGCGTGGGGGGTCGGCCTCCTCGGGCTGGGCCGTGTCGTCGGGTTGGGCCTCGGGGTCCGCAGTTGACTCGGCCTCTGTTGTTGCTGTCTCCTCGGCCTTCGGCGCAAGCCAGGACCTCGTGGCCTCCCTGGGGGATGCCGAGTGCGCCTCGTCCAGGTCCCAGCAGGGGCGTCTTGTTCGGCGAGTTTTGATGGATGCAGCTGCGAGCGCTCCAGGGTCCAGGCTGGCCAGGAAGCTGGCCAGGACGGCGAGCTCGCGGCGACAGGGACTCGGGCCCTTGTCGGGCGCCAGGACCATGCAGTGCGCCGCCCAGGCCTCCTTGTGCTTCGCGCCGCTCGTCAGATGCCCGACCGCTCTTGCTGCAGCCCATCTCTTGCCGTCCCATGGGGCGCCCCCGGGACGACCAGCTTGCGGTATTTCTACGCCGTAGATCCTGGCCAGGGAGGGTGTCAGGTGGTGGGCGGGCCAGGAGGTTACCTGATCCTTCGGTGCTGGGATCTTTGCACCTTCCGCTTTTACGTGGTCCGTCCAGCAGCCGTCCAGTGCGGGGAGGTAGTCCTGCAGGTAGGCGATCAGGATATGCTGGGCCTCCTTCAGCTTGTTGGAGCGGCTGCGCTTGGAGTCGTTTGTCTCCTCCCTGGCGAGTGTGGAGATTTGTCTGCAGCGGAGTCTTGGGAACTCTGGTGGCGGCAAATCTGGGAGCAGCCTCAGGACCTCTGGGACTGTGCGGATGCGCGAGTCGGGTTGGGACACGTCGCCGCAGTTTCCGCTGCTGCTCGCCACTGGGCCGGCTGAGGCCGTGCTGCGGGCGTAGGGATCGGGCGCGTTTGCGCCTGCTGCTGCGGGTGCGAGCTGGGTAGCCAAGTCGGGTGTGGCGTCGTCGCCGTCAGCCTGCTCTGTGAGACGCGGGCGAGCTGCTGGCTGCTGTGGGTAGACTGTCCAGGAGTCTCGGTCCATGATGCAGTCCAGGGTTGCTGGCGCGACGTTCCAAATGTAGACCAGGCACCTCCTGCAGCACCGCGTGGCGTTGGATTTCCGCTCGAACCAGGAGAGTGGCCACTGATCCCACTCGGGAAGACCTGCGCGCTCAGTGCTTCCTGTCTCGGCCTGCGCCTTCCAGATGAAGCAGCCGAGAGCTGGGGCGTCGACCTTCCATGCCAAGAATGGGCCTCCAGGCGGGCATGTGTCGCGCTTGGCGGAGTTGGAGCCCGTTTTGTTGGCCTCGCCGCCGAACCTTCCGTCCAGGATCCTTTTCGCTTGCAGTGTAGTGTTGGCGATCTTTGGGCAGTGCTGGGTCGGCGGGACCATCGGGAGGTCGGTCAGCGTCCTGGAGTCCCCGGAGAGAGGATTGCATCCGTAGCCTAGGGGCCAGTGGCTAGGGAGCGGAGGGAGCGCGCTGGCCTTGGCGTCGCATGGCCGGCCGCTTTGCCAGGCCGCGTAGTCCTGGACCTTGGCGGCCACGGTCGCTCCCGTTGGACTTGGGACGCCCCTTCTGTTGAGGCTGGCTACCCAGCAGGTCTCGCATAGCCAGGTGAGGTTCTGCCCCTCCAGGTATGCCTGAGGTCTGTTGCTGGCCAGGACGTCCCTGACGATGTCGTCCTCCCAGGTCCCGTCGTGAGACTTCAGCCGGGTCTTGGAGCAGCCATCAACAATTAAGAGTGCGTTCTTCTGCTCGCTCTGCAGCCTGTCATCGCTGATGGCCATGGGGACCAGTATCGTGCCAGGCGCGGGGGCTGCTGGTGTGGGCGAGGCGAGATCGGTCTTGGAGAGGGCTGTGCCTCCGCCAATGTACCCCAGCGCAGCGTCGCCTCTGTCTTCACCATGTGGAGCGCGCATGCGGAGCACTTGTAGTCTGCCAGGGGTGCAAGCTTGGCCGCGGGTGCGATCTTTTCCAGGGCGATCATTGGAGCCTTGAGCTTGAAGTCGGCCTTCTCCATGTCCTTCCAGGACTGTGGGCACCCTGCAGCCCTCGCCGCATCGTGGTGATGCGCGTTCGTTACCAGGCGCGAGATCGGGGTGAGCGCGTCTTCGATCCCCCCGTGCAGCTCCACGAAGTCGTCTAGCGAGAGATTCCAGGCTGCCGCGAACTTTTGCCGAACCCCCAGGTGCGCATCCTACCAGGGACGCAGATGCCGAGCACGGCCTCGATGACGTCGCCCGTGCCTTCGGCACGGGGAAAGGTCCACAGGATGGCCCTGGGCTTCTTTATCATGAGCATCATGATGACCAAGAGGGCGCGCGCCTTCTGGGAGTCCAGGGGAAGGCCGTCTGCGTCTTTGGGTCTGACTCGCAGCTCTTGGCCCTGGGGCGCCACGCCCAGCGCTGCGCCAGGGTGTCCATTCCAGGATGCGTCCTGTGGCGGCAACAGTCGCGTGCCGTGGCACTCCAGGCTTCTGGGACTTGTCGCAGCAATCCCTTCGGCGTGCACTGGCGCCCTGCCCGTGGGCGACTGCAGCGACCTTTCACAGGCAGAGGCAATGGCGGTGAGTCATCAGAAAGGGCGCGGTCGCTGTCTTCCCAGGGTGCGCCTAGGCCCGTCACCCACACAAGGCGTGCCCAGAATTGTTGTAGACCCGGTTGCTTGCGTCCGGGCCTATGCCCATGTCGCGCAGGAAGCCCAAGGGTGACCATGCCTTACGGTCCAGCTTGCCAGGGTCCCTAGGGGTCTCGGCTAGGGAGAACTCGTGCGGGTGGAGTCCTGAGACCAAGCAGAGCACAACTGCGAACGCTGGTGTGGAGAGGAGGTTGTCCATACAATCGGTGATGGACCTTCCCAAGGCGTCCCAGCTGAAGTCGGGCTGGAGCGGCGTCTCGACTCTGGCGGCGAAGCTATTGGCCAGGGATTTACGTGCTCGCTGGATGGCGATGTCGATCTCCTTCGTCGCATTATCCCCATCCACGCTGCCCTTCCAGGATTCGGGCGTGCTGACCCAGGTGGCAAGGTCTTGCACTGGATCAAAGCTGGGGTCCAGGGCCAGGAGTTGCCTGTTGCCTGATGCCTGCTCCTTCTGGAACCTGACCCAGAGGCTGGCAAGCCTCCCGTACTCTGAAAGGACCCGAAGCCTGGACCATGTGGCGTTTGCGAACATCCTCCCGTCTCCGATGACCACCGCGAATCGGGTTGCTCTGGTGATCGCGACGTTGACCCTGTTGGCATCGTCGATGAAACACTAGATGTGCCCTCCGTTGGACCTGGTCGCCAGGAAGATCACGATATCGGCCTCGCCACCCTGGCTGGAGTCAATCGTGGAGAGCTTCAGGGTGCCTTTCTTGAGGTGCGCGGAGGCAATCTGCCGTAAGCCAGGGAAGCGCAAGCTGATGCCAGTCCAGCCCTTGTCGGGCTGGTCGAAGACTCGCTCCCGTCCGGCGGTGTCTACGGGTCGGTTTTCGGCTTCGCCCGGTCCCGTCCCGCGTGCTGGTCGGCGGCTGCGATCGCCCCTGGGGTCATCTCTCCCTTTGCCCTTTCCGCCCTTCGGCTTGCCTTTCCCGCCCCGGGCGCTGCGCAGGGCACCTGAGATGTTGCCTGGGCCATGCGGCCAACTGTCTTCCAGGATCGCTGTCTGCAGGTGGTAACCGACTACCGGGCGCACCTTTGCCCCGTCGTCGAGGGCATGCAGGAGGGCGCGAACAATGTCGACTGCATGCGCCGCCTCTGGCAGTTTGGCGTAGCCGGCATGTGAACTGGAGGTGACTTCCAGGGAAGGATTATCGACCAGGAGGAAGCGGTGCCTGTCGCCTGGGTCTGCGCTGGAAGGGCGCAGCGGGGCGAGGGTCTTCTCCAGGTCGCCTTTCTCAGAGTTTGTGAGCTTGGCCAGTTCGTCTAGTCTTGTGCCGTCCCAGGCGCGGATCGGGCGCCATGGGAGACCTTCGACCAAGGGCCGATCTGCCAGCGGGTTGGTGAGGCCGCTGACCATGCAGCTGTGGTAGAAAGCCCAGTTCGGCCAGGCCAGGATCTGCGGGTGCATCCTACAGCGCGCGGTGAGCTGCGCGACTGCGGCGTCGTCCTCGCAGGGCGTGGTGCAGTCGGTCGAAGATGCTGACGCAGAGCCCCAGGTCGGTGGCCAGCTTGGAGATAACGGTAGGAAGAAGCTGCTTCGGGTCACCTACCAGGACCAGGTGGCCTCCGCTGCGGATCACGTTGACCAGGGACACGGTGGAGTGAAGTTCGGTGGTCTGCCCAGCTTCGTCGATCACCAAGAGCGTTAGCTGGTTCGGGCACCCACCCAGTGCTTCCGCTGCCTCGTGCGTGGAGATGATCACCTTTGCTTTGTTGATGAGCTCCGATCGGAACGGCGGGAAGTCAGGCGAGTTGCCTCCTTCGGTGTATGGGAAGCCCCCTGTGGCCTTCGGCCTTCTGGACGTGCCCCTCCGGGGTGGGGCCGATCAGCTCTTCGTCGACCTTCTCCTTTCTAGCCGGGCGCACGAAGCGGTCTGGGAAGCAGGTGTCTGGGTCGAGCTGGGGGGCGCGGTGCGCGGCAGCCATGGCGAGGGCTGGCTGGTCAGCTGCGGTGTTCGACCCCGCGGCGAGCGCAACCGCCTGCCCGCGCATGAGTGTGCCGCCCCAGATGTCGAGCGTCGCGGTGGTCAGCTTGGTCTTGCCTGTGCCAGGAGGGCCGTGGACGACAGTGACGTGGTGCATCGCGGTGGCCTGGAGCGCCCGCCTGACGTCTGCGTTGAGGCCGTGTCGGTCTGCGCATCGATCCTGGGTCTCTTGCGAGGGCATCCTCCTCGCCCTCTGGAAAAGCTGGCCCACTGCGGAGCCTACTTTATCGACTGAGAAGGCGGGGGCAGCCAGGGGCTGCGGGGGCACGTGCCGGGTCATGCCAGGAGCCTGAAGGGCTTCGATGTCAGCGTCTGGGACAGGGTGCTCAAGCGTGGCAGAGGCTCTCGCCCGAAGGTAGTGCCCGACCCTGCCGGTTCTAACGGCGTCGTTGGCTCCAGCCTTGTCCTCCTTGGGCGCGGTGCGGAAGGTGAGCAGGTAGGTGATGTTGGGCAGGGGGGGCCCGAAAAGGTCACCAGGATGCTGGTTCAGGAAGTAGGTGTCGTTGAGGGCGGTCGACCAGTGCTGCACTTCCGAGGGGGCTCTGTCCACTCTGTGCCAGGCGTCCCCTTCTTGGTCTGGCCGGGGCGCCTTGGTGGTGTCGTCGTGGAACGAGCCTTGCCTGCCGTGGTTGTGCAACACTATGCGCCTGTTCGATGGGTACTTGGCATCGTGGGGGAGCCTGAGGGCCTCGCGCTCCCGTGGCGCTACATTCCCCCCCAGGACTGGCGGCCACCAAAGCGTCACCTCGGCCACCTGATCGACCATGGGGCCCTGCACCGAAACCAGCAGGCTCTTGGCGTCCTGCGCGCCTCCCTCGCCCTTCATGCTGATGCGAAGCTTGGGCGACCTTTCCAGGAGGAGGAGCTCCTTGCTGTCCACAAGCTGTAGCGTAAGGCGAAACGGTCCAGGTCACTGCAACTGCTGCGGGAATGTAGTTTGCTGATCCGGACCCCCAGGGCGACGTTGCCCTTTCTCGCAAGCTCCGCTCTAGCCTTCGGGGCGCCGTCGTCGGGCGTTTCCAGGGCGGCACGTCCCTCGATCCAGGCAGTGCGCTTCAGCGTGAAGCCTCGGCCCCGCAAGATGCAAGGCCACTGGGATGGGAGATTCACAGCGTCAACCAACTCCCCAAGCGGGACGGCGGGGTGCACTCGGGCTTTGCTCAGGCCACTGGGGAACGAGAGTATGCCCTGGACTTCGATCGCTGCGGTGAGGGCCGGAGATTCGAGCACGGCTCTACTGCCAGGATCGGGTGCAGGAGGGCTGTCGTCGTCGTCGTCGGCTAGCCTGACGGTGCGAGTTTGCTGCTGCGGCTGGGCCCAGGCAGCTTGGGAGCGTCGCCCCCCGTTGCTGGAGGCGGTGGCGCCGTCTGAACGGGGCCCGAGCGCGATAGGCGGACCCGCGGGCTGCGGAGGCATGGTGTCCAGAAGTGGACTTTGCCAGGGCGGCGGCCCTCTCATCCTTGTCAGACTTCCTTCGCCTGGGCGCACGATACCTTGTACGATGAGCCTGGCGGCTTCGTGGGCCGAGAGCGGGGTGCAGTCCAGGTTCACGCAGTAGCGGTACGAAACCTGGTGGAGGGAGCCGGCAGACTAGCCTCTGGTGGTCCCCGCGGGTGCAAATTGCGTGGGCCAGGGCTGGTGGGGATACTTTTTTTGGTCGGCGGCTCCCAGGCAACGGACAGGGAGCGGATGCGGCGTCCGGGTCACGGTGCGGGGCGAATTTGCAAGACAATTGCCGCCAGCTGGTGGGGATATTTTTTTTATTGGCGGCTCGAAGGACAGATCCAGCGAGCGGGAATATATCGTCTGGGGCACAGAGCGAGATAATTGGCTGCAGAGGCGCATAGGCCGCTGTAGCGAGTGCACATGCCAGGGACAAAATGACCCTCATTGGGGGCTGACGCAGGCGGCCCGACAGATGGGGACGCAAGCACAGAACCGGAAGCGGACGGAAAGGAGCTGTCGCACACGTGGCGCCAAGCTCCGACCGTACCGTACAAGCTGGTGGAGATACGCGAAGCGTCAAGAATCGATTGATGGTTCAGGCGGCGGAGGACGATGCCGCTTGATGGAGGGAGGCAGGGAAGAGGCATCCTTGTCCCCTCTTGTCCCTTCTTCCCCTTAATGGCAATCCCACCCTTCTCCTCAAACTCGGGTGGTAGAGCAAATTCCACACACACACGACGCATAACTCGACATTACCACGCGACCAGTACCATGCGTTGACAACAAACATGCCTACTCATTGTGACGCAACAGTGGTTCTCCCCCACCCCACACACACTCGCCTCGGTCGTTCATGTGACTCACGCGTAGTAGCCAAGACACATTCCACGACACTGGCGCATTTGTGGTGAACGCCCGTCGTGCAATGCCACTGCGAGCTTAAACTTCTCACTCGGTCTTCGTTCCTAGCACTTTGTAGCCCAATCGGTGCTGATCTGTAGCGATATGCAATTCGCAACACAACCACTTACTTCACCAATTTCTCGGTAATATGCAATTCGCAACACAACCACTTCACCAACTGTTCCGCTGCCAAAAATTAATCAGACTGGCGTTTCAGCTTGAATGATTCGGGTGCGCAAGTGAAGTATGAACTGTAGCCTGAGAGAGATCATTGAGATCCATACGAATGGTTGCGCTAGCGCCCTGGAGCTCGAATCTGTAATGCAGACAAAGAGGCAGGCGTGATAATGAACTAATGCAAGGGGGAGGAGGACGATCATGAGGGCGAGGCAGGATGACGATGACGAGGACGGGCCGCCTGTTCGTTTGCGCTCTTCTCCTCAGTGCGCAGCTTCATGCCCTCCGACTGCTGAGCCGATATCTCCGCGATAGCGTCACTGAGCTGGGTGATCTGGGGTGGCGCGGGCTGAAGAAACCCACCCTCCCTCAATCCTCTCCCTACCTAGCTCCTTCTCTTCCCTCCCATCCCATCCCTTCCTTCCGACGCTCTCCTCTCGTCCCCTCCTTCTCTTCCTCATTATCGTTTCCTCGATGTCCAGTGACTGGAACAAGCAACGACAGCCACAAAACTACAAGATGGCCATCGTGACCTCAAACGACAAGTTTTTGCACATTCGGTGTGGAGCGGGCGTGATGCAACATGTGTTCCGCAACTTCAGGCAACACCAATGCGGGCATCAGGGCGAGAATGAGACATTGCAACACCTCTACCATCATCGATCACCAGTCAAGAGTCTGACTACCTACCAGACCACCACAACCCAACCCGAAGACCCCAATGTCGGGTTGGGGGGGTACGGGTATCATATGTGTTTTTTTATTGTTCCCCGACCCCCGCCACAGGAAATGGAGGGCAAATTGAAGCCTTCGGGTTGGGTTGGGGTGGTTTGGTGGGCGGCGAGAGTCGCAACAACCATCGCATAATTCGCCGGCCCAAGGGGCCAGAGGCATGCTAAGATCTCCGGTAACTGCATATAGTATTTCTACTTCGCGCGCGCGCGCGGAGCGGCCCTTGGGGGTCCCCGGACGAAAAATACCCCGGGCGGTCCCCGGCTGGTTCGGGTCAGAGATCCCCGGCTGGGTCGGTCGGGTGGGCGCCGCCCTCGAGGCCCCCAAGATGGAACAAGAAGGCTCCGAGATGCCACAAGATCACTCCAAAATGCCCAAGATTGCCCCCAGACGCCCCAAGAAGCTTCCAAAAGCACTCCCAAGAGGGCCCCAAGAGGTAAAATTCACTGATTTTCCAAAAGGTTTTGGACAGGTTTGGGCGTTTCCCCCTGTTCGGCTTCCCGACACCTTAAGACGGCCCAAGAGGTCCCCAAGATCGCCCCAAGAGGGTCCAAGAAGGCCCCAAGAGAGCCCCAAGACGGCCCAGGAGGGCTCCAGGACCGCCCCAGACGACTCCAAGACGGCCCAAGAACGCCCCAAGAGAGGCCCCAGAGGGGGAACACGAAACAACATTTTGAGCCCTCGGCCACAAGCAGCCCCCAGAAGGTCCCCAGAGGTCCCTAAGAGGCCCCCAACAGGCGGTCAGGAGGCCGCCAAGAGGCCCCCAAGAGCCCCAAAAAGGCTCCAGGTTAAGGCGTCCCCGAAAGCCTCGGATAACTCCCAAGAGCTTCCTGTGCACTGCCTCCCGGTGCGCGAGATGGGCCGGCGGAATGAGCGAAGCGGTTCGATAAAACACCAGCGTCGAGTTCTGTCTTTAAGGCACGAGTGCAACCGAGGACTCGCCAGAATTGAGACACAACCGCGCGTGAGCCATAGTGCATCGCCCATAGGGCACCAGGGCGAACACCCAATGCGAAACAGATGAGGCATCATGCAATCCCAACCGTAAACCACCACTCATAAAACACCAAGACAACGCCGATACCTCGACACCATTCGCGCATACACAGGGCACCGCCATGGAGCACCCCCCCCGTACAATACCGAACAAGAATAGCTATACCACACATTTTGGCTCAAATGATCGCACGGGTGTCGCCGTTGTCGGGGGTGGTCCCTTCCGGAGGAGCACCAGGTCCGACGATGGCGGCGCCTACAGGAGCCAGAGGCCGCTGTCCTGGTGGACGCGGCCGGCCGCGCGGCGCAAGGCGTTGAAGCGCCTCGGCGCACCCTGGGCGCCGCCGCGCGTGCGGCGGTGGACGCGCGGCCGTTGCATGGTGACCGCCCGTTGCGGCGGCTGATCCAGGGGATGAGAATCCTGGCGACCGCGAAAGCAGGAAGGCGACGATGTGGGCGAAGCGAAAGCGGCGGCGTCGTCGTCGTCGTCGTGCGCGCCTTCCTGGACTTCGTGCCCTGGAACGCGGGGTTGCGTCGGCGGCTGCGGATGGGGAGGCGCTGGCGGCGGTCGCGCCCATGGCACTCGACGAGCCCGACGTTGCTCACTCGTCCGACGCTTTCGACAACCTCTGCGACGCCTGGGCTGGCGTTCCGCTGTTGCGGCGGCGCGGCGGCGGCGGGCTGCGGCTGTGCTCGCTGCGGCGGAGCTGGCGGAGGCGCCCGCGGGAGCGGCGCCTGGTGCTGGCGGGGCTGCAGCGTCTGCGGCTGCCTTCGAGGAGTGCTTCGATCGAGGGCAGAGAATCCACCCCGATAGTAACCACCCCGACACGCGAAGCCGTCTAGTAAACGCACCCAAGGAAGGAATCAAACAGGGCAGGGCTGTTTAATAAACGCCCAGGGCCGTTTAGTAAACGCCAATTGTCCAGTCTGGGTGGTTTTTCCTCCTTCGATTCGAGCTCGCGCAGGGCCTCCTCAGGCGCGCCGAGGCTTGCGAGCCGCGGCGGCGCGACGAGGGGGGTGCGGCGCCTGCTGGAGGCGGCCCCTGGGGGCAGCCCGAGCCCCTGCCAGGTCGACGTGGTGCTGCGGCGGAGCCAGGCCTCGCAAAATCCTGCAAGCTCCTGCGCCCAAGCCCGGGCCCATGCGCAGGATCCTGCAGGATCCTGCGCCCAGACCCGGGTCAGTGCGGCCCTGGCCCTGCAGGATCCTGCGAGATCCGGCTGACGCCCGTTTGCCTCGACCCCCGTCTCAAGGCTCCCGGCGACCCCGCCGCTCGCACATGCCGTTGTCGACCCTGCGTTTCGAAGTCTTTGGCGGCGACGGGGGCCTCGGCACACTCGGTGGGCCCCGCGGGCTCGCTGTGCGGTCGGTGCCGAGGAGCGGAGCAGGGCGCGCGCGGCGCGCCGAGCTGCACCTCGAAGAGAAACAGCGCGAACTCACAACCACTAAGGCTTCATAGGGCGCCAATGACATCCACCACCGTGCCTCGAGGCACGAGGTGGAGTTACCCCCAGGCTATCATGTGGTCTCTGTTCTCTGTGCTCAGGACTGGGGGATTCTAGTACTCTATGGGCTGGGGCCCCAGAGTCTCAAAGTTCCTGGGCGCTCCCGCGCGCTCCTGGGCTGCCTCGCGTGACTTTTCCAAAGGCGAGGGGGCCCCAAGACGGGTCCAGAGGTCTGATTACTAGAGCTCGTCCTCAAGGTCGCTCACGCTGGTGACGATGAGGAAGAGCAAGAGAAAGTATGTGTCGATGTCAATTATCGTGATAATTGTCAGTGAACACCTTTTGTCCACGATATGAACGGCCGCGCAGTAGTGTGCGCGGTCTGCCTGGCACAGCCAGGCTCTGTCAGAAAGAGTCCCGCCCTCCCTCGCCTTGAGCCGAGGGTGGCGGTGGAACGGACAGGGCAGACGGGCAGGAGACAGCTGCTGCTCAAGCTTACTCCTGCGTATCTTTCAGACAGGGGGAAAAAGGTTCTGCCCTGTACCGTGCGCGCAGGCAATCTCTGCGCTCCGTGCGTGCTGCTGGACGAACTTCTGATGGGCCTCGATCTCCTGCTGCAACTTCTGGATCATGATCAGGGATTCGGAGGCCGAGAACCCAGTAGAGGTCGTCGAGCTGGAAGGGTTCCCTTCCATGCTGGCTGGTGGTTGTGCCTGGCGGGCCAACCTACGCTCCTCGAGTACCTGACGAGCTGAGGCCGGGTCGGTCGGGTCCGTCTCGTCGAAGATGCCCTTGCCAAGAGCTGCCCGCTTGCGAGCGCTCATGAACTGCTCGTCGTAGATGAGGCGCCACTGCTGCTTCTCGAGGAAGGCCCGGACCACTCCGAATGCCTGCCAGCTTGCCTTGGTTAGGCCGTCGGCGATCTGTGCGTGTGAGTGAACCCAGCGCACGACCGTTTGACCCTCGTCCAAGGCATTGCGGAGAGCCAAAGCCTCGATGGCTGTCCTCCGCTCTTCCAGTCCCAGTCCCGCCGACTGAGATCGCACCACGCCGTCGTAGAAGGCCTTGCAGTCCGTCACCAGGATGGCTGGTAATCGTCGTAGTGCTGCTGCGGTATCTTGCAGTGGAGACATATTGTGTAGAAGTTCGGCAAGTACCAGTCGCACCATGCTCTGTTCGCCTTCGGCGTCGCCGGCTTCCTGCACCTCCGCCGCCAGGCTTGACCGAGCCACGCGGCGCAGCTTCTTGGAGCCCCAGTCGAGGACCGTGAACTCGGAGAGCTTCCCGTCCATGGCCGCCTTGGAGGAGATAGCGGTGATATGACCACCCTGGGAGTGTCCATCCGGGCGGCTGGCCCAGGCTGCGTCGCACCAGGTGAAGATGGCGAGGTCGTCCAGGGCGTGCCGGTAGATCCTGATCCCCATGTGGCGGCTCTGCTTGACGAGCTTGACGATGTTGTTAGCGGCCGTGAAGAGGTTGTGAGTACCTGCTGGTATCTTCATCTGGAGGTCGGCTACCCACGATAAGAGAAATGGCATGGTATTCACGCCAAGCCAGTAGATCTCGCCGCAGAACGCCCTGAGCACCGTCTTGTCAGAGTCCTTGAGGCTGTCGGTGGTCCGATGCTTACTGCCGCTGGCCGCCTTGACCTCCTTGATCTTGTCGATGTACGACTTCTGGTGGAGGAAGAAGCCCTGCTCGCTCTCCTCGATGGTGACGCCGCACTGTTCGAGAGAGGTGAGCCCGTCATTCATGTCCTCCCAGGTGCCCCACTTGTAGAGCCCTCGGATCTGCTTGACCATGTCCTGCCACTCAGGGTGGGAGGTATCTCCTGCCATGATGAAGTCGTCGACGTGGGCCATGATCATACCGATGAGCATACCCGCCCTGGAACATCGTGCTTTCCAGAGGCAGGGCTCCAACTCGCAGGCTTGGAGTCGAAGTTTCGCAAAGTCGTGCTTGACCGTCTCCCACCAGTGCCGGGGCGCCTCGCCGATCCCATATCCAGGTTTCACGACCTGGAGGATTTCCCCTTCCTGCGCGTGGAAGGCCTTTCTGAGGACGGCGTCTGGCTCGATGAAGAGGTCCTTGTCGAGGTCGTGGGCCTGCAGAAAGGCGGAGGTGACGTCGCCCTTGATGAGCTTCCAGCGGTTCGCGGCGGCCACTGTTAGCATCACGTGACGGGCGCGCCGAGACGCGGTGGGGCTGGCTGTCGGCTCCTGTCCTAGGTCCTTCGTCTGGTAGCCGAGGAGGACGAGCCGGGCCTTCGCCTTCCCATCGGACTTGCGGGTGAAGAGCCACCTTGCCCGGATGACGTCCGCCGCGTCCTTGACCCGAGATATCGGGACAGCGCGGAGTCCCTGATGCTGGACCCAGTTGTTCGTCTCCTTGGCGATGGCTGCCTCGAACTCCTCACGCTCGGTGGCGTTCATCTTGGACCAGGTCAGCTCCACCTTGTCCTTCCGGCGCTGGTTGACGACGAAGCTGTCCAGGATGTGGCTCATCAAACCTCGGCGTCCGTCTGGAGTGGTATTCTCGTCCTGCAAGTACTCGAAGTAGACGGTCTGCTGTTCGTCGATGCCGAGGGTGATGTCCAGCTTGTCCTTGAAGAGGTCGACCAGGTGGTTGCTGTCGAACAACGCGTCGGCCATCTCCTCGTCTGCGCCTTTCTGTCGCTTCTCCGGCGGTACGTGCAGATCGAGCTCTGGTCCGCGGTGTGTCATGCGCCATCGAGGTCTCGACTCGCCTCGGGATGCGGCACCGGCCGCCGATGAGGTCGAGGTCGCGTGAGGCGGACGCGATGCTGTTCGAGACTCCGTCCTGACTGCCGCTGAGGTAGATACTTTCCCTGGCGTTCGTGATGGGGCTGCTGACCGGTCAGCTGCACGAGCCGGTGGTGACCGAGACCGTCGGACATCTGGTTCACTCGGTTCCACTTCAGGTTGCGTCGCTGAGCTTGGTGTTGGTGGCCTGGAGGAATCAGGAGCGCCGGGTGTGTCGTTGTCGGCGCCTGAGGGGAGTCCCGCCTCGCTGTTGTTCTCGACAGTCTGGCCCTCGGTCGCGGGGATCGCCATCGTCGGCTGCGGTGGAGGCTCGTATTCTCGGAGGTCTGGAGGATTTTGTCCGAGAAGGTCTTCATAGGTACCGCCCTTGGCTGTCTCCAAGATCTCCGTCATGGTCTTGCCAAGGTTGCTCTGCCGCTGCAATTCGACGATCATCTTCTCTGCCTCCGAGGCGACGCGCAGCTGCTCCGGGGTGCACCTGATGAGCACGCTCCCGTGGGAGATCCAGATGACCGAGGTAGGACGGGCGCGCCCGTCCACGTGTCGTTTTTCCTGAGCAAGGACACGAGCAGGGCCGTGCCATCCGCCCTTCTTCCCAGGGCGAGGGTCAAGGCCTTTCCCTTTGCGCCAGAAGTAGACGAGGTCCCCCGGATTCCAAGTCTGATAGACCCGGTTGCGGGCCTGTTCGGCGTGTCGACGACGCTCAGCATACTCTACTTCCAGGAAGCTTTTGCGCGCGAAGAGGCGCCTCTGCTCCTGAGTCTCCCCGGTGTCCCCGTCAATGATGGCGAACGGGTTGCTCGAGGCCGGCATCCCAGAGACGCCCATCACGTGCTCGAACGGGGAGTGGTTGCCGACCTTGTCCATGCTGTTGATCGCGCTCACGGCCCAGGACACCAACTCCTCGACCGGGCAGTCGGGGTCCAGCGTTGCCAGCTTCGTCATCAGTCGCTTGAAAAGCTGGATGCGTCTCTCGACCTTGCCCATCAGCCAGTGGGCCTCGCCCGGGGCAATCCACAGCTCGATGCCGCGGTCCGAACACCACCTGGCCACTGCTTGTGAACGATGACAACCTTCGGGGTCCAGACGGAGAAGGCTGGGGCGGCGGTAATGTCCGCACCAGTCATTCCATGTTGAAATCACCTCCTGAGTCGATCTGTTGCCATTGCGCTCTCCCTTCTGTCCATGATAGGTGACACTGGTGAGCCCGGATCCCTCGTCGATGTTTAACGTCATCAGGAAAGAGTCCTGCTTCGGCGAGAGCCACTCGAGCCCGTCGGAGGCCAGCACCTCTAGGACGCCTGGCAACTCGATGCCCGAGGCGACCCTGACGGCTTTTGGTAGTTGTCCCGCATGGCATGCGTGACACTGGAGGCGAAGAGCTGCTCGTAGGACCTGGAGAGGTGCTCCCGATGCCTTGAGGATCTTGTACAGCGTCTTGTTGCTCGGGTGGCCGAGGTTGCGGTGGAGCCGCGTCAGCCGTTGCTCTATCTCCAGCTCCTCCTTCTTGGTCGGTGTCTCGGAGATGCCCAGGCCCTTCATGACCGACTCGTCGTCCATGGCCTCGGGGTTATCCTGCAGGAGGTCCTCGTCGAGGGCCTCCTCCATCTCCTCTTCAGCGTCCTCTGGGATCTGTTCCAAGCTGGTGAAGATCTCCTTGCCGTACCTCGCGCTGGCGTTCGTCTTCAGGATATGCTTTGCCCAGGCCTTACACAGTGCTGGTGGGTAAAAGGCCGTCTGGGCCACTACCTGTCCGTCCTCGATGGGGCGGTGTGTGTGGTTGTCGCCCCTGCCAGGGCGGTTGGAGCACGTCCTGCCGAGCTTAGCGCCGAACTCCGGGTCTGTCGAGCATATGCGCCATGCCTTCCTCATCAGCAGGCCGGAACGAGCTTCGCGAAGTCCATGCGCACAGCCATGGATGATCGTCTCGTGCATCTGGTCGCGCATCGCCTTGATCGAGGGCGACCTGGTCCAGCTTCGGCTGGAAGCTGGCTGTTCGAGCTCGGTGTGGCAGTCGTGAATCTTCTTCGAGTCTTCCCAGAGGCTCTTGCAGTTCCGCTGGGTCCGTCGGGCCTTGCGCACCTTCGCCAGATACGTGGCCTTCTGCTGAGCTGTCTTCTGGTAGAGATTCTGGATCGGGCAGTCTGCTGTACATGGCGGGCTGAGAACCAAGCGGCGCGGTCGGAGTCGTCGGAGAAGGTGAAGCGCGCGTCGAAGCCCGGTTGCCGTTCCCATGTCGATCCCATTGAAGAGGCCGCACCTGAACACTTTGCCTCCCTGGTCCTGCACGGCCTTGCTGAGGCTCGAGTCCTCCGGACAGCACACCTCCATCAGGTCGATGCGGTAGGGCCTGCCGAGCTCCGTCAGGTCCTCGGCGATGGTCTGGTAGATCTCGTCCAGGACCTTGTCGTGGCTCTCGTAGAACATCTTGAGATCCTGGTCGTCGAGATGCTTCAGCGTTTCCTCTTCGAGCCCATCTCCGGCAGTTCCGAGTCGTCGAGCATCTCCGGAGTGAACTTCCAGCCCCCCTGCACCTCCGGGGAGTTCAGCTTGTTGGACAGGCGCCGCCAGCGTAGAGCCACTGCCTGCTCCCGGATGGTCACCTCCGTCGCCTTCGCACACGTGTGGCTCTTGCCTCCGCGGCAGCTGCACCCCCGAATCGTCTTCCCGAGGGTCCCGCAGCAGGGGCGCGCGGACTTCGGAGGTCTCGTCACTGGCTGAGCCCCCGCTGGACTCGGTGGGGCGCTGCTGGCTGCCGCTGCTGATGCCGCTGCTGGTGTCCCGGGTGCTCCCTGCTGTGGGGTCTTGAGGCACTGGTGGCTCTTGCCCCCGAAGCAGCTGCACCCGCGTTTGGTCTTCCCCAGAGCTCCGCAGCAGCCGCGCTTCCCCGCTGGGTTGTACCACTTCGCTGGTAGCGCCGGAATAGCTGGTGTTGCTGCTGATGCTGGCGTCGGGGTCGCTGGAGCCGAAGTTGTCGACCCCCTCGTGCGAGGGCGGCTCCACTCGGGGCGGGCCGCAGGCACAGGTGGCGGCTGTTGCTCCGAGGATTGCCCAGCCAAAGAACCGTCGCTGCATGTCATCCAAGCGGCCAGTGGCGGCCTGGGGAGAATATGGAGGTCGTGAAAGACTGCTGGTTGAGGCTATTGCCGAGTTGATGAACTGAGCCGAAGGTGGCTGCGAACAGCATGATGATGAACACCGATGGTATTGTGCTGGCTCATCGCTTTGCTTTTCCATATTTTGATCCTGAGGCTTGCTTGCTAACGGTCCTCTGGACTGTGATGATGTCCCGATCGACGGTGATGATGAAGAGAGCCGGTCGGATGACCTGACCGTCCGTCCGAACGAAATCGAGGTTTCCGTCGCTCGAGCCGATCCGCTCCGTGTCGCAGTTTCCGTCGCTCTGGTAGGTGTCCGCGCCGCCGAGGTTTCCGTCGCTCTGGTAGGTGTTTCGAACTCGCGGTGACCGAGTCGGTGTGGCCCCCCCGATGATGAAGTTGACAATCGAGATAACTTCTCTTCTGCTGCCATCATCAGGGGGCGCTGTCCCTAGCGTACCGCAGGGCAGCAGCTGCACGGAGCGGCCTCTCGGGCAGCTCCTCGACCAGAACATCGGGCGCCGTCGCTTCGGACGTCAGGCACCCGGCACTCGGCAAGGAAAGCGGCACCTCCTTCCACCACTGCGGCGTCGTCAGGTTGACGGCCAGATGGTTGCTCGAGAGGCGCTCGCAGAAGAACACCTTGTTGCCCATGGTCGGAAGGCCGATCCAGTTCCGGCCGCAGTCGACCACAACCTTCAGCGAGTCAGTCAGAATGTCCATGCCCAGGAGGATCGGCACGCGGTTCGGCATCACCGACAGCTTGACCTCGGTCAGGTCGCCGCCGAGGAACACGTTCCCCTTCACCGTGCCCATCGAGCTCTTCTGGAGGCCGTCGCCGAAGGTGAATGAGCACTCGTCATGTGTCGTCTCGAACTCCTGGCCGTGCTGGTCCAGCATCTCGTACATGAGGTTCTCGACGCTCTCGAGGCCGCCGAGGCTCTTCGTGGCCCCGATGTCGAGGATCGCCCAGATGCCGTCGCGCTCCAGGAGGTAGAGGTACTCGTCGAGGGCGGACAGGACGAAGCCTCTGTGAGTAGTCCCACGAGCTCCATCTCTCGTATTATCTTTCTTGAACCTCTCGTTGCAGTCCGCCGCTCGATGACCATATTCGCCGCACGCGATGCACTTCATCTTGGACATGTCACGTCCCTTGCCCTGTCGAAGCGAGCGCGGCCTCGACCGTTCTTGCCACGGCCACGCTGGAAGCCTCGTCCCGGGTTCGGAGGCGGGGGCACGCGATCGGGGTCCTTGAGCGACACGACCGGGTAGTAGTCGCGGGACACTCGAAGGCGTCGGATCAGGTCGCGAGCGTCCTTGAAGCTCCTGCCCACCTGCTTGAACTCTGCGAACACCTCGTTGTCCGCTGGGTTGTCGTCAGCTGGCTCCTCATCTTCGTCTTCTTCAGCGAGGGTGATCAGCTGCTCGACAACCTCTGTGAAATCAATATCTTCCCCACCAGTCTCGTCCTCAACGTCGTCGACGGGCGTGTCCTCATAGAAGGCCTTACGGTGCTGCTTGCCGTCGAGCTCCGCCAGCGCCTCCGCCGGGAAGCGCGTGAGCAAGGCCTTGTATGTCTTGCCGAAGTTGAGGTCGCCACCTGCAGTGGCGGTGATCTCTCCACGTTGAACGGGGGATAGCTTGGACTTCCGAAGGAACCACCATGTCCGAAGAGGCTTCGCAATCACTTCCGTCACGCTGGAATCAATGACTTGGAGCTGCACCAACAGCTCCCGCTCCTTCTTCTCGAATCTGGCGGCCCAGTCCTGGAAGGTCTCGCCCGAGTTCCGGCTGACCTTCAGGAAGAACTCCTCCGCGAGGAGGCCCGTATCATTCAGGCTGGTGAAGTCCAGCTTCTCCAATACGTACTGAAACACTTTGTTCCAACCAATCAAAACTCCATCCTTGTCGATCTCGTCGACCGTGTCGATGTCCGGGCAGCTCTCCACCGTCGTCCGGACTCGCGCCCCGAGGGCGCGCACCAGCTGCGGGCCGCGCACGTAGCGCTCCGCAGTCTTGATGCTCTTGGTGAACATGGAGACCTCAAACTTGTAGCTCGTCAACTTGTCTGCCTCGCCGTTCCATGAGGGGACGTCGACGCGCGTCGTAGGTGGCCCGCTGGCGGCTGTAGTCGCCATTCAGGCCGAGACCGGTGGGAGCCCGTGGTTGTCGGAGACCACAGGCTCCGCTACCAATCTGATTACTAGAGCTCGTCCTCAAGGTCGCTCACGCTGGTGACGATGAGGAAGAGCAAGAGAAAGTATGTGTCGATGTCAATTATCGTGATAATTGTCAGTGAACACCTTTTGTCCACGATATGAACGGCCGCGCAGTAGTGTGCGCGGTCTGCCTGGCACACCCAGGCTCTGTCAGAAAGAGTCCCGCCCTCCCTCGCCTTGAGCCGAGGGTGGCGGTGGAACGGACAGGGCAGACGGGCAGGAGACAGCTGCTGCTCAAGCTTACTCCTGCGTATCTTTCAGAAGAGGGGCCCACTAGGCCTCCAAGACAGCCCAAGGGCGCTCCAAGACGCCCAATATGGCCCCTAGACAGCCCGAGAGGCCACAAAAAAACCCCACGAGCGTTCCAAGAGGACCCCCAAGAGGGCCCAAATAAGCAGACATCATTGAGGTTCCTTGTGCTTGGTTCGATGTTTTTCGCGTCGTCGCGTTTTCAGGCTTCCGACGCTCCAATATGGCCAAAGAGGCATCCCAAATCGTCCCAAGAGGCGCCCAATATCGCCCAAGAACGCCCCAAGATGGGCCAATAAGGGCTCAAGACGGGGAACACGAACTGACAATTCGAGTTATCCGCCACGAGGCCCCCAAGAGGCAGAAGCAAATGCCACAAGAGGCCCCCGCACGGCCTCGAAACTGTCTCAAAGAGACACCCGATCGGCCTCCCACGATATCCAAACGAACATCCTAAAGGCCTCTAGTCGACAACTCAGGCACTGTGGCGGGATGGACAGAAGGCCACTAGATCCGCCGATCCCTCTGCGTGTCACCATGGTGCCCGGCGTGCTGAACGGTCCGTCGAAGAAGCCACCAAGACGGCCCAAGACGGCTCCAAGATGCCTCCGGGTCCGCCCAAAAAACATCCCAAATGGCCCAAGACGGTCCAATAGGTTCCCGATACGCCCCAGAACGGCTCAAGAGGCCCTCAAGACGGCCGCAAGAGGACCCCAAAGCGGCCCCAGAGACTGCCACGACGCCCAAAACGGCCTCCAAGACGGCCCCCGACCATCCGAAGAGGACCCCAAGTGGGCCCAGAGAGGCCCCCAAAACGGCTTCCCACGGCGCCAGACGGACTAGAAACGCCCTGAGACTGCCAAAGAGGCCCCTGAGACGCCCCATAAGGCCCTCAAGAGGCCCAAGGAGGCCGTCAAGGTGCCTCAGCGAGGCTCCCAGGAAGCCCCCAGGAGGCCTCAAGGGTGCCCCCAGAGGCTCCCAATCTGCCCCCCCCCTCCTCCTCCTCCTCCTCCTCCTCCTCCTCCTCCTCCTCCTCCTCCTCCTCCTCCTCCTCCTCCTCCTCCTCCTCCTCCCCCTCGTCATCTTCCCCGCCATACCCCCCCAAAAATTCCCCTAAGGTAAGGGTTTCGACGACGGCTGGGGGAACGCATGGCCCGATAGCTTGGCAGAGCTCTAGCCCAACTTTTGGCCACGCAGGCGCTTCCAAAAAGGCAGGGGGCGGCGGTGGTTCGCCGTAAGCGTCTTCGATAACACTTTCAATAATGCGTCCGGCCAAGAACCACACATATCAATGGTAATTCATTACGCTACCGCATACTTATATTATGGCTGGAGTGATGAGAGCTGAAGTGAAGCATGTGAGAATGATGTTGGTGGCCGTTGCCCCGCCGATACCGCTGTGCCCTGGACGTGCAAGGTATTGGGCCACAAATTTTTCAGCTGGCGGCGGTGCGCGTGAAATGCGGGGACCGCCGTCGCTTCAGAGCAACAGCGTAAGCCTGCCAAGCTTACCTCGCCGCCATTCTGAATCATGTCTTTCTTCAGCGACGAGCACGGAGGCGGCAGCTCGTCCATGGCAATTTTAGGCGGCATGGCTAGCGCGCCTGCGCAACAACCAACTGCGGCCTTCGATTAGGTACCCTGGCGCTCCGAGCTGGTTTGAGCCAGAGTACTTATTGATCTGGATACTGCGCAAACCCACGCAAAAACAACTGATGGAATGCACCCGCGATACCTGCCCCCTACGCACCCCCCGTGGCGCGGAGAAAATGCCACGCCTGCCACGCCCCGCGACCCTGGGACGGATAGAATCCGCGGTGACGGACCACCCCCTGCGCACCCCCTGTGGAGTGGAGAACATGCCACGCCTGCCACGCCCCGCGACCCTGGGACATATAGAGACCAGTGAGAGACCACCCCCTGCGCACCCTCTCTGGTGGCGAGAAAGTGCCACGCCTGCCACGCCCCGCGACCCTGAGACGGATAGAGAGACCAATGAGAAACGACCCTCCGCGCACCCTCTCTGGTGTCGAGAAAATGCCACGCCTGCCACGCCCCGCGGCCCTGAGACAGATAGAGCGACCAGTGAGAGACCACCCCCTGCGCACCCTCTCTGGTGTCGAGAAAGTGCCACGCCTGCCACGCCCCGCGACCCTGAGACGGATAGAAAGAGACCAATGAGAAACGACCCTCTGCGCACCCTCTCTGGTGTCGAGAAAGTGCCACGCCTGCCACGCCCCGCGACCCTGAGACAGATAGAGAGACCAGTGAGAAACGACCCTCTGCGCACCCTCACTGGCGTCGAGACAGTGCCACGCCTGCCACGCCCCGCGACCCTGAGACAGATAGAGAGACCAGTGAGAGACCACCCCCTGCGCACCCTCTCTGGTGTCGAGAAGTGCCACGCCTGCCACGCCCCGTGACCCTGAGACGGATAGAGAGACCAGTGGGAGACCACCCCCTGCGCACCCTCTCTGGCGTCGAGAAAGTGCCACGCCTGCCACGCCCCGCGACCCTGAGACGGATAGAGAGACCAGTGAGAGACCACCCCCTGCGCACCCTCTCTGGTGTCGAGAAAGTGCACGCCTGCCACGCCCCGCGACCCTGAGACGGATAGAGAGACCAGTGAGAAACCACCCCCTGCGCACCCTCTCTGGTGTCGAGAAACCACAGTGCCACGCCACCTCCACGCCCCGCGACCCTGAGACGGATAGAGAGACCAGTGAGAGACCACCCCCTGCGCACCCTCTCTGGTGTCGAGAAAGTGCCACGCCTGCCACGCCCCGCGACCCTGAGACGGATAGAGAGACCAGTGAGAGACCACCCCCTGCGCACCCTCTCTGGTGTCGAGAAAGTGCCACGCCTGCCACGCCCCGCGACCCTGAGACGGATAGAGAGACCAGTGAGAGACCACCCCCTGCGCACCCTCTCTGGTGTCGAGAAAGTGCCACGCCTGCCACGCCCCGCGACCCTGAGACGGATAGAGAGACCAGTGAGAGACCACCCCCTGCGCACCCTCTCTGGTGTCGAGAAAGTGCCACGCCTGCCACGCCCCTGCGAGAGAGACGGATAGAGAGACCAGTGAGAGACCACCCCCTGCGCAGTCGAGAATCCCTGCGCCCTACCCACGCCTGCCACGCCCCGCGACCCTGAGCGATAGAAGAGACAGTGAGAGAGACTGCGCCCCTGCGCACCTCTCTCTCGGTGTCGAAAGTGCCACGCCTGCCACGCCCCGCGACCCTGAGACGGAGACGGAGAGACCAGTGAGAGACCACCCCCTGCGCACCCTCTCTGGTGTCGAGAAAGTGCCACGCCTGCCACGCCCCGCGACCCGACCCTGAGAAACCACCCCCTGCGCACCTCTGGTGTCGAGAAACGCCTGCCACGCCCCGCGACCCTGAGACCAGTGAGAGACCACCCCCTGCGCACCCTCTCTGGTGTCGAGAAAGTGCCACGCCTGCCACGCCCCGCGACCCTGAGACGGATAGAGAGACCAGTGAGAGACCACCCCCTGCGCACCCTCTCTGGTGTCGAGAAAGTGCCACGCCTGCCACGCCCCGCGACCCTGAGACGGATAGAGAGACCAGTGAGAGACCACCCCCAGCGCACCCTCTCTGGTGTCGAGAAAGTGCCACGCCTGCCACGCCCCGCGGCCCTGAGACGGATAGAGAGACCAATGAGAGACCACCCCCTGCGCACCCTCTCTGGTGTCGAGAAAGTGCCACGCCTGCCACGCCCCGCGACCCTGAGACGGATAGAGAGACCAGTGAGAGACCACCCCCTGCGCACCCTCTCTGGCGTCGAGAAAGTGCCACGCCTGCCACGCCCCGCGACCCTGAGACGGATAGAGAACCGCGGTGAGAGACCACCCCCTGCACGTCTGTGTGCTGTTTGCCTGTTTGCTGCGTGTGCGTGCTGTGTCTGTTTGTGCTTGTATTGTGTACGGGTGCTGTTTGTGTGCTGTGTGTCTGTGTGCTGCGTGTATGGTGGATGTATGTGATGACTGTGATGTCGACTGTGGATGTGTGTCTGCTGTGTGCTCATGTGTCTGCTTGTGCTGATGTGGGGAACCAGAAAAAGAGAGGGAATCATCACACCAGCCCCTGGATGTGTGGAGGGAAGAGGGAAGGAGGGGTGAGGAGGAAGAGGAGAAACGCGGGTGCGACGCGGCAGGGAAAGAAAACCAGAACCCCACTATGCATGTGGGGAATAGCCCCTCTCGGTTTCGAAAATGATACGGCACGAGCCATACCACACCACCCAGAAGGCACCAACGCAAGAACTAAACATCGTAACCATTACGTCATCGTAGGGCACTGGCCATCAGGGCACTAGGCCATCAACGAGAAGCCACATCCATTCAGGCATCGGAAGGTGCAAACTTTAAAACATCAAAGGACGCCAGACATTAGAACACCACCCACAAGGCACACGACTAGCCGGCAACCAAAGCAAGTGAGGCCACACATTGTACCCAACTCGCCTACCCACCCTCTTCCCCGTCCCTCATCCCACCTCCCCCCCTCGTTCGCCTCCCGACTTTTCTTCCCGCTCTTCCTCGGCTTTCCCCCTGCACCTCCTGCGCGCTGTGCTCCACGTGTGACTGGCTACACCCTTCGATGATCATCTTCGCCCAGTCCGTGGCCAACTGCTTCGCACTTTTGACGGCAATCCACCATGATGGCCTCTGCCGCCCCGCTTCGCCATTTCAACTACCTTTCTCATGGTTAGCCCTCGTACGACGGTTTCACGTCGCAAAGGCGTCGACATTGGTTTCTGTCACCGCGTGGCTCGATCAATCTTGAACGATCGTGGCTTTCCGACATCGCAGATCTGTCGATATCGGCCGATTCTTGGTCACTGGCGGCGTTCAACCTTGAACGCCCGAGCTGGCGTCGCTGCCGCGTCAGTGCGGCGCGAACCTGCCGTACTGCTTCGGACAAATTGAACCACGAACTCCCACGGGCCGAAAGGAGCGGCTACTGTTAAGTCGGGTGTGTCCCTCTGCAGGAGGAATATTCAAATAGAATTAGCAAATAGTCTGGGGACAATTTTTTGAGTATCTGTTGATTCTTTTTGGGCATTTTCTGAATATTTTTGATTTTTTGTTCAAGATCCTCCTGCAGGGGGACATGCCCGACCTAAGGCTACTGACACACTCACCGCGACGGGCTGCGCCGCGCCGCGAGCTCGCCGGTGCGCCTCCGACGCGAGCTCGCCGACCTCGGCGGTCATCTTGTCCACGGAGGCCGTCAGGCCCTCCACCTCCGCCGCCTTGCGCCGATAGAGGGGGCCATCCCAACCCAATCAGAGGAATCGTCTCGCGAGGCATACAGCAGGGGCCCTTCCACAAGAAACCTTCCACAAGAAACCCAACCCTGAGACCCAAGGAAGTCCATTGATTTTTGGTGTGGGAACGTCAGGCTTTCCATACCAAAACCAGCGAAACCCAAGAAACCCAGGGCACCCTGGAGGGAAGCAGGGTGTTTCTTGTCATGGGCCCCCACTGTACTGGCAGTCTCTGTGCAGTCTGCAAGATGTGATCGAGGCGGTTTTGTCGAGGGGGTCAGCGCTCTACAGGGTCAATATGGATCTGTTGGGCCAGGGTGGGCCCGAGTCAGAACTCAACTCTCGCAATCGGTATCTCCACGCAATCTCTAAGGGCACGGAGGAGGGGCCTTGGGAACGAACCCGAACGGCATGGAAGAAGGCAACGGTCATGAGGTGCAAATCCTGACACAACGAATCGCTGACAAACCTGGAGGCACCTGGCTGCGAAGCAAGGGTCTTGTGGCAACTTAGCGCGTGTATCCAATCACATATAGTCCCTGCGCGTCTGGCACCGCGCAACCGTGATGCACTGAGGTTTTGATGGATGTCGGTGGTGTGAACGTTCCAGTGGGCAATGACTTGTGCCTGAAGTAGCTTAGGAAGTACTGCCGAAAATTGCCTCCATGTCTCAGTGCGCGGTCCTCCCTGGATCCGACAGGGGCGTGCTGCCAATTCAGGGCACTCTAATGTCACCTTCTGAATGCACATCAGCACGTAACGCAACGAATGAAGGACCCTCGCTCCCCCCCAGCGCCACGGTCACTCGCAAAATGTGAACGCTCCTCGCTCCCAGGACTCCGCGACCCCTCGACCACGTGGGTGCGCCACCGGCGAAGCCACCCTGCGCCGTGCAGGTGCTCATGCATTTCACATGACTCGGCGCAGACTGAAATCCACTGGAAGCTATTGCGACGTCCTGATGTGGCAGGCACCTCTCATCACGGGAATGCCGAACCGCCATGAACTTTACGGTGGCAGGAGAGTATGCCGCAAAGCGCGGAACGAGACTGCAGCCTTGTTGTCGCGAGTCTGCTTGTTCGTTGCCAGCTCCGTGGAGCAGAAGGCATGGTGGTCTGCCTCCGCGTTAGCCTCCTCCATCAATCTGACAATCAAATCCTCGCGGAAAGAGGACGTAAACAAATCGTGATTGCACAAAGATGGCGGCTGTTGTTTCTCAGGGCCCGGGCGGTGTGGCAATATTCTCCAACATCGTACATCTACGTCCCCCGAAATCCAACGCGACCGGCAAACTCGGATACGCTGAACACCACGCTGAACACCACGTATAACCAAACACAAGCTGGGGGACATGCTGACCGCTGGTTACCTCTACCCCACCGCTACTTGTCTCCGTGGCCTACGCGGTATATGCACGCTTTACCACCACCTCTGCATAATAAAATTGGGAATCACTCATGGACCAACGGATCTGCTATCCGCCACCGCGCTTGCAACGGTTGGTGCGTCGGGCCCTTGCCGTTGTCCACTACGTTTGCTTCTCGCACAGCAAGCATCGAGGCCACCTTGCACATCGAACCCATCATGTGTTCAATGTTTGACCATCCCCATGCGTGTTTAGCCTTCTTGGCAAAACATGTCCCAAACTCAAAGTCATCAGTGTGACGTTTCATGGAATCTACCCCCCAAGGGAGCCCGCCCACCCAACATGGAACCAACTTGTTTCCAAGATGACCACGGCGGCCTCCCAAGTCTGACAACATGATCCAATCTGGCTTCCACGACGGCCCAACTTGGCCTCCAAGACGGCCGCGATGGCCCCAAGGCGGACCGAGGGGCCCCCAAGGCGCTCAAAGAGGCCTCCAAGAGACGAGTCCGAATGTGCAACGCTACTTCGTTGTCGTTTGTTTTTGGACAACTGTTTAGCGTTGACGCCTCTTCGGGTCTGCGAACCGTTCAGACGGCCCACGAGGCCTCCACGAGGGCCCCAAGACGGCCCAGGATGCCCCCTACAACGGCCCCAAGGCAGCACAGAAGGACTCCAAGATGCCCCCTCAAGGTGGCCCAAAGAGGGTCACGAACCTCCAGAGCGGCGCTGAAGCCTCAACACGGCCCCCCAGGGGCCCTCAGAGAGCCAGCTACAGCCGAAGAGAGCCCAAGAGACCCCCCCAAAGCCCCAAGCGTCTCCCCAGGCGGCCGCCCTAGCGCAGTGGCGGAATCGCGCAGCATCGCAACTGGATGTAGGTATCCAAATGGGGGGAATTCCCACCAGCCCTCTGGGCGTCGGTGGTTTAGAGCGTTTCCTCTTCCACCCCTCCTTCTTCCCCTTCGGGGAGGGGTGTACCCCTCCCCTTACCCCCTCCGCTGGACCTGGACGGGGGGTGTCGCGAGTCGTCGGGGCGTCCAAAACGGCCTCGGCGAGGAAGCCAAAACCATTGGTTGTACTAGGGTTTTGGCCCCATGTTGGGCTCCCCTCCTGTGATCGATCTCACGCAAGATGGCCCAAAGATGGCCCCAAAGGCTCCCAAGGGTGCCCCAAGAGGGCCCCAAGAGGTGGCCAGGAAGCCCCAAGAGGCCCCCAGGATGCCCCCAAGAGGCTCCCAAGAGACCCCCAAGAGGCCCCAAGAGACCCCCCAGAGGCACCCAAGATGCTCCAAGAGGCCTCGGCGAGAATGCCAAATCATTGATTCTACTAAGGTTTTGGCCGCATATTGGCCTCTTGGGGGGGGCACTGATTAAGATGACTGCAAGAGCGCCTGGGAGAGCCCAAGATGACCTCCAAGATGGCTCAAGATATCCCAAGATGTCTCATACTGGCTTCCTCTGTGTGCTGCCCACTTCCCTGATCGAGGCAATTCCTCTGGGCATCGTTTCTGGATGGGCGGGTGGGGATTCGCGAAGCGTCAACAATTACATTCAACGCATGAGTTGAGCAACGCCTCTTCCTCCTCTTCCTCGCGCCCCCCCATTCCGCTTGCATTTTCTTTCAAGTTTTAATTCTTTCATCGCCAGCTCCCTTGCCGCTCCTACCCCTCATCATGATCCTTCTCCTGCTCGGGGCAGGAAGTTGCGAGATCGGTACTGGGATGAGTCTTCGAAGCGGTCTCCAAATGTCATGGCACCCTTGCCTGAATCTCTGAGAATCGAAACGGTGTCGTTGCATCAGGCGCAGGGGAGCAAGATAGCAAGATATCGCCCCCACTTCCATTCGCACGCTCCAACCGCGGTCGTCGCTCCGATAAACTTGCGACACTATCGTCTGAAAACACATCTAGGGTGACAAAAGGAATCTCCCAAATCCCATTGGAAATCTAAGCTACGCCCCTGCTGTGAGTTCCGACCGGCACAATATTAGCGGGAATACCAATAACACCTCGCCTGGTATAGCTCCGTGGACGGCGATCCTTTATCATCTTTTTCACTTTTTCGAAAGGATCATCTGCTGCGTGTTGCGCCATCACGGCCAAGTAGCGGCTGCCCATCTTCTGAGCCTGAATCACAATGCTCGCTTACAATATGTGCATCAACATGCCAGTCGTGTTGCTATCCTCCCTGGTTTGATTTTGCAGTAAGCCAGAACTGCGAGCTTAACTACTCATGATCAATCGTGTATGGAGCAACGCTGGGGTGTACAAACACTGGCCAGACAAGACCAGGATGTAGCGCTAAATTGGCAAGTGCAAGCGCGCAAGCATTCAGTACGACCGAGGACAAAATTGAGACACCTGCAGTGCCGTCGTTGGGTCATCGGGTCTGGGAGCATCCTGGGAGGGCGGAGGCACGGGGAAGGAGCAAGAGGAGGGGCGAGAGGACGGAGGTAGACTACAAGGATCTGGAGCAGGACAACTAATATGATGTGATGCATTGCGAGGGGTCCTCAATAACATGTGAACGTGTTATGATATGAACTTCAAGATGCCCCGTGCGCGCCTTCGCCTGCAAATACGCAGCGGCCTTGGCCTTCACCGACGTGCCCGGGTCCTGCGTGCTGTGCAGCTGCGCCAAGACCTCGCCAAAAAACTGATGGAACACGTGATCCGCCAGCTGTGGTGATGATGTGGGCCATGGTCACGATGAAGGGTCATGATGACGATGCTGATCATGACCACCGAGATACGATGGTGGTGTGGTTGATTGGAAGACTATCCGGAGCTCGAAGCGTGGGTCGAATTCAATACGGCAAGAACGCTCGTCAAACGCAGGAGGTAATACAAATATACCCGCCATCTGCACATGTACTTGTGCCTGCGCATGGAGATGTGCGCACTCACATCGGCCGAATACAAACGCAACCCCTCCGTCGGCTCTGCCCAACAACCCGTTCGCTGACCAACAATCCTCACAGAAGTGCCCCTGACATCCCGAAGCCTGGGGTTGGGGTGGGCGGGGTCCAGCCGGTGACCTCTGGGCCTCCTTAGAGAAAGAACAACGACTCATCCTCAGGAGTTTTTTCTTTGGAAAAACCTCGCTAATAACCTTCCTAAAACCTTCCTCAGGAGGGTTGTTGGAAGAACCTTCCCAAAACCTTCCCCAGGACAGCTTTTTGGAAGAACCTTCCTAAAAATCTTGATATAACCTTCTTCCCCAGGAGGGTTGTTTGGAAGAACTGTTCTAATTATCCTGGCGAAGGACCCAACCATATGCAGTTGTGAATGCCGCAATTGTGAATGCCATCTTCGCCTGCGCTCCCTATGTGGCCACGGCTTCCCGCCGGAGCCCGACATGCTCAGGGACACGTTCGTGGCCGTCTTCGCGGGCGCCGACGACGACAAGGACGGCATCCCTCTCACCGAGGAGCAGAAGCAGGAGAAGGCCTTGAGAGCCATGAGGGAGGAGGTGGCGTTGCACGTCGACAAGGCGGAGTACGACGCCCATGCGCGGTTGTTGAAGCAGCGCAACTATGGGGCCACGATCCTCGTGAGGGATGTGCCGCTATGGCCCGGGGCCGCCATGCGAACCCTGCCACTGGCGCCTTCGGTGGAGCTCCAGTGGGGCCACGGTCCTCGTGAGCCGAAATGGCCCGAGGCCGCCATGCGAACCCTGCCACTGGCGCCTTCGTGGAGGGGCCACGATCCTCGTGAGGGGTGTGCCGAAATGGCCGAGGCCGCCATGCGAACCCTGCCACTGGCGCCTTCGGTGAGAGCTCCCTATGGGGCCACGATCCTCGTGAGGGGTGTGCCGAAATGGCCCGAGGCCGCCATGCGAACCCTGCCACTGGCGCCTTCTGTGGAGCTCCCTATGGGGCCACGATCCTCGTGAGGGGTGTGCCGAAATGGCCCGAGGCCGCCATGCGAACCCTGCCACTGGCGCCTTCGGTGGAGCTCCCTATGGGGCCACGATCCTCGGAGGGGTGTGCCGAATGGCCCGAGCCGCCATGCGAACCCTGCCACTGGACCTTCGGTGGAGCTCCCTATGGGGCCACGATCCTCGTGAGGGGTGTGCCGAAATGGCCCGAGGCCGCCATGCGAACCCTGCCACGGGCCTTCGGTGGAGCTCCCTATGGGGCCACGATCCTCGTGAGGGGTGTGCCGAAATGGCCCGAGGCCGCCATGCGAACCCTGCCACTGGCGCCTTCGGCTGGGCTCCCTATGGGGCCACGATCCTCGTGAGGGGTGTGCCGAAATGGCCCGAGGCCGCCATGCGAACCCTGCCACTGCGCCTTCGGTGGAGCTCCCTATGGGGCCACGATCCTCGTGAGGGGTGTGCCGTGGCCCGAGGCCGCCATGCGAACCCTGCCACTACGTCGACGTGATGCCGAAACGGCCGCCATGCGCGAGCTCATGGCGGTGAAATGGCCCGAGGCCGCCATGCGAACCCGCTGCCTTCGGTGGAGCTCCCAGCCACGATGAGGGGTGTGCCGAAATGGCCCGAGGCCGCCATGTGCCACTGGCGCCTTCAGTGGAGCTCCCTATGGTGGTCGAGGGGTGTGCCGAAATCGAATGTACGGTGGAGTACGATCCTCGTGCCGAAATGGCCCGAGGCCGCCATGCGAACCCTGCCACAAGCCACGATCCTCGTGAGGGGTGTGCCGAAATCGCCATGCGAACCCTGCCACACCGCCGCCTACGCGTACTCCTGGGCGCACCTGAAATGCCATGCGAACCCTGCCACTGGCCTTCGGTGGAGTGGGGCCACGATCCTCGTGAGGGGTGTGCCGAAATGGCCCGAGGCCGCCATGCGAACCCTGCCAGGAGTGGAGCTCCCTATTTGGTCGTGCAGTGCACCTCCGATGGGTCCCTGCCCACCGCACCAGGAGGCAGGTCGTGGACGGCGCCATCAGCTACCGCGACTGGAAGGGCAACTCGTACGCCGACGCAGCTGCGAAGGCGGCGGCTGCCCAGGGCCGTGCCTCGGCCGCCGATCGCCGCAAGCTGCACCTGGCTCGGCAGCAGGTGGACTTGGTGGCCATGTGGTGCACTGCGGTCGGCACATGGGTGGATGGCAGCGACACCACCCATCGCAAGGAGCGGCCGAAGAGGGCGGTTCGGCGGCGCCGTGAAGCCTCCGCGTGGCTGAGCTGCAGCTGGCGCGGGAAGGGCAAGGACAGATGGTGTGAGGTCTGCAGGTGGACCAACCGCGCTGGCGAGTGCCCTGGCAGCATCCTGGAGGACGCGGTGAAGGCCAACGAGCTGCTGGTGCAGAAGGGGCTCGCGGCGCACGACCTGGTCGCCATCGCTCCTGTGCTGGACAGCGAGCTGGAGCGGAGGCTGCCGTTGGTCGCATGCACCAGGTGCGGGTTCACTGGAGCCGCTCGCGCCTGCAGCTTCGGGCTGGAGTGCAAGACGCCGCCCTCGGCCGCGGGCAGCGCGGCTATCGCGCGCCTGCGTGCTGGGCTCGCGCCCAGGATCGCGAGCGAGGTTGCCGTCACGCTGCGGCGCCTTGGCGGTGGCGAGCCGACGGCAGCAGCAGAGGAGGTGGGCGCTGGCCCCGCCCCTCCTCCCGCCGAGCCCATCAGTGGGAGCCCCGTCGCTCGTGGCGAGGACGGTGGCCAGAGCGTGCCACCTATGAGAGGTGAGGACTGGGGCTCTGAGGCGGCGGAGGGCGTCAGAGGCGGCGACGGCGCTGGAGGTGAGGACTGGTGCGCCGCTGGAGCAGCTGCAGAGGCCGCGGCGACCCCCACGACCCCTGGGGAGGGCGAGGCCGATGGGGAAGGCCGAAGGGACGCCAGCGGCCCAAGAGGGGTGGAAGGGCCGCCAGCGCGGCGCCACCAGGGGCCTCCGCCGCGGGCTCACCGCCCTGCGGGCGGGGGCGAGGACGAGGGCGCGGACTCTGCTGAGGCGGCAGAGAGCGGCCCAAGAGGGGTGGAAGAGCCGCCAGTGCGGCGCCACCAGGGGCCCCTGCCGCGGGCTCACCGCCCTGCTGGCGGGGGCGAGGAGGGAGAGGGAGCGGCCGCGGGCTCTGCGGAGGCGGCGGAGGCAGCGCGGCGGAGCTCCGTGGTCGCCTCGTTCCTGGCCGCCTACCGCCGCGGCTGTGACGCGGCGGGGCTGAGCGACGGCGCTGCTGCGCGTACGCCCCGCACTGGAGGCCCCCAGGGGGCCAAGCCAGGCGGGGCTGCTGGACTCGCCTCGGACCCTGGCGGCGGGGGGCCCCGTGTGGCCTCCGTGGCTCCCGTGCCTGTGGGTGCCGCCAGGCCCGAGGGCCTGGGGTGAGTGCGGCCGTCTAGGACCCCGCTTGCGGGGTGCTAGGGGCGGTCGCGCTCACGCGGCGGGGGGGCCTCGTCGCCACTGCGGCCTCGCGTGGGGCGCGAGGTCGCGCTCGGGGCGGTCCTGGCTCGACTGGACCGCTCTATGCCGCGCCGATCCTCCTCCTCGTCCTCCTCGTCCTCCTCGTCCTCCTCCTCCTCCCTCTCCTCCTCCGCCTCCTCTCCCTCGTCGTCCTCCTCATCATCCTGCTCTTATTCTTCCTCCTCCTCCTCCTCCTCCTCTTCATCTTTCCTTCCCTCCTCCTCCTCCTCCTTCTGTTCCTCCTCCTCCTCCATCCGTTCTCCTGATAAATAATTTCTCACTGTCGCACCCCGGGGCCACTTTGTAGGGCGAGCTGGGCGTTTCGCCTGAGATTTCCTCTCCATCTATGACTTTGAAGCTTACACAATTTCAACAGCTTCACAATGGAGGGCGGGTGGTTTTCAACATGTGGCTCTCGGCTTAGCGCCGCGCGCATTCGTTCTTCGAAGATGTGCAAGAGATTCGCGGATCGAGAGCTGGTCACTTTGAAAATGTGGCTCTCGCCTTAGCGCCGCGCACATTCGCTTCAAACCTTTGCAAGAGCTTCACGGGTTGAATGCGAATGGTTTTCAAACTGTGGCTCTCGCCTTAGCGCCGCGCGTACTCGTTTTGAACATTTGCAAGAGCTTCGAGGATTGAGGGCGGGTGGTTCTCAATGTGCCTCTCGCCCTAGCGCCGCGCGCATTAGTGTAACAAACACAAGCAAATCACGGATTGAAGGCGGGTGGTTTTCAAAATGTGGCTCTCGCCTTAGCGCCGCGCGCATTCGTTCTTTGAAAATCTTCAAGAGCTTCGCGGGCTGAGGGCGGGTCATCTAAAAAATGTGGCTCTCGCCTTAGCGCCGCGCACATTCATTGAAAACTAGTGCAAGAGCTGCACGGATTGAGGGCTGGTGATTTTCGAATGTGGCTATCACCTTAGCGCCGCGCGCTTCCGTTTTTTTATGTGCAAGAGTTTCGCGGATTCCCATGATCAACGTACCTGATATGGTGTTCTCGCAGGATTCAAGCTTATGCTTATGCGGGTGCAACAATTATATTGGTTCCCGGTGTTGAAGTCCTAACAATGTCCTTCTGGCACGATTCCGGATCGCCAGGATGCAACGCTCAAGTTGATCCGCGGCATGGACATCCCGAGAACAACCTTTCGGCATGCTTCAAAGTCTTCAAGCGGTTGTCCTCAGTGGAGATGAACCGCTGCAGGCGCCTATGAAGAGGGAGCTTGGGGGCGGGTTAATTCCAACATCGTTGATGACTCGTGCGTTTACACTGGTCCTCCTCCTCCTCCTCCTCCTCCTCCTCCTCCTCATCCCCCTCCTTCTCCTCCTCCTCCTTTTCCTCCTCCTCCTCCTCCTCCTCCTCCTCCTCCTCCCTACTACTCCGCCTGCTCCTCCTCCCCCTCCTCCCTCTCCTCCTCCTCCTCCTCGTCCTCCTCCTCCTCCCCCTCCCTCCTCCTCCTCCTCCTCCTCCTCCTCCTGCTCGTCCTCTTCCTCCTCTCCCTCATCATCCTCCTCCTCCTCTTCCTCCTCCTCCTCGTCCTCCTCTTCTTTTAACCCTTAATCGTTTTACGATTATAAATATTATGATTAACAGTAACAAAGGTATTATTATCAGTGTTTTTAGTGTTAGTTGTATCATTCGTGTTCGTAGTATTGGTGTTATTGTGGTTCGTTTTTCTCATGGTCATGATAAGTAATAGTTATCGTGCTAAGAATCATGTTTATTTTGAGTATGAGATGTACGGTTCTTATTCGTATTATCAATTATTCTCCTTCATGATATTGTTTTCACTTGATTAGTTATATCAGTATCAATGGTATCCGTATTTTTCTCGTTCTGGTCATTCTTCGTATGATTATGACGATTGTTCGTACAATCCATATCAGTAGTACTGTTTTATGAGAGTTGTTACTATCATTCTTACGATGTTGCCCCCGAGTATGATCGTCTTTGGCATTCGCATTCGTATTCGTCCCATGATTGATACCATTACAATTGACATTCGTAGTTGTTTCCGTATTCATAGTACCCTTCTTTCCCGTATTCATATACCAGAGTTCGTGATAGTATTATTGTGCACACCATTAGAATCCTTATCATTGGTGGTAGTACTATTACTATTACTACTGATAGATTTCGCATCGATCTTAAAATCAATGATGGCATTATGTGTACGACTACTAGTAATACCTATATTTTTATCGTTCGTATAACTATTAATCGTGTTATATTACTACTCGGAGTCGTAGTATAGTTATGATTATTGTTCGTATCGCAATATGATTAAATGCATGTCTCTTATTGGTGCGCATAGTATTACTCATGCTAGTAATCTGATTATGAATAGTATGTTTGTTCATCGCCCTCTTTCCCCTCATACCATTATAACCATCATCCTGCTCCTCCTCCTCCTCCTCCTCCTCCTCCTCCTCCTCCCCATCATCATCATTTTCCTCCACACCCACCTCCTCCTCCTCCTCCTCCTCCTCCTCCTCCTCCGTCTCCTTCTCCTTTTCGTCGTCCTCCTCCTCGTTTCCCCTCCCCCTCCCTCCCCTTCTCCCCCCCCCTCCCCTTCCCCCTTCCGCTCCCCCTCCCTTTCCCCTTCCCCCTTCCCCTCCCCCCCCCTTTTCCCCTGCCACTCCTCCCCCCATGCGCCAGCACCAGCCACCACTTGATTCCAGGCCACAACCCAAGCCTGTGCACACCCAAACGCCCTTCGGCGACACGCAGCTGCTGGATAGCATCCCGAGGCTTGAAAGACGCCGAGAACCGCACAAAAACGCCCGAACACATCGATGCTGATGATAGTTTTTCGTTGGTGTATTTATTCTCTAATCCCGAATCGTACCAATCAAGGGTTTCGAGAGCGATGCAAAGAAATGAACTCGGTTCCCCGAGACGGGGACGAAGACGGATGAAAAAACAGGTTAACCTTGAAATCAACTCCAGGGCGGCTGTGGGCGGGCAAGTTTGAGCCCGAGCAGCGGCAGATCGGAGGACCAGCCTAAACCTTCATTGAATAAAACGTGCGTCGCATACATATGCGGATGATGGACTTCGGTGCATTATGATACCGACCAGTGCCAAGCCAAGGGTTTCGCGAGCCATGCTGGGGAAAATAGAGCCCAAACCTTTCGCATGGTCAAAAATCACAGCGTAACCGTACTTACCATTACCGGGAGCGGGAATGCGTCACCCTGGATGCACTAGCAGGACCCAAGAGACACACGCACACACACATCCGACAAAACAACCAGCGCGAGAGACTGACAAGTTCAATCACACTTTGGCCAGAAACATAATAAAACTATGAAGAGATCCTGCAGCACGAGATGCCATGGTCCTACCCTCGAGAGCGACATGCGCGTGGCCTGCTCACGCACCGTGATTCCCATGATGCATACTGGCTGCCAAGACCCCCCCGACTCCGTTTGACATCCGAGGACCAGCCCGCGGCCTTTCCCCAAGGGGGACCGTCAGCACAACGATGCAAATCTAGCACGTCTGCGCGAAGAGCAACGCTGGATCGATTACATTCTTATGATGCCGCACATACGAGCCCGTAGGATTCGCTATCGCAGAAGGAACACGGCACTTCAGACACAGCTGGAAAATGCACGCCGACGTGGAGAAGCAAATCTCCCCGATTCGACCCGACTCTCGATCCTGGCCTCGCATCCGCGGCAAGCCAGTTTGATTCTTAGCACGACGCACCGGAGATCGATTCCGCGCCAGCGAAAAGACGAGGATGGCGGCGCCAACATCACCGCGCGGAACAGCCCGAGTTTGAAACGCCTGTGAATTACTCCGAGATTGAGTGAACTTACATTGAGGGAACTAAAAAAAACCCGGCCCTTTCCATTCCCCAAGCCAAGACTGATAGCATCTCGCCCAAGCTGTCGGGCGGCCTTCTCCACGCCACCGTGGCCCAACAGAAATCGCGCAGGCGAGGCGCCCGCTGCCTCTCCAGTCGCCCGCGGACGGGGCCCTCCGAGAACCCCGGCGGCGCGGCAACGGCGGCGCCAGAGCCTCGCGGCCGCGCGGCAGTGCATCCTCGAGCAGGCGGAGGGCCGCGACGCAGCGCGCCTCGGCCTCGCCACTCAGGCAGGGTACACCCCAACTCTCGATGAGCCGCCCTGGCTTCGCGCGTCGCTTCGCCAACGCCAGCGCGGCCTGCCGGCCTCGCCCCCGCACCGCGCCCCGGGGGCTGCGGCCGCCGGCCCGGCCCGGCGAGGCGCCGCCAAAGCGCCCCTGGCGCGGCGCCGCATCCACGCTGACGCTGGCGGCCCCGCACCGGAACAACGCGCGGAAGCGCGGGTAGCTCAATCCGGGGGGGGGCCGAGATGACCCCCTGCTCTTCAGCGCCGGGGAGATGGGGGGCATCCGAGGGCGCCGACCCGAGTCGCAAGAGATTGCGCCGTCGGCAGATCCCGCCTTGCCCCGCGCAGCCTGGGGCCCCGGGAACAGCCGCGCCGCCCGGTTCTGCGCGGCGTGCCCGTTGGGCGCCAAGCAAGAACGGAAGGCGAGGCCGAGCGCGTCGCCCGGCCCCAGGTGGCACTCCGCCATCGCGAGGATGAGCGCCCCCGCAGGAGCCGCGCCCAGCAGGCGGAGCTCCGCGGCTATCGCAGCCCAGATCGCGAACACAAAAAGCTTCCGAGGTCGAGATGGCGAAAACTTCTCCCGCCACTTTAGGCGGCGAAGGGAGCGAGGGAAACAGGCCCCCCCTGGCGCCCGTAATCCAACAGGAAAAGCGCGATCCCGACCGGCAACTTCTCGCCCCATCCACGACTTGACGCCGATCAAATACTCCTTGTTCATGCGCTCCACGAGCCCTGGGTCCAGCACCTTGGACTCCGGCGGTGATCAGGGAGATGCAGGCCCGGGCCAAGAACGGGGGAGCGCACTGGCGGTAGGTCTAGAGAGTGGAGGCCCCGGCCGCTCGCATCTCGAGGTTGCTGGGGCCCGACGCCTGCCTGCCCGCGCGTCAACGCCCGTGACGGAGATCGCCTTCCGGGCGCGGGCCTTGCCGCGCATCTCGAGTCGCCGCCTGCTGCTGGCCATCGCAGCGGGCTCGCCCGCGTCGCTGCTCTCGACGCTCTGGCTGCCCGCCGCGCCCTCGCCTCCCGCGCGTGCGACGACGTTGGTCACTGGCGCCTCCACGCGACCCGCCTCCGTCTCCACGAAGCCCCGCGCGGCGCGCAGCTTCGGCGGTATGATCGCGCCCTTCACCGCACGCCTGGCGCCCAGTCTCCGGCTCGCGCACAAAGCCCTCGCGCGTCGCGCCAGCGGCGCGCCGGCTGCGGGGCGCGAGATTCCGGTCGGGCCAAGCGCCCACTCGAAACCAATCTAAGGCAGAGCCCTCGAGGCGGCCGGCCAGCGAGGCCCCGGCGCGCAGCGAATCTGATGTTTCTTGCCGCGCGCAACGCGGCAGAACGTCTGACCCGAATAAGCAGCCGAAAACCCCGGACCCGCAGCGACGAACACAAAGGACCACCGAAAGGTTGCCCCCAAGTTGGAAGACGCGGCAGACTCTGACTGGCCGAGAGGGGCCGCGCGAGAGGCAGTCTTCGCATGTGCTCTGGCCTCGAGCCTCTGAGCATCATCCGTGAACACCCACCTGTCCGCGATCGCGGCGGCCCATTGCGAATAGTGCAACAGGGCGTCGGGGACCTCCGGGGAGCTGGGGTCGCGCTCCAAGCGCTCGCTGATAACGCCCCATCTCTAGCCTCGCCCCGGGAGAACCGTCGGCGACGCCGCCGACCCCGAGCGCCGCGCAAAGCTCGGAGCGCCCCCCCCCCCCCCCCCCCCCTCCCTTGGGCGCCAGTGCCTCGACGCGGCCGACCCCCATCGCCGACTCGCCCGACGGCGGGTCGATCCCGGGAGGAGGGCGAAATCGATCGTCGCTCCTCCTGCAGCCCGCGATGGGGCGGAAGCGCTCACCATTCTTCCCCGCTACGCAGTGAACAAAATGAGCACGCTCGGGGGCCGCCGCGTCGACGTCGCGAGCCGCAGACGCGGGCCAGCGTGGCGGCCTGGAAGTCCGCGGGGGTCTCGCGCCAGCACTAGCGCCGCCCTACTAGATGGAAGCAGCATCTTGGCGGCACCCCCCCCCAAAGAAATCCTCGCCCCCGCCGGGGGCGTCGGGGCCGGGCTCGGGGCGTCGACGACGCCGTCCGGAAAGCTCGCCCGCGAGCACGCATAAAGCCCCTGCTGGTGGAGCCAAGCGGCGCGCAACCCGCCTCTCCCTTGAGAAGCTAGGCGAAGGCCTCCTGCTCAGCGACGGCGCTGTCGACGTCGATCCAGCGGCGGGCCGCCGAGAAGACGCGCCGCCGCGCGCCCGACTGGACGGTGGCCATCTTGATCTGGCCGACGCTGCCCTGCAGCGCCTGGCCAGCTGATCACCGCCGCGCAAGTAGTTCAAAGCTCAGGCAGGCTGCGCGGCCGTCGCGGGGCCCGCGACAACACTGACCAGGGCGAGGCCCGCGCGCCGCTCGCCCGGCAGCGCCGCCAGCGGGGCTACGGGCGGGAACAAAGATTCCCGCGGCCCCTGATTGCCCTAGCGCGCGCGGCGGGCGGTCGGGCACTCGCCTCCCTCGGCCAAGCGCGTCGCGCGGCCAGCGGGCGGCGCCCTCGGCCCTGCCCGCCTCGCCCGCGCCTGGCCCCTGCTTTCTCGACCTCCATCAGCTCTGTCCGCGGCCCCCATCAGGCCCTGGGGGCCCACTGGCCCACGGTCGCGACCAACGCCCACGGTCGCGACCGCCGCCGCCCGGCGCCGGGCCCGCCGGCGCGGCCCCGGGCACGCGCGCGAGCGCGACCGAAGTGCCTCCAGCTCGCGCTTCTCCTGCGACAAGCAGCCGGCGTAGCTCCGAAAGGCGCCCAGCACCCGGCCGAGCGGGCCGGTTGTCTCGGCCAAGTGATTCGCCGGCCCCCACTTGGCCTGCTCTGCGCCGCGCGCATAGGCCCCCGCATACTGGAGATGGCGCCTCGCGACAACCTCGGGCGACGTCGGGGCCCACATGATCAGCTGGTCATAAGTGCCCACGAGGTGCAGAACTTCGATCAGAGTCTGCACCTCATGGCAGGCCCAGTCCCTCCGCGGGACGCCCGTCCTTGTGCCACACCTGAAACCACATCTTGGGCGCGCCACCACGACGGTGCATCTTGCGGCACACCTCGAGGCAAGCCAGCGGCCCACGTGCGCTAGAGTCGGTGTGAACACCTCCTGCGCAATCTCCTGCACGACCTTGCGCCGCTCGTTGAACCTTGCTCTTGTCTCGTCCGCATCGATCCAATGCGTCCGCAAGTCCTCGAGACCACCGCCGGCAGCCCCGTCTGCCCCCGCAGCGGGCGCCGGCCCAACAGGCGGAGCGTCGGCGTCGCCACCGCCGTCGGCAGCGAAGAACCGATCTTCGAGCGCGGCGAGGTGGCCGAAGACGACCACCGACCACCAACTCGTCGTCGCGCCAGTCCTCCACCGACTCGCCCGCCACGTACCCTATAGGGAACCTCTGTCACCCAGACCCCCGACGTCATGATTTTTTCATGACGCGACCCCCAGAGGTCCAGACCCACCCCCCGGGACCGGTTTTTCATCCCGAGTCGTTTTTTGACGCTCCCGAGGCCCGGCGAGGGCCCTCAGAGGCCGAAAATAGCGAAAAACCTCCCGTCGTGATTTTTTCATGACTCGAAGAGGTCTGGGCAGCTCGATCTGGCGCCCAAGCTCAGACGAGCCCCCCTCGAGCGACGATGCCGCCCGCGCGCCCAGGGGGCGGCCCCGCGGCGCGGCCGGCGGCAGCATGGCCGCGTCCGCCGGGGCTGCGCTGTCGAGGAAGGGGGGGTCCGTCGGGGCCGGCGCCTGCTTGCCACGCAACCGCCGGCCAAGCTTCGGCGCCTCCTGACTACCTACCAGACCGCCCCAACCCAACCCGAAGACCCGAATTTCGGGTTGGGGGGGGCAAGGGTTCCACACGTGTTTTTTCTATGTTTCCCGACCCCCCCCAACTGGAAATCGAAGGTAAATCTGAGCCTTCGGGTTGGGTTGGGGTGGTTTGGTGGGTGGTGAGCTTCGGCGCCTCCACCGCGGTCGCAGCTGGCACCTGCAGCTGGCCGCCGGACCAGTCAACGCCCGGCCCAGCCTAAGCCGCCGCGTCGACGCCGCGCTCGTCCATGACCTCGGCCCAGCCGCGGCGGGCGACGCTGAAAATCTCAGCTGTCTGCAGCTCCCAACAGTAGCCAGCCACGTCTCGCGCGCCTGCTGGATAGGCCCGCCCCCCCGCCCACGTCACGAGTGACGAATAGTCGGGCCGATGCTCTGAATACAAATGGATGCCCCTGGCGTGCACCGTCCAGCTAGAGAAGTCGGCGGATGAGGGCCCGCACGGAAAGCGTTCGTGCGCCTGGCCGGGGTCGTCTCCAAGCCGTTGTCCGCGATTTTACTTTTTGCTCGCGAGCGACGCAGGCATCTGCGCGCCGTCCAAACAGGTCGTAAAGCGAAAACCAGGCACAGCGCAATTGACGCCGGCGACGCGCAGGAGAAGGATCGGCGACGCGCAATTGACGCCGGCGACGCGCAGTCCGCGATTTTAAGCGATCGGCAAACACATTTGTACAAGAAAACCGTTTCTCGTACCAACGCCTCACTGGTTAAACAAGTAGTATGAGGTGCCGGCGGTGCCCATATTGAATGGGCCCTCCGCAGGCGATGGGGCCGCCTGAGATAGCAGTGGGCGATGTCAGTTTACAAGCTGTTGTAAGTCTCTATCCCCAGTCCCTCCTTCTCTTCCTCCTGTGCTCGTGCACTTGCACATTATTTTGTATACTGTTTCACCCAATTTGCCCACGCGTCCGTCAGGGATGCTCGGCTTCAGCCAGTCAGTCACTCATATATATATATATATATATATATATATATATACAAGACTGCATTGGCGCTTCGCGCCATGCACCTTGGTCCTTCAACCCTTGCGCGCGTTGGCGTCTAGCGCGGCCCTCCACGGTCTTTGAACCGCGGTTGGTTCGCGCCCAGTTCCCGGACCTGCACCTTACTTGCTCGCGCCCTCGCTCTGCTGGTCCGCGCGCCACTGGGACTCCATGAGAATGTCCCAGCGGACCGATCAGCGGCGATGAGAGCGGCCGTGGAGGCTCCGGAAATACAAAACGTCGGACAGAAGGGGCGGGAAAGAAGTGGAGGACGATTTGGGGAGGCGCGGCGAAGGGAGGAATATCATGAGGTAAGGTAAGTTTCCTTAATGACTTGGAAGGGCCCTCGTGAAACCTCCATGGAACGATTATTCTGGGATGCGATAGGGCATAGGGCAGCAAGCATGCAGGCAACGTACCGGATCCTGGAAATGCTAAGGACACCTACCGAATTCCGGGGAAATGTGCCGAATCCCGGGTTCGCAGCCGATTTCCCGGGAATTTGGTTGCGAACCCGGGATGTCAAGCATTTTGGTGTTTTGCGTGGGATGCCACTGTCTGGCAAACAACGGAGCAGCGCAGCGAAGCCGTTCCGGAGGTGGCGGTCAAGTGGGGCGATTCAGCAGTTTTGAAGCCTCTTGGGGGGCCGTTTTGGCTGCCTTTTGGAGAGCCATTTTGGGGCCTCGTGGGTTCTTTTTGGGAGTCCTCGGGGCCTTTGGAAGCCTCTTGGGGCCTCTTGGGGCCCTCCTGGGGCCTCCTGGGGCCCACTTGGGGCGGAAAGTTAGATGTTTGAACTTTTGATCGCCCTGTGGGGGCTCGTTTGAAGCTTTCTCGGGGCCCTCTTGGGCCTTCTTGGGCGCCTCTTGGGCTGTTTCGGGGCGCTCCAGAGCCGTCTTGGGGCCGTGTTGGGGCCGTTTTGGGGGCCCCCCGGGCCATCTTGGGGCGCTCTTGAGGGCCTCTAGTTCTGTCTTGGAGCGTCGGAAAGCTAAAATGGCGAGAAAGCAGAAAACATCGAAAAACACATTGGAAAATTGACCATTTCGGCCTCCCGGGGCCGTCTTGGGGGGCTTCTTTGGGGCCGCTTGGGGCGTCTTGGGGGCTCCTGAGGCTGTCTTGGGGCTATCTTTGGCGTCTTGGAGCGCTTTGTGCCTGTCTTGGAGCGCTCTTGAGGCACTCGGGACCGCTTCAATGGGCGTCCGGAGGGTCCCAAAGTCCCAGGATCCCAGGAGTCCGGTTTGGGGGGGGGGGGGGGGGGGGGGTGCGGGGTTTTGCGGCCGCCCGGGCTTGTAAAAATATAGGAAGAGGAATATATGTATATATAAACATACATATATATATATATATATATATATATATATATATATACACACATACTGCACCAGAACACGAAGTCCAAACACCGCTCCATCGAGACACGCCATCACCGCACGCGTATACGCGCCTCCCCGACTGGCCCCAGCCCCCGTCTTGCAGCCACTCTCGTGTGACACCGTTGGCAGCATCTCCAGCCGACAGAAGCCTGCAGGGCAATGACGCGCACGCTGACAGGCACGACCAGCACCTCCACCGTCGCGGCCAGGCTTTCGCCGACCACACGCAGGATCTCGGCCGCGGCCAGCGTCGGCGCCGGAGGCGCCAAGCAGTGGATCCAGGGATCGAACTTGGGGCAGGGCACCGACGTCGCGTCTGTCCGGGTGGTCGTGAAATGGGCTGCCCTCCAGCACGTGGCCTGGGCCGTCCCCGCGCCAAGCCTGGCTCGGGAGACACCGCGGGTCCGATCCGCTCCTGGGCCGCGAAGCCGATCCGAAGGCAAGAATCGCACCTGCCGCGGTGGCTGGAGGAGGCTGCTGCGTACCGGCGTCAAGCTTGAACCCGAGCGGCGGCAGATCGGAGGATCGGGCTGCTTCCTGGGACGCCACAGGTAAAAACATGCATAGCAAAAACGTGCGTCGCACGCATAACCTTGAAGACACCATCAACCCTCGCACCTCGAAAACCTCGAGCCTCTAACCTCGCAAAACCTTGAACCTCGAAAACCCCGCCTGCGCCCGTCCTTCGGGCGTTAAGTAACAGGTGGGCGACAATTTTTGTGGGAGAGAAACCTTTGGGCCCCAGGGGGCCCCTTGAGGGCGCATTTGGTGCACCACAGGCGTACCTTTCTTTAGGGCCCCCCCCCATTAATCGCACCCCTTTACTCGACGCCCTACTCCTCGCTCCCCCATGCCCGCCGCGTGGGGCCTCGTCCGTCGCCGAAAAGGTAATCGCCAGCCCCTTGGTGCCGAAGCGGCCCGCGCGCCCCACGCGGTGCAGATACCTGGGGTATAACCAAAAACGGTTTTGACGTCGCCGCCCTGCTCCTCCTCCTCCTCCTCCTCCTCCTCCTCCTCCTCCTCCTCCTCCTCCTCCTCCTCCTCCTCCTCCTCCTCCTCCTCCTCCTCCCTCTCCCCCTCCCCTCCGGCCTCCTCCTCCTTTTCCTCCTCCTCCTCCTCCTCCTCCTCCTCCTCCTCCGTTCCTCCTCCTCCTCCTTTTCCTCCTCCCTCCCCTCCCCTCCTCCTCTCTCCTCACTCCTCCTCCTCCTCCTCCTCCTCCTCCTCCTCCTCCTCCTCCTCCCTCCTCCTCCTCCTCCTCCTCCTCCTCCTCCTCCTCCCCTCCCTCCTCCCTCTCCTCCTCCTCCTACTCCTCCTCCTCCTCCTCCTCCTCCTCCTCCTCCTCCTCCTCCTCCTCCTCCTCCTCCTCCTCCTCCTCCTCCCTCCTCCTCCTCCTCCTCCTCCCTCCTCCCTCCCTCCCTCCCTCCCTCCCTCCCTCCCTCCCTCCCTCCCTCCCTCCCTCCTCATCCCTCCCTCCCTCCCTCCCTCCCTCCTTCCTCCATCTCCTTCCCTCCCTACATCCCTCCCTCCTTCCCTCCTCCCTCCTTCTGCTGCTCCTGTCCTGCTACTCCTCCCTCCTCCCTCCTGCTGCTGTTCCTGCTGTTCCTGTTCCTGCTCCTCTTCCTCGCACGTAGCTCGGCATGAGTTCGTAGTCGCTTAGCTCGTTCGATCGTCCAGTTGCTGCAGTAGCTGCGCTCTGGCATCACGGGCATGCTGTGCAATCAACGTTGGATCAACATTGGCCTGACTCCGAGTCGAGTTATATAAGTAGAAACTCAAAATCAGGCGCTGCACAGCGAGCAATCGTTGCTCTCCTGTCATATCTTTGGCGATCCCCAGCCTACGATCAAGTAAGACCTCGGACGGAGTCGACGGATCCCAAACGGCTTGCACAGCACCCCACAGCAACGGACAAGACAAATAATGTTTTTGTGTGTCGCGCTCATTGGGGCAACCGAATTTACAGGGAATATTGGTCTGTCGAACCCCCCGCTCCGTCGTCCAACCCCCCACCACCGTCTTAATAGTCGAGGCTTGCCAGGAGGGCTGCAGGGCACTGAGACACTCTTCGAGCATCTTCCAGCTGCACGCAGCCTTGGCTTGGGGAGGAAGAGGCGCAGCAGTCCACTTCTCCATTCGCTGGAATATGGTGTATCCTAGATTTTCCTGGAAAAGCTTAGCCTCCAGGTGCCTCGAGATCGTCCTCTGAACATGGACGAGAAGACCCCCGTTCACAGCCTGGAGCCCCTGCGCCTCACTGAGAGCATCCATGGCAAGAGCAACAGGACGGGCAAGACGGCGGGAGGAGGAGAAGCCATCAGCAGCGGCAGCAAGCTCCTGTACGTATGACGGCTCGATCCAGTGCTCAGGCTCCCACTTGCCCTGGATCCACATCTTCATTGGCAAAATTTCTCTCGCCGCCTGCTGCTGGGCCTTCCACAACGAACGCCAATTCATGATTGTCGGTCTGGATGTGCGCAGGAGAGCCGCGAGCGATTGAACGAGCGCTGACTGCGGGCGAATCTTCGACCATTGTCGCAAGGCGAGCAATCGAGACAGGGGAAAAGAGAAGGCAAGGAGGTGGAGTACCTTATGGAGAGCCCACGACTCCCATCTCAGGACGGGCTGTGGCATGCAAGAAAGCTGAGAAAGGCAGCTGAACTTCGACACAGCTCTCGAGTTGTACAAAGTGACAGCAATCGAGGGGGCGGCCTTAGTCGCAGCTAACTCTTTGACAGCCACAACCCACTCACGAAACGCACGACGCCACATCAACTCTCTCGATGCTGCTGGGCCGATCCACACCCCAAGATATTCCGCCGCTGAGACAATCGGCATCGCTGCCCACCTCGGGACGAGCTGGCTCAATCTGCTCTGGACCTGCTCAGCTAGCTGGGAGGTGAGAGGGGCAGAGACAGGGGTGATCTGGCACTTCGGAATTTTACGCCACAGGCCAGCAAGCAGATGCGCAGCATAAAATGTGCCCGACAATCTTGCAAGTGCCGCGAGCCCCCTCACCGCCACCCCCACATCATCCGCACAAACCCCCACCTCCGGCCCAGGATACTTACGGGGCCTGCTGCGCATGTCCCGAATTAGAGGGTCCATCGCCAACGCCCACAAGCTGCCACTGGACGGGTCACCCTGCATCACTCCTGAGTCAATTAGGCAGAACGGGAGCAACAATCCCTGAAGTGCAACACGAGCCGTCGCAATGGCATAGGTGGCATGCAGGAAGAGGCGGGAGCCTGCAGGAAGATCTGCCAGCTCTAGAACCCTCCAGAGAAACAGATGGATCAGAGAGGGGAAAGCATTGCCAAAGTCGAGGAGAAGGAGAAGAGGGAGGTTAGCAGCCGCCGAGGGGAGCATGCTGGCAATCCTAGCTGAGAACTCTAGCAGGGTTATGTTGTCAAGAAAGTTCCTTCCTGCCACAAATCCACGCCGGTCACTATGCAGCTCTTTTGACAGGGTCGGCTTGAGACACTGATTGCATGCTGCTGACAAAATCTGGACGCCAGTGTTTTTGAGGGCCAATGGTCTGGCAGTGGCAGGCTCGCGAACCACAAAGCTCGCATCTTCCACCTTCCTGCCCTTGGGAGCGAAAACCAGCGGCAAGTCATTTAATTCAGGAGGGGGAGGGAGTCCCGAAAAGAGTTCCAGAAGAAGACCGTGGAGCACAGGTACCGCTAACTTCGCACCCTTCCACGCCGAGTACGGGAGCCCATCAGGGCCAGGAGCCGTAGGAGAGGCATGCATGAGCGCATTGCGCAGCTGCTCCTCTGACGGCGGTTTCAGATCTGACCAGTCGAACTGCTTTGCATGCTTAGACAGATACGCATCTACATGCTTCAACGGGGCTGACTTCGGCGAAAAGACGGGGGCCCAGTGCTCTCTGAGCGCTTCTTTCATGAGGAGAGGAGAGGAGAGGGTCTCGCCCGAGGGGTCAACAAGGCCCTGGAGGGGTAGAGTCTTTCCTTTCGGAGCCCAGAGCTTCCCCCGTCGCCGTTCAGCCTTCATAGACGCACGCAGTCTCTTGCGTTCCATAAAGGGGGTCGACTCTGCTTGGACCTCTTCCTGGGCCCTGGCGAGGCGGCTGGCAAGCACTTCTGGCTGCAACTGCTCATGCTGCCTACGAAAGTGCATTGGGTCAATCAGAGAGACCGCGGTGACAGGGCCCTCTTCAAGCCTCATGAGGTCCCTCGCAATAGCAGCCTTGGACAGGAGCTTCCTGGCCAGGTCAAGATCATCAAAGTGGACAGCTCTGGCAACCGATCTAAAGATCATCAGACGAGCCTCCAAAGGTGGGGTGCCCGATCTAGCGAGACGACTCCTCGCAGCGCGCGCAGCCTCACGCATCAACCTTTTCAGTTCCCTCCATCGTGGTATCGGCGGCAGCCGATCAATGTCCGAGTGGCTGATCAGCTCGTCCAGCATCTCCGTGTACTCCGCCGTCTCACAGACAAATCACGGAACAACCTGATCTTCAGGAGGCCTTCGACGTCTGGGATAGAAAACCACTTGCACCGGTGCATGATCCGAAATACCTTCATCATCCAATCTCTCAGGGTCCACGGGTACTGTAGCCGTCACGTTCCAATGTAGCAGCTTCCACTGTGGTGTAGATATCATCACCCGATCGATCTGCGTCAACTTCTGTCCGTCCTTCACAAAATGTGTTGGCCTCTCTGGGTCTAGCTCAATCATGCCCTCCAAACCTTGTGAGAAAAGCTCCCCGTGTTCACGGCTGCGCGGGCCAGTGCCCACTCCTTTGTCGATGAGCGGGACGTGTAGATGAGTAGGTGCCACTTCGTGATAATTGAGATCCCCCAGCACCACCACCGTCATATGGGCAGGGCAAGTCATCGCAATCTGAACTTCCGCCCTGATCCTGTTCGTCAGTCGATTGACTTGCAGCGCAGAAAGGCCATAATTGTGAATATTGTAACACGCCAGCATTGTATCCGACACGCCAGCATTGTATCCGACCTGTCCATGTTCCCTCTTGCCTTTATAGCCAATCTTTGCACCCGACCTGGGATGATGTCTGTGCATATAATCCTTTCCGTTTCCAACCCCTCTTCCATTTGTTCCCGCGCCATGTCTGGAAGTATGAATGCTACGCCACCTGCCGCATGATCAGGAATCGATGCGAATATAGCCATATCCATTCGTCTTAGATACAGTTGAAACCTGAGTTCCTCCTTTGTGCCATGAACCTCCTGCAACGCTACAATCGAAATATTCCTGCAGAGCACTCTTAGCTTGTTACATTTTTTGGTCCGCAACCCCATATCGTGATGCAATAGTGCCCGCGTATTCCATGTCATGAATGCCACTTGCTTCGGAATGCCTCTCTTGAAGTCTTCTTTCCATACTTGCAGGGTCCTGTTAAATCGACCATTGCACAGAGTCCTCGACCGCATTGAATGAAGCATTGAACGTATCCTGCAGCGCCTTCTGGCCCACTCCCTGCGAGGTGACTGCGGTGTAGTTCCAAAGCAGGCGGCTCGGAGTCGCCCGTCTGGACCGTAATCGTCGGTATGCTGTCGTTAAACACAATTCCCTTGGCTCTGTCATGCTTGATTCTTTTGTTTGGTAACTGATCTTTGACGAAGGACGCCAGGCGTTTTGTTTGTACATCCGTTCTGATTTGTCTCGCCGATTTGTCCAGACCCACGAATATTCTTGCCCGTCCACCAGGCGCTGCATCAGTCTCCGATTGCATCCAGTTCTGAGCGTCCCGCTTGAGCGCCCGTCGCGCCGCACGTACTTTGCGTTGTGCAGCATCACCGTTGCCGAGCATCTGTATGACGTACTTCCTGCTGGGGCTGTCACCAACAAGCTTATACTGATTCTCCGCCACACCTGCCTCCGCATTAACCTTCTCCTTGCTGGCCATCTCCGACAGGCTCGCGATGAGAACCGTCGGGTTTGGCTGGCGATCCCACACCTGCATGTCCTCATAGTCCTTGGTAGGAATGGCCCTCTCTTTGCAGTGCAGCTCTTTCCGCATCTCCTCCATTTGCTTCCGCATCTCATGCTGCGAATGCTCCAGCACGTCACCTCTTGCCTGGAGACCAGTGAGCTGCACCTGAACTGGCTGATTAACTGCATCCTGCCACGCAGCGACAGCTCGGACCAAGCCAGTGGAGTGGTTCGATATCTCCGACATGATGGATGTCTTGATCGTGCCCAGCTTCGCTTCCACAGATGCAGAGATCTCGTCCTTGAATGCTCTGAAGAGGTCGCCCAGGGAACTCTGCTGGTCAGGGGCCAGGCCTCCACGAGCGACGGCGGCCGCAGCAGCGGCACTGCCGCCAGAGGAGGGCCCCCCAGAGGCAGCGGCCGAGCTGGCGGCCCATGGGTCCGCACGCCCTTGGAGTGGATCTGCAGAGCGTTGGCCAGCAGCAGGACGACGAGCACCAGAGGCCTGATAACTCCGATCCTCCTCCTCCGCGAGGGCGCCTCGGACTGGTTCCTTCGAGCGTGATCTGCGAAGTTCGCCCGAACACGAACGACCTTCGCCGCTGCCACGGCTCCGCTGCGAATCTCCCGTGGGAGCGGCGCCGCGAGGGGGCGCAGGCAGCCTGGGCGCGCTGGGGCCATCCGCGGCACCGCCTGGCATGGAGAGAGCCCTCGAAGGGGCTCGGGCAGGCAGGAAAGCGGGCCGAAACGGCGTGGAGCGAGAAAAGATGATGTGCAGCTGCGGCCAGAGCGAGGCCACAACAGGAACAAGAGAATGGGACCCTATCCAACTCGAGAAACGAGGACGGATGGGCCAAATCTAATCGCAACACCTCGGGTGCTTCACCCTTCGTTACGTTTAGACTTGAGCCAAAATGGCTACGGACTCCTGCTCCTCTTCCTCCTCCTCCTCCTCCTCCTCCTCCTCCTGCTCCTGGTCCTGGTCCTGGTCCTGGTCCTGGTCCTGCTCCTTCTCCTCCTCCTCCGCATCTTCCTGCGCCTCCTCCACCTCCTCCTCCGCCTCCTCCTCCTCCTCCGCCGCCTCCTCCTCCTCCTCCCTCCTCTCCTCCTCCTCCTCCTCCTCTTCCTCTCCCTCCCTCCCTCCCTCCCTCCCTCCCTTCCTCCCTCCCTCCCTCCCTCCTCCCTCCTCCCCCCCCTCTTCCCTCCCTCCCCCTTTACCCTCCCTCCCCTCCTCACCTCCCTCCCTCCTCCCTCCCTCCCCCTTCCTCCCTCTCTCCTCCCTTCCTCCCCCACCTCCTCCATAATTTCCCTCCTCCTTCCCTCCCTCCCTCCATCCGCCCTCTTCTCCTCGCTTCATCCTCCCCCCTCCTCTCTTCCCTCTCCCTCTACCTCCTCCCTCCTTCCTCTCCTTTCCTCTCCGTCCTCACTCCTCCCTCCTCCCGCCTTCTCCTTCTCTCTCGCTCCTCCCTTCTCCTTCTCCTCATCCCGTCTCAACCTCACCGCATCTCCACATACCACCTCCTCCTTCTTTTTCTTCGTCTCTCTCTCTCCTCCTCCTCTCCTCTTCCTCCTCCTCGTCATCCTCATCCTCCTGTTGCACTCGGGGTCTCTTACGCGTTTGGGTAGGAAGATGTGGTTATCCTTGTTCCGATTCCTGGTCGCCGTCCCGATCCCTTCCCATATCCCTATCCCTATCCTATCCTCCTTTCCTCTCCACTCCTCCTCTCTCTCCTCCTCTCTCCTCCTCCTCCTTCTTCCCCCTCCTTTTTCCCTTGCTCTGCTTTCCTCCTCTGCTCCTTTTCTGCCTCCTCCTGATCCTGCTCTGCTCTGCTCCTCCTCCTCCCCTCCCTCCTCTCCCTCCCTCCCCTCCCTCCTACTCTCCTCCTCCTCTGCTCATCCTCTCCTCCTCCTTCCTCCACCTCTCCCTGTCCTCCTCCGCCTCCTGCTCAAGTCTGCTACGGCTCATCCTCCTGCTCCTCATATCCCCTCCCCTCCTCCTCCTACCTTCCTCCTCTCCTCCTCTCCTCCTCCTCCTCTCTCCTCTCCTCCTTCCTAATCCCCCGTTCTCTCCTTCTCCTCCTCCTCCTCCTCCTCCTCCTCCTCCTCATCAGAAGCAGCAGCAGCAGCAGCAGCAGCATCAGCAGCAGCATCATCATCATCAGCATCATCATCGTCATCGTCATCATCATCATCATCATCATCAGCAGCAGCAGCAGCATCAGCATGAGTATCACCATCAGCAGCAACAGCATCATCGTCCTCCTCCTCCTCCGCCTCCGCCTCCTCCGCCTCCGTCTGACGCTCTTCCTCCTCCTCATCATCATCAGCTTCATCAGCATCAACAGTATCATCATCAGCATCAGCATCATCAACAGCATCAGCATCATCATCATCATCATCACCACCAACACGAATCAGCATCATCAACAGCATCGTCAGCATCATCAGTATCATCACCATCAGCACCATCACCATCACCATCATCATCATCATCATCATCATCATCATCATCATCATCATCATCAGCATCATCATCATCATCATCGTAATTGTCAGCCTCATCCTCATCGTCACCATCAGCATCATCATCAGCATCAGCATCATCATCAGCATCAGCAGCATCATCACCATCAGCATCATCATCGTCATGCTCATCACCATCGTCATCATCATCAGCATCATCATCAGCATCATCAGAAGCATCAGCATCAGCAGCATCATCATCGTCGTCAGCATCATTACCATCAGCATCATCATCAGCAGCATCATCAGAAACATCAGCATCATCATCAGCAGCATCATCAGCGGCATCAGCATCAGCAGCATCATGATCATCACCATCATCATCAGCAGCAGCATCACCATCATCCGCGGCATCATCAGCAGCATCACAATCAGCATCGACAGCATTACCACCAGCATCAGCATCACCATTATAATCATCATAATATATAGGATCATCAATATCAGCATCAGCATCATCATCCGCATCATCAGCATCACCAATATCAGCATCAGCATCATCATTGTTAACATCATCATCATCATCATCAGCATCAGCATCAGCATCAGCAGCATCAGCAGCATCAGCAGCAGCATCAGCATCAGCAACCTCCTCATCATCACCAGCATTAGCATCATCAGCATCAGCATCATCATCAGCAGCAGCAGCATCATCATCATCATCATCCTCATCCTCATCGTCATCCGCAGCCTCCTCCTCCTCCTCCTACTCATCATCATCATCATCATCATCATCATCATCATCATCATCATCGTCGTCATCATCATCATCAGCATCATCGGCATCATCATCAGCATCATCACCAGCCGCATCATCAGCTTCATCATCATCAGCATCATCATCATAAACATCGCCAGCAGGATCATCATCATCAGCATCATCATCAGCAGCATCAGCATCATCATCATCAGCATCATTATCATCATCACCATCGGCATCATAATCAGAATCATCCTCATCATCATCGTCATCATCGGTGGCATGATCATCCTCCTCCTCATCCCCACTTTTTTAGCATTATCATCCTCATCCTCATCATCATAATCCTTATCATCATCAGCATCATCAGCAGCAGCAGCATCATCGTCAGCATCATCATCATCATCAGCAGTATCATCAACCTCAGCATCATAATCATCATCCGCATCATCATCAGCAGCATCATCATCGTCACCATCATCATGATCATCACCATCAATATCACCAGCATCAGCATCATTACCAGCATCAACATCATGATCATCATTATCACCAGCAGCATCATCAGCAGCATCAGCAGCAGCAGCATCAGTATCAGCATCATCATTATCATCGTCATCATCAGCAGCAGCAGCATCCTCATCATCATCTGTTTTGTCTGCCTAATCAGCATGAGCATCGCAATCATCTGCAGCATCATCATCATCAGCAACAACAACAACATCAGCCCCTATCCTCATCCTCATCCTCATCCTCTATATCCATAGCCATCTCCAGATCCAAATCCAAATCCTCCTCCTTCCTCGTCCGCTTCCTCCTCCTCCTCCTCCTCCTCCTCCTTCCTCCGTCATCCGTCCTCATTTCTCCTTCTTCCTTCCTCCTTCCTCCTTTCTCCGTCCTCCTTCCTCATTACTGATCCCTCATCCCTCCTTCTCCTCATTTTTCTCCTCCTCCTCCTCCGTTTCCTCCTGCTCCTCCTTCTCATGCTCCTCCTCCTCATTTGCCTCCTCCTCCTCCTCCTGCTCTTCCTCCTCCTGCTCCTCCTACTCGTCCTCCTCCTCCCATCCCCCCTGTGCTTTGTTGTCTCTCTCTCTCTCTCTCTCTCTCGCTCTCTCTCCTACTCTCCCCTTCTTCGCTTTCCCGACCTCACCCCCGGGGGTGAGGTCGGGAAAGCAGAGAGCCAAACAAAAACCGCGTGCCCCGCGCGCACGCGCCAGGCGCATCTGCCTCCCCCCCCCGCCCCCACCCACCCAAGACTCACGCGTGTGAGCACGTGTGAAGAGTCCGCCTGACCAGAAGTGGGGTCCTCCCCTGGGGGCCGTGGGCACGTCGAAACACGCACGTGCCCCGCGCGTCAAGATACGGCAGAACACGCACGTCAAAACGCGCACGTCAAAACGCGCCGGGCGCACTTTGCCCCCGCCCCCCGCACACAGATTTTCACGTGCGAGGAAATCGCCGACTGGAGGTTGGGTCCCCCCCCTGGAGGCCGTTGACACGTGAAGGCACACGCCCCGCGTGCACGCGCCAGGCGCATGTCAAGTCCCCCCCCCCTCTGCGCACGTATTCTGCGCGCGAAGAATCCAACGACAAGAGATTGGCCCCCCCATGAGAGGGACTGATGTGGCGAAAAACGCATGAAGCACATGCCGAACGCATGCACGCCGAGACGCATGTTGGAGGCCCCCCCCCCTCCGCACACGTATGTTCACATGTCAAAATCAAATTCCCACGCCTGTTGCTCGACACCCTTCTGGTACAAGGCCGAAGGTCCGCCAACACAAAGAGAACCCTGGGCTGGAGCGGCGAGGGGCGTAGCTCTAAGGCCAAAGGGCCCTCGTTTGAATACTAACGGTTGCGGTAGAGCGGGCGTGAGAGACAGAGCGGGAAAGCGGGAAATGGGCGAGAAGGCCTGCGAGCCTTGTGGACTCACGCTCCTCCTGCACGGCGCGAGGGCGCGAAGCATCATAACGCCGGGCATATAAGCGCCTGGCTCTTCATTGGGCGGAGGGCCAGGCATGCTGTCAGGAGGCGAGCAAACGGCTCGACACGGATACCAGGTACACTCAGCTCTCAGCGCCGCTGGCGCTTAACCAAAAAGCAAAGCCAGAAATGGCAAGAGTTCGATCGCGAAGCGACAAAACCCAAAAAAAAAACCATCTTATCGAGATGAAATATGAATGCAAAAAAAGTGCGATCGTCATCACATATAAAAAACTATCCCAATGCGACCCTACCTAGGAGTTGGAGCCCCTAGTAAAGCAGCACTAGTAGCAACGGTAAGTCTAAGCTAAAGCTCAGCTAAAGCTAAGCTAGCGCTAAGCTAAAACTAAGCTAAAACTAAGCTAAAGCTAAGCTGTAGCTAAACTAAAGCTAAGCTAGAGCTGAGCTCAAGCTAAGCACAAACTACGTTAAAGCTAGGCTAAAGTTAAGCTAAAGCTAGGCTGAAGCTAAGCTGAAGCTAAGCTAAAGCTAAGCTGCAACAAAGCTAAAGCTAAGCTGAAGCTAAGTTGAAGCTAAACTAACCTCGGGACATGAGCGCGGGCGGCTGTGTGGCAGGGGCCTCCGGACTTGAGCCGAAATGGTTACGGAAAACACTGCTTGCGGGGCCTCCGGTCCGGCCATCGAGGCCAGCTCGGCATCTGTCGCACATTGTTTTTGCTTTGCCTTTGCTTTACTTTTGCTTTTGCTTTCCTTTGCTTTGCGTTGCTTGTGCTTTGCTTTGCTGTCGCTGCTGTTGCTTTGCCTTTGCTTTGCTGCTGTGCTATGCTATGCTCTGCTGTGCTGCGCGTGTGCATGCCATGCTATGCTAAAGCTCAGCGAAGTTAAGATGCAGGTAAGCTAGCTAAGATAAAACTGAGGTAAGACGAAGCTAAGCTAAGGTAGGATGAAATAAGCTAAGGTAAAATGAGATAAGCAACGCGAAGCTAAAGGAACGTCACTGGCGGAACCGCGGGGCGGATGCCGGGGGAACCGCCCGGGGCGAGCCCAACTGCCCGTCCCTTTAAGCTTAGCTATGCTATGCTATGCTGCGCTGTGCGATGCGATGCTATGCTATGCTACGCTTTGCTACGCTATGCTTTGCTACGCTGCGCTATGCTATGCTATGCTGGGCTATGTGATGATATGCAATGTTATGCTACTGCTGCGCTGCGATATGCTAAGTTAAGATAAGCTAAGCTAAGCTAGCCCTCTAAGCAGAGCCTAGGTAGGGAATTACACCCATGCTATGATATGCGATGCTGCGCTATGCTATGCTGCGCTATGCTATGTTATGCGGTGCTCTGATATGCTAAAGCTTAGTGAGGCTAAGCCGAAGGTGTGCTAGCTAAGATAAACCTGAGCTAAGATGAACCTAAGCAAAACTAAAATGAAATAAGCTAAACTAAGATGAGATATGCAACGCTAAGCTAGAGGGACGTAACTGGGGGAACCGCGGGGCGGATGCTGGCGGAACCGCCTGGGGCGCGCCCCATTGCCCGGCCCTTTAAGCAAACCGAGTAAGAACCCTTCTTGGCAGAGCCTCGGTAGGGAACTGCGCGCAATGAATGAAGCTTCGAAAAGCGGAATGACGTGTAGATCTTCACACCAGGTATGAAATCTGAGCAGCAATGCGGACTTACATTAATCTTGAGCCTGGTATACAATCTGAGCGGCAATGCGGACTGACGCATGAATAGCCGGAAATGAAATCTGAGCGGCAATGCGGACTTACGTTGAATAGCCGGGTATGAAATCTGAGCAGCAGAATATTGCTGGTTCGATCGGCCGACCTGCCGTCCGAAAACCAAGCGGGGTTCACTGTTCCTTCTTTGGCTTCGTCGGTTTGTCCGTCAGGTCGGATCCTCGCCAGCAGTCTCTGCCTGTGAGCTTCCATCAGCGGCCAATGAGATCGTTCATCGCACTCTCCGGGAACATCGTGAAATCGGGGGTGCCGAAATGGTAGTGCCGTAGCAGCCACGACGCGTGCTTCTTGCAGGTCTTGCAGGTGAGGTAACGCTGTGCGGGTTGTGGCCGTTAACAGCATCATGATGGGGAATACTGGTCACGCACGTGAGCATGTCATTCGGCTGCACTGCCGGTGAGAAGCCATTCCACGATTCAGCACTGGCTGATGTGGCTGACACGGAACTCGATGAACCCGTCACAGGGGCAACGCTCGGTGATGCAGGGGACGAACTTCCCTGCGATCTTGCTGATCTTGATCGTCCACATCCCCGTGCTGATGCTGCGGTATATGGTGATGGCGGCGCGCTGGCCGGCGGTGGTTCTGTCGGCGACAGTGGCGGCGGCGGCTGTTGAATCGCATCCGATGCTACTGAACTCGATGCCTGCGCACTGCTGAAAACGTCCGCGTGGGACATCGTGATGTCACCGTCGTGATCAAAGTCCTCTGGGATGGTAGGTGGTACGTTGCGGCGCCGGCCAAGCATGCGGCCGTCCCAGCCGGGATGCTCGCCCATAGCCTTCGCCCCGGCGACGCTCTCCCGGCGGCGATCGCGTCGTTCTGCCTCATGATCGCCCAGAGCATCATGAAGATGCCGAAACCGATAGTCATGCCGAGGACCAGCGTGAACGTCAGCAGGCAGACGTAGAAGCTGTAGTCCGGCATAGTCGGCGGAGGCGTAGGCTGTCCCTCGACCTTGCCGAGGCAGGTGAACAGGACTGAGGCGAGCATGGCAGCGCGTGGCTGCCAGGTCCCGTGTGTTTGCGGGCCACGAAGAACGACAGCAGGACGGCCACCTCCATCGTCTTCGCCAAGGCGTCCGCGACCATGGCCCAAGTCGGGATCCAGCTGAGCCTGAGCGCACTGTTGGGGTGCACGGCCTCCTTGATCATGGAGGCGACGATGCGGAACCGCTTGTCGGTCGACTGGCCCACATCTGAAACGATGTGCGTCACGAGACCCTTGCTGTCGCTGTAGATCTCCCCGGGGCGCTTGTCGGCGAGCACGTCGATATGATTGAGCGCCGTCTTGGGGCTGTAGGCCTCGGTCAGCAGCTGTCGGAACCAGATGTTGGTCTCCGATCCCTCGAGGGTGGCGTAGCCCTCGGCAGCGAGGGTCGACTTCACCGACCTCGCGACTGTGCCAGAATGCCAGGCGACGGGCAGGCACAGGTCGCAACGGCCGCCGACGAGGTCACGCAGGCGATGGGTGAGCCCCATCACCATGCCCCATTGGCTCTTCACGCCGTCCACGTAGGCGAACGCGGCGTCGCTGAAGCACACGGCGATGGCCGTCTTCAGGTCGACGAGCTCGCGCTTGAGCACAATCGCGAAATTCACGGTGGAGTGCGCGTAGGCGACGGTCTTGTTGAGCGTCTTCGCGTCGGCAACGGTAGCGACGTTGCTGCGTCGAGCTGCAAAGCTCACCGGGCAGGCACTGTCCACCCGGGTCTGCACCGCTAGCCACAGCAGCTGCCCGAGCGTGCGGCGGTAGCTCGTCACCTCGCTGGCGGTGAGCCGGTCCTCAGCACCTCGGCCCTTCTGGGCCTTCAAGTCGACGTAGTCCACCTGCGCGGCGGCTGTGGCCTGGGTCACGCGGAACTCGTCGTCGAGCTTGGTAATCGTGCGTCCGCAGTACTTGATGACCCCTTCGACTGGCTCGAGGTGCAGCCTCTTCCCCAGCGATGCGATAGTGGTCTTCCACTTGGTGGAATTGTTACGCTGGCGATAAGGAAGTCGTCCACATGTGAGTGGACCACCGCGGCGAGCCCATCTTCGTCGTAGAAGTAGTAGAGGCCTTTCCCGAGCTTGCTCTCCACGAAGCCGTGCTCGGCGAAGACCTTCTGCGCGTAGAAGTACCACTGCCTCCCGGCGTCGCGCGCCCCGTAGATCGCACCTGTGGCCATCGCGATCTCGCCAGGCTGGGTCCCCGGCGGCGGGTTCTTGGCCAGCATGCGCAGGAGCAGTGGCCTCTCAATGCTACCCGACTGCAGGTAGGCCGTCATCGCGTCGCAGGACGAGATGCCCCAGTCCTTCTGGGCCGCGGCGGCCAGGGCCAGGTACAGCGCGTCCCTGGACCCCATAGGCGCGTCCGCCCTGATCTGCGACTTGTCCTCCTGACAACCCTGCGCGACCAGACGTGCCTTCGCGGCGTTCTGGCCCCTGCTGGTCAGCACCCAGCGTGCGCCCGCAGGGCGGATGCCAGGGCTGCGCCGCAGGAGCCCCTTCAGATCCTTGGGCAGGAGCTTCTTGTAGGCGCCGAACTCCGTCCACTTGGACCACTCGGTCTTCATGGCGGCGCCGATGTTATTCTTCTCGGTGGCGCTCAGCGCGTCGTGCTTGACCTCGTCGGCGGTCGCGTTGCCCGTGAGCAGTGCCTCACGGAGTCGTGTACTTGCGTAGAGCTCGCCCGCGTGCTTCTGGAAGTAGTTGTCTAGGTAGAAATCGACCTTGTTCGTGTCATTCGGCCTCCTGAAGCTCTTGGGCAGATCGTCCAAGAGATCCTTGCGCTCGGCAGCGCGCTCGCGAGGGTCGAGCTCGCGCTGGCGGACGCGTTGCAGTGCCACTGGTGCGTTCTCCTGTCGAACTTGGCGCTGCGTCTTGGTTCCGCGCTGGTTCTCGGTATCCGGCGGGCGCCGCGACATCGTCACCCGGCGCGCCTGCCCCTCCGCAATCTTGGCCCATTCTCGAATCATGTCCGAACCGTCGGACTCGATGTCGTCGTCGACCGGGCCCTGAGGGGCAGGTTCAGGAGGTCGAAAATCCGCGGCAGCAGCGGCGGGGGGGGGGCTGCAGGAGTGGCAGCATCGCCTGAGTCTGGCGCCGGCGGGTCGGCGGCCGCTGGCGGGGGCGGCGGCTCCGCTGGCGGCAGCGGCGGCGGAGGCTGCTGCACGTCTCCTCCCGGAGGCGGCGGGGCCGGTCCTCCACTGCCGCTTGCTCCTCCACTGGTAGTGAGATCGCCGTCTCCTCGGCGGCGTGCCAGCCGCTCGGCGTACTTATGAGCGCGCTGATTCGCTTCGGAGTGCTCGACGTTGCCCCAGTTGCGTTGCTGGATGGCTGGCTGCTGATCGGCCGCTGGTAGCGCTGGTGGCGCGGGGGGCTGGCCGTCACTGCGGGGGCGCTTCTGCGGTGTCGGCCCCGACAGGTCGAGGAACATGTCGTCGTCAGCGTCTGGTGGCGCAGGTCCAGCAGGGTCTCCTCCTTCGCCAGGATCGGGCGGGCGGGGGCCCGCCTCCTGCGCCACCGCCGCCTCCTCCAGGGCCTGGAGGAGGCGCGGGCGCGGAGGTCCCTGGCGGGGCGCCTGGCGGAGGCCAAGGCGGCTAGTTGCCGTTCAGCGCGTTCAGCATTTGCCCCCGCGGAACGAGTTTCGTGGCCGCGGCGCGGCGTAGGTGTCCACGGTTGACCTTCGCGGTCGCGGAGCGGCGGCTGACCCAGACGTTCGAGGCGCCCTCGAACCCGATGATGCCGGCGGGCACGTGCCACTGCAAGGCCCATTCTCTCTCGAGCCTGCCGTTGCCCCTCCAGTAGTACACCTGGTCGCCCGTCTGGTAGACGTCGCTGGCGCGCCGAGCTCCATCTGCCCGAGATCGGGCCAACAGCGCCCTTGAGAGGGACCGGTTGGACCTCGGGTGCTGCATGGAGGTCTGCGCGGCCTTCGCGATGGCGATCCTCTCCGAGAACGGCTTGTCGAACACGATGCGCTCGCGCAGGGGCAGCCTGCCGGCGCTGCCCAGCAAACCGCGCGGTAGGCGAAGGCCTCGCCCGAGCACCCACTGCGACGGCGAGTAACTCGTATAATTGACCTGGCTGTTCATGGCCCAGCACACGGGGGCGATCATCCACTGGATGTTGTGAGCGGACGCGGGCTAGTCGAACCTGATGCTGAACTGGTCGATCAACTTCCTCGCGCGCACCTTCCACATTCCTCCACGTCGCTCCACGGTAGCGCGCTGCTGCGACGTCGCCGCAGATGTCGTCATCAGGCGGCAACCCATGTCCTCGAGCTCCTTGGAGGACTCTCGCTCGAACTCGCCTCCTCCATGAAATATGACTCGCTGAGGCGCGCCGAAAGGCGTGATCCAAATCTGCAACAGTCGAGCGAAAATGACCGATGGGCGCCTTGATGCGACAGTGCCGCACATCGTAAAACCTGCAGCCAGGTCGACCACGTTTAGGTAGACCAGCCGGTTGCCAGCGTAGTCGGCCAGTGTGAACAGGTCCACTCCGATGGAGTCGTTGAAGTCTCTGTCCAATCTGATCCGACCCGGCAGGCGTGGTCGTGGTCGCTGATGTGCTGCGCAAGCCTCGCAGTAGAGGTTGAAAGCCATGTCGATGGACCTTTGCGATCCACTGGTCACGCGAATGGCTCGGGCAAGTGAGTCGTTGGACGGGTGACCCGTGATCACGTGGAGCTGCATGATGGCAGACCGTAGCGTCCGCTCCTCCGCGGCCGCGAGCGCTGGCTCGTGGGCGGCTGCGGCGGCTGGAACCGTCCTTCTGCTTGCCCTTCTCGTCGTCGACGTAGGGTGAGCTTCTCGCACAGGTCGGCAGTTCGGACGTCGAAGCTGCTTGGCTAGCACCGCCGCGAGCTTGGCCGCGTAGTTCTCGCTGCGCTTCGCGTCCTCCCCGCGGGCCTCTGCGTGGGAGCGCCCCCCGCTGCAGAAGCGCCTGAGCGAGTCGTCGAACCCGAAATAGTCGGTGATGATCCGCCGCGGCTTCTTGATGCGGATCCCATTCTTCGTCTTGAGGTTGAACGCGCAGCCGTCGAAATCCACGGCGCGCGGGAGCTGCTCCTTCAGCTGCTTGGCAATGGCGTTCTCGTTGCGGCCCCATCCGTCGCAGCGCCTCGCCCACTCGAACGAGACGGCGAGCTGGGCGCCGAACTCCTTACGCAGCCGTGACATCGACTGCAGGAACAGGCCGATCATCTGCTTGGACTTGGCTGATCCCTTTTTAACTTGGGGCTCCTGCTCGGGTCGGTCTTGACGACGAGTCGTTGTAGCGATGTCCACGGCTGGCAAGGAAACGCAGCGTGAACTCGCGCACGCTGGCCCGCGGCAAGGTGCTTCCGGACCCTGCCCTCCAGCATGTGGACCACGATCTGCTTGGAGAGGTCGAAGCCTGGAAGACCACACCTGACAGCAGCTCCTACTTCCCTCTTCCAGGCGGCGCTGAGCTTGCTGTCTGGATTGCAGCACCACTCGTTGAGCAAGGTGATGTTCGCTGTGGAGGTCGGGCTGGATGTGGTTGTAGACTTGGCCAGGTTAGTGATCAAGGCCTGCCCGATCTTGTGCGGCTGGATGCCGCTCTTGCTGGTGGCGAATGCTGAGCGCTTGCCGGCGATCAGCTGCGGCTTCGTCCCCTTCTTGAGCGCCCTCGCGCGCGGCTGCTCCTCCTCCACGACGTTGGCCTCGGGTCCGAGGCAGCCGTCGGCGATGGCGCCCTGGCCGTGACTCAGGGTTGCGGGCGCGCCGAAGACGCAGTCCGAGAAGAAACCTCGGTGGCTGCGGGCCTCGACGTCGAAGGTCGTATCGCCAGAGGCGGCGCAGTCCTGCAGGGGCTCGGTCACGCACGTCGTGGGGTAGGTCATCTGCGGCAGCGTCGCTAGCGTGAGGTTCGGAGCTGGAGCTGCGGTGGAGCAGCAGACCAGGGCTGAGGCAACGGCCGAAAGCAGCCGACCCCTTCTGTCGGCGAGCCTGGAGGCGCCTCGGAACGTTCAGCTCCTTCTTCGTGACGAGGTTGTTGATGGTGTCGACCAGCGCGCTGGTCCTGGTAGTGTCATTGACCGCGGGCTGGTCGCCCGTCCTCGTTTTCCGATCCCGTCGGTCGACCGCTTTCTCGACCTCTACGCATGGGGTCTCGTCCAGCTGTCGCTTCCGTCCGGACGAGCTGGCCGCGCTGAGCGGTTGCTCCATGCCGGCGTCCTTGATGGCCTGCCAGTTCCCTGGCTGCAACTTGATTGCGAGGTGGCCCGCGGCGCTCGCGGCGAGCTTCTGGGCGGCGTTCCCGATGCGGATCTGGCCCTTCCAGAGAGAAAGGTCGATCTTGGAAGGCTGGGTGAAGTCGCGGCCGATGAGCAGACCCAGCGTGGGGCTGTCCACGACGCTGAACACGATGCGGCCAGCCTGGCCGCACAGCACAGGCGGCGCGGCGACGCGCAACTTGTTTGGGAGAGCACATCTTGGGCCAAACCTGTAGACCTCATCCTCCGGCCCCTCGAGGATCTGGATGGCAAGCCCCGCCCTCGCGAGGATGTCCCTGTAGTTGTCGCACCACTTTTTGCCCGAGACGCAGAAAGGCAGGCGGTGTCGACCGCGTCAACGCCTTCGCCCACGGGCTTGTCACTGCCTATCGCGACGTTCACGCTCGGCAGGTGGTGAATGAGCCGCTCCGAGACGCAAGCCTCTGGGGGCGGCGTGACTGGCCCCTGCGGGCGCAAGGCGATCACCTCGTCCGCGAACTGTACCTGCTCGGTGATGCGCGCTTGGCGCTGAGGACGGCCTCCGCGACCCCCTCGCCCACTGCCGTTTGACTTGCCGTCCTTGGGCGCGAACTTGCGAGCACCTGGCGCGGGGCGCTCCTTGTCCCCTGTCCAATGTCCAGTCTCGCCGCAGTCCCAGCAAAGAAGTACCCCCCTTGCCCCTTGCGCTGGTCGACCCGGCCCTGTAGCTTGGTCGGGCGGCGGGGCGGCGCGGACTTCGCCTTGCCGCGGCCCTCGAGGGCTTCCCGGGCCGATCTGATGGTGGCCATGGCCTCGGGGATAACGGCAAGTTCCGCTGCGGCAGCTGCGACCTCGGCAGAGTCGTCGCCGTCGAACAGCTCGGAGATGTCCACGTTGGAGGACTCGAGCTCGGCGCTGAAAGCCTCGAGCTCCGGGCGAATGATGTCCTGGACGTCGGCCTCGCCCTCGTCGCCCTCCTCTTGCTCCTCGTCGTTCTCGTCGCCCGGCTCGTCGACGACGCCGGCAGTGCGCCCCCCGCGGCTGGAGGAAACGTTGCTGCGCCAGCCGCCTTGCGAGCGCGACTGGTTGGCCCATGACCTCGGCGGGGGAGCATGGCGCTCCGACGCGTGGATGTCCGGGAACATCCTGACCAGCAACCCGCGGATACGCTGGTAGCCGTAGTGCTCGTCGGGCAAATTGCCCACGACACGCTCGCGGCGCCCTGCCGTGGGCCCGGCCTTGCGCAGCAGGAACCATCCCGCCACCCGGAACGCTCTCAGAGCGTTGCGGAGCGCTCTGAGAAGGCCGCGGCGCCCGATACATCCTCCAGAGGCGCCGGATCTCAGAGATTCTTGATTGGTCCCAGCCCGATTTTATCCTCGTCCTGGCTTCGTCTTGTGATTCCAGAAGGCTCGCAGGCCTTCTCACCCATTTCCCGCTCTCCCGCTCTGTCTCTCACGCCCGCTCTACCGCAACCGTTTTTATTCAAACTAGGGCCCTTGGCCTTCGAGCTACGCCCCTCGCCGCGCGAGTAAGAAGATCCATCGACTATCTTCCATATCAGAGTGGTAGCTTGGAGCGAGTCTCAGCTGCCTGGCGCCGCGCGCCATTCCATATTCAGCCACGACGAAGCCGTCGCGAGCCACGGAATCGAAGCCCAACGGCTTCCTCGCGCTGTTGCTCAGCGCCCACGCCAGCGTCAGCGACGCCAGCATCTACGCCTACCCTGCCAACTCCAACGCCAGCGTCAGCGACGCCAGCACCTACGCCTCCAACGCCTGCATCCTCAACGCCAGCGTCAGCGACGCCAACGACTACGCCTCCAACGCCTACTTCTCCAAAGCCAGCGCCAGCGACGCCAGCACCAAAGCCTACTTCTCCTACGACAGCGTCAGCGACTGTCCCCGTGGCTCTCCGGGCCGCCACGCGCCGCTCCCCCGCGGCCGCCCGGCGCGGCGCCCGTGGGCCTCTTCGGGCCCCGCTCGCGTCCAGGACGGCACACCGCCGATCTTGGTGTTGGTGTCAATCTCTAGGCCTCCGGCACCTGTCCCCGTGGCTCTCCGGGCCGCCACGCGCCGCTCCGACGCGGCCGCCCGGCGCGCCGCGCCCGTGGGACTCGCTTCGGGCCCCGCGCGCGTCCAGGACGGCACGTGCAGGGATGCCGCCCCGACGCTCGAGGCGGGCCCGTGTTCCTCTTCGGGAGGAGCAGTCAAAAACAGGCACAGAATCGTCTGGGGACTATGTTCTTGGGGATAGGCAAGAATAGGCATAGAATAGGCATAAAATAGACATAGAACAGTCAAACATAGGCATCAAATAGGCATAGAATAGGCAAGAATAGCCTTGGGGATTTTTTTGTTGCATCTTCTGCTTCTCGTCGAACATCCCCCTGGAGGGGGACACGCCCGACTTCACCCGACGCCCAAAGAGGCACAAGGCAGCCCAAAACGGCCCCAAGGGCCCGAGGCGACCCCAAGATGACCCAGGCGAGCCCGAGGGGGGCGCCCCGAGGAGCCTCGCGGAGCCTCCGACACGGTCCCGTGTACGCCCCAGGAGGGCCCCAACAGGATCCCAAGATCGGACGGCCAAAACGGGATCTGTCAGGCGAGGAGTGGAGCGGACGTCGCCGCGACGAAGCAACTCCACCAGGCAAGCATAAGCCTTTGAGCGTGTCTTCAGAAGAGACGCTACAAACGATGATGTGCGAGACCAGCGAAGTGGTGGGCAGCGCGGTTGACCACGTCGGCCTGGGAGGAGGAAAAGGATGAGAGAGGAAAGGAGGAAGAACCCCGTGGCCTGTAAATCGGGGTGGGTACTTCCTGATCAATTTGCGACGGAAATGCGGACCTGCCCTGAATTGCCATGCATTGCGCTTCCTTGTTGGCGTTGAGTTGGCTTGCGCTGCATGGCTAGTACTGGGTGACTGAAAAGTTGAGGACATACTTGTCACTTCTTTGAGTCGCGTTGCTTCGGTTCGAGGTACGTCGCATTGCGTTGCGTTGTGTTGCTCTGCAGTGCCCTGCGCACAGCATGGCAGGGCACAAGACATCACAAGACATAACATGGCACAGCGTCGCATAGCATGGCACGGGACATCCTCAGTACTCACCGAGAGCACTCGAGGTTCTAGGGTCGGACGGTGCATACAGTTCAACAAGCACGCACTGCGTCTCCCATAATAAATCAAGGGGGACAGGCGCGAGCTCGAAGAGAAAAGGGCGACAGGATCGAACCGAGTGCAAGCGCGGTCAAGCGGCTCGAAGAGACACATGGCTACACATGGCGGATGGATCAGAGATGAAACGGGCATACCAGAATTTCGAACACGCTGTGTTGGCATGGACAAGGGACGTCGGGGCTGAACATACCTCAGACTTCGAGGCAGGCCACACGAGAAGATGCGAGACGGGACGAAAGTGAGAGGACAGGTACAGACCTGAGACGAGCGGACACAGGCGGACGAGGGTGTGAATGAGCGTGCAACGGAGAAAGCAGCAACGACCGGCTGTACTGGAGGGGAAGAAAATGGGAACCATGGGAGCATGACAAAGACCGAACGTGGAAACGTCGCGTCAATACTGGTCACCGTCGATCTTGGTCAGTATCAATGTGGATCCCCCTCACGAATCGACGACGGGCGACATGGACCATGACCAAGAGCGGCATCCACAAAATCCCGCCACATCTTGTCCATCGTCCTAGTATTTGGGGAAACCAAAGGGTACCGATACCGCTACTCCCCGGACCTCTCCCTGGATGCGTTCTGACCAGAATTTCGAGGCGAATCCAGCCGTGGCGACGAGGGCCTCCCATGAGACCCCAAAAAGGGAAAACGAGGGAAGCGTAGCAGTATCGGTACCTTTTCATCCTCTGAATATTTTTTGCTTCGAGGTACGAGTCGCTGTCATCGGGCATGTCGTAGTTGATGACGATGTTCACCCTGGCACCCGATAGGCCGGCGGTGTGCAGTGCAGCGCAGCCCCAGCTCGGGAACCCCTGGTCGTCTGCCTATTTTCCTGCTCCTGGCGCGCCCAGACTATACAAAGCGAGCGCTGGGCTCGGGACAACGTCGGATCCGAAGAAATCCACCGACCCTTCGGCGTGTGTGAACCGATGGTGCCGTCGTCGTCGTCGCCAGTCCCAAGGAAATTGAGGAACAAGGAAAAGGAACGTCGAAATTAAATCGACTCCCTCCCATTCATCCGTTTCCTGCCGGGCGGGGGGGTCGGGAAACTTTGAGATCCCGAGGTTCTGAAGCATTTTTTGCTCCACGGTGATGATCTCGGACCGGCGGCGATGCACGTTAGCAACGGGTGCCGATCCACCAGCCTCGTCAAGGAGCCCGAGGTTCTGGAGGATGCACCAGAAGCCGCGGCCCTCTCGGAGCGCTCCAGAACGCTCTGAGAGTGATCCGCAGCGCTCATATGCCCCCTGAGATCCTTCAGCTCAGCGATCTGGCCCCTTAGCGATGCCACGGCGACTGGGAAGGCGAGGATTACTGAACTGATGGATTCCTGTGTGCCAGGACACCGAAATCCATCAGCTCGGTAATCCTCGCCCCCCTGGTCGCCATGTAGACGCTCAGGGGCCAGATCGCTGAGCTGAAGCTCAAGAACGGTGCGCCCTGGCCCCGGGCCTTCCCGGCCACCAGGGAGCGGAGGGGGCTGCTCTGGCCAGGGGGAGGAGCTCAGGAACTCATGGGGGAGGAGCTCAGGCACGGTGGGAACTCCGGGGGCCCAGACATCCGACGTCTCGATTTTTTCGTGACGCGACCCCCAAAGGTCCCGACCCCTTCCCCGGGACCGGTTCCTCATCCCGAGTCGTTTTTTGACGGTCCCGAGGCCCGGCGAGGGCCCCGAGAGGCCAAAAACTATGAAAAACCTTTGCCTCGATTTTGTTCGAGGCGCCCGATGTCTGGGGCATTTGGACGCCCGAAATGGGCACGGAAACAATGGGCACAATGCCCAACAGCAAATGTTGTCTCGAACCAATAGCGGCCGCTGTTGGGCAGGCGGCCTTCTGTCTCAAATGGACACAGGCCGCGGCGGCGTGGACAACGAATCCTGTTCAAAATGAACAGGAACTGCTGTTGGGCATTGTACCCATTCTTTCCGTGCCCATTTCCCAGACCCCCGACGTCATGATTTTTTCATTACGTCGACCCCCAGAGGTCTGGACCCTTCCCCCATGACCGGCTTTGCATCCTGACTCCTTTTTTGACGCTCCCGAGGCCCGGGGAGGGCCCCCGGAGGCCGAAAATAGCGAAAAACCTCCCGTCGTGATTTTTTCATTACTCGAGGGGGTCTGGGTTCGGGCGTCCAGAGGGCAGGAGCTCCGGCACGGTGCGCCCCCCGGCTCCGGGCCTGCCCGGCCACCGGGGAGCGGAGGGGGCTGCTCCGGCCCCGGCGGGCCTCGGGCCCAGGGGCGGCTCCCCGGCCAGAGAGCAGGGCACGGCCCGAGAGCCGGACCCCTCCGGAGACCGCAGTGGACCCTGTCTCAGCGCCTTAAGACTGGCACCTCCTCCTCCCTCCTCCTCCTTCCTCCTCCCTCCTCCTCCTTCCTCCTCCCTCCTCCTCCTCCTCCCTCCTCCTCCTTCCTCCTCCCTCCTGCTCCTCCTCCTCCTCCTCCTCCTCCTCCCCCTCCTCCTCCTCCTCCTCCTCCTTCCCCTGCCCCTCCCCCACGTGAGCATCTCCTCCTCGTCGCGCCACCAGAGGCGCCGACTCGGCGGGCGGAGCGGGCCGCCCGAGGCTGCCTCACCACCGGCGACCCCGAGCGGCAAGGTCCCCGCAGGTTTCAGCAGCTGCGCGGATGCACCAAGAACTCCGACGTCGTGGGCGTCTTCACAACGAAGACCCCGTTGAGGTCTGGACCCCTTCCCCAGGATTAGGTCGGACATGTCCACCTACAGGCCGATTTGGGAACGAAAAACAAGCGGCACGCGTGCCCTGGCTCTTGCACAAAAGAGCTGCGAGGGGGCAGAGGGGGACGAACCACGACGAACCACGACGAACCACGAACCACGACGAAAATAATGATGTCCGCGGCCCAGGGGGGCTGTCCCGGAAGCCTGGACGGAGCAAGCCTCCGAAGGGTGGGTGGCCCAGGGGAGCTGGGGCTCAGGCTCAGGGGGGGGGGCCGAGGGGGACGAACCACGACGAACCGCGAACCACGACGAAAATAAGGATGTCCGCGGCCCGGGGGGGCTGCCCCGGGAAGCCTGGACGGAGCAAGCCTCCGAAGGGAGGGTGGCCCAGGGGAGCTGGGGCTCAGGCTCAGGGGAGGGGCCGAGGGGGACGAACCACCACGGACCACGAACCACGACGAAAACAAGTGGCACGTATGCCATAGCCCTTGCACAAAAAGGAAGGGGGAGGAGGAGGAGGAGGAGGAGGAGGAGGAGGAGGAGGAGGAGGAGGAGGAGGAGGAGGAGGAGGAGGCGGA
>CAUYUJ010010169.1:461605-471605 GCA_963575745.1 Prorocentrum cordatum
ACCTTCGAGAATAAACACTAGGGGATAATCAAGTTCGGGGTTCAGGGGGAGATAATCAAAGTAGCCCACCAGACCTCAGCATAATCTCAAAGTAAGAGATGATCAAGAGGAGACCAAGCCGAGCACGTTTTGAGACATCCTTGGCTTTTAGTCTTCATAGAAATATCCTCAACAATGGCTTATCTCCGCTGGAGACATTCCTCGACACATCCCTTGTTTCGCTGAGACATCCACAGCTATTGCTTATTTCGCTTGAGACACCGTCAAACTACTGCTTATTTCGCTTAAGAAACGCATCGTTTCGCTTGAGACATCCTTCAGTATATGCTTGTTTCGCTTGAGACATCCTCGAGTATATGCTTGTTTCGCTTGAGACATCCTTCGTAATAGCTCATCCGCCTCGGTGTCCCTGGATAATCAACCGCGGCGATAATAAAGTTCAGGCGGGCGGAGGAATGGAGAAAGCGATATATAAAAACAAAAAGAAGTAGAAACAATAATAAATGAACAAGAAAAAGGAAACACATCAAAAAGAAAAGAACACAGAGGAGGAGGAGAAAGAGAAGGAAAAATCTCAAGTTCAAAGGTATTAGATTTTTTTACAAGCGCTTTATGAAAATTAACATTTTTTAGTGCTCGTGTAGGGTAGCTCATGTGCTTCATTTTCCATGGATAATCACCCCCAGGGATAAAAAAGTTCAGAGGGGGGGCATGGAGAGAGAGAGAGAGAGAGAAAGAGAGAGAGAGAGAGAAAGAGAGATACATCATAAAGAAAAAGAAAGGAAGGACTTAAAGAGAGAATATATATTTAAAAAGAAAAGTAGAAGAATAAATGAAAAGGAAACAGAGAAGAGGAAAGGAGGATAAAACAAAAAAACTGAATATTCAAATGTATGAAACATTTTATGTGCAAGCGCTTTATGAACATTAAATTTTTTAAGTGCTCGTGTAGGGTAGCTCACGTGCCTCGTTTTCCCTGGATAATCAGCCCCAGCGATGAACAAGTTCAGGGCGCCAGGGGGAGGAGGAGGAGAAAGAGATAGAGAGACAGAGACAGAGAGACAGAGAGGCCAGGAAAGAGAAAGAGATAGAGAGACAGAGAGAGAGAGAGAGAGAGAAAGAGAGACAGAGAAAGAAAGAAAGAGAGACAGAAAGAACTACAAATAGACAGAAGGACATTGGTTTCGCTTGAGACATCCTGAAACAACGTGTTCGCTTCGCTTGATGCTGTTATCTCAACATAAGAAGGAAGTAACTTCGATGGCGAACTTTTCCCGTGATAATGAAGTTCGGCCTCCGCGCCCCCGCGCCCCCGACCAAACTCTTATTGGTCGACGATAAAAAACTCTAACGACTTAAGGGGGGGAGGGGGTACTTTATTCTCATCGGCATGCGGTTATCCTACAGTTGGCTCCGGGAATTCAAAATGTGGCCCGGGAGTGGAGTTCTGGGAACTCGAAGAGAACGAAGTGGTCTACAGTTGGCTCCGGGCATTCAAAATGTGGCCCGGGAATGGAGTTCTGGGAACTCGAAGAGCACGAAGTGGCCTACAGTGGGCTCCGGGCATCCAAAATGTGGCCCGGGAATGGAGTTCTGGGAAGTCGAAGAGCACGAAGTGGCCTACAGTTGGCTCCGGGCATCCAAAATGTGGCCCGGGAATGGAGTTCTGGGAAGTCGAAGAGCACGAAGTGGCCTACAGTTGGCTCCGGGCATTCAGAATGTGGCCCGGGAATGGAGTTCTGGGAGGTCGAAGAGCACGAAGTGTGTGACTGTTTGCGAAAAACGAGTTCGGACCCAGCTCCCCGGATGCCGCCCGGACCCCCCTGTGGAGTCATCTGCTGCTCTCTTTTGACCCCACTAGAAACCTATCAGTCTTCGCTGTTAGGTAAAATAGTGAAAATCGTCCCCGGACTATTTTTTGACTATTTCTGAATTTTCCCCCCGTAGAGGGACAGGCCCGACGTAACCCCAGGACCGGTTGGCATCCCGAGCCGCTTTTTGGCGGCCCTGGCGCACGGGGAGGACCCCCCAGAAGCCGCAGTCTGCCGAAACACGCGCGTCGTGGCTGTTATTCACTCCGAAGGGAGGTGGGCCGTGGGCGGGCCGTGGACAAAACTGCGGCTCTCGCCTCAGCGACGCGCATGCGAGCCTCATGAACAGCAGTGGTAGTGCGCTCTGGAAGGGCCGTCGGGTCTCGCACAAGAGAGGGCAAGACCTCACTGCTTCCCAGCGTCGCTCTTACGACCAGACGTAATCGGGGGCGCGCAGACATGGATCGGGGGAGGTGCCCTCCCCCAAATGCGGCCAGTGCCGCCTCGTTCGGCGGCGGAAATCACGGATCTCCCATGGAAACGGGACCCGTCGCCAATCCACGCCCACTTGGTCCATGTTTGCGATCGCCTGAAGTAAGGGGCAAGCAAAACGAGGCAGAGGGAGAAACCGCCGCTGCGCCGTTCGCACGGACGCGTACGTAGCGTTCTGATGCGAGGCGGGGCCATGTCCACATCCACCGCCTGGGGAACCAGCCTCCTGGGACCCCAGCGGGCGGTGGATATGGACATGCGTGGGCCCCAGGGGGCCCAAGTATGTCCATATCCAGCGCCTGCCGAGGTCCCCGAAGATCGCTCCCCCAGACGACGGTTATGGACAGATTCCCGCCTTGGATTCGAGGTCCCCTGGGCTCCCCCATCGACCCCGGAGGCTCCGAAGAGGCCTCCAGGAGGCCCCCAGAAGAAGCCCCCCGAGAAGCATGCAAGAGAGACCTATCGTCCACGGCACAGGCACGGCGGCGGGGTGGGCAGGAAGAGCGAGGGGGAGGAGGAGGGAAGAAGAGGAGAGGCGAGGACGAGGGAAAGGCGCGGGGGACCGGCGGGGAGGCGAGGAGGAGACGGGGGGACCCACGGATTGGGGAGGGGAGGAGACGAGGGGGGGAGGGAGGAGGAGGAGGAGGAGGAGGAGGAGGAGGAGGAGGGATGAAAAAGGGGAGGAGGGGGAGGAGGAGGAGGAGGAGGAGGAGGAGGTTGAGGAGGAGGAGAGAGGGAGGAGGAGAGGAAAGAGGAGGCGGAGGAGGAGGAGTGGGAGGAGGATGCGGATGAGGATGAGGATGAGGATGAGGATGAGGATTATGATGAGGATGAGGAGGAGGGAGGAGAAAAGGAGGAGGAGGGGAGGAGGAGGAGAAAAGGAGGAGGAGAGTGAGGGCGGGGAGGAAAACCGAGGAGGAGGCGGAGAGACGCGGAGGAGAGGCGGGGGGCGAGACGAGGCCGGGGAGGAGGGCGGGAACGGGGAGAGGCGGACGAGGGGGAGGGCACGGGCGCAGACGGAGAGGGCGAGGGGAGGCGGGGGGGACCCACGGATCGGGAGGCGAGGGAGACGAGGAGGAGGAGGAGAGGAGGAGGGAGGAGAGGGAGGAGGAGGAGAGGAGGAGGAGGATGGAGAGGAGGAGGAGGAGGAGGAGGAGGAGGAGGAAGAGGAGGAGGAGAGGAGGAGGAGGAGGAGGAGGAGGAGGAGGAGGAGGCGGGGGGAAAACGAGGAGGAGGCGTCGTCGTCGTCGTCGCCGTCGTCGGCGTCGTGGACGCGCTCGCCAGCCCGCGCCTCTCGATGTCGATGCCGCGGCCGAACAGATCGGTGGACACCTGCGGCCGCGCCCCGCGGGGGGGCCCACTGGCGGGGCGCGGCGACTGGCGGCCTGGAGTGCCCCTGGGAGAGCGCCGAGCGCAGGCGGCGTCGTCGTCGTCGGCGGCGTCGGCGGCCTTGTCAGCGTCGTCGGCGGCGGCGTCGGCGTCGTCGGCGTCGGCGTCGTCGGCGTCGGCGGCGGCGAAGGCGGCGGCGGCGTCGTCGTCGGAGGAGGGTGAGGAGTGGGGTTTCGACGCGGTGTCGGACCCAAACTGGGGTTTCGACGCGGCGGGGCACGCTGGCATGCTCTTGAGTGTGCGCAGGGCGGATGTGAGCGGGCGGGACTCTGGGGGCCCAAAGAATAAACACCACCTCTCTCCAGCGAGAGGGAAGGGGGGGAGGGAGGTGGTGGTGTTGTGTATTTTTGGGCCCCCGATGTCTACTTCGCGGCGACATCCTGGCGCAAGAGAAGCAGGCCTTGGCACTCCACGGCCTGCTGTCGGAGGTGTTCGTGCTCGCCTGGGGCGCACCGCCCAGGGTCGGCTGTTGCTAGAAGTGCCCCTGGCCCAGGGTGCCCCCAGGCTTTCCAGGGAGGCCCCCAGGCTTTCCAGGGAGGCCCCTCACGAGGCCCAGGGGGCCCCAGGGGCTCCGACGGGAGCGAAACGCTGCGGGGCACCTTGGGCCAGGCGCACTTACTTCTAGCCACACCCGACAGGGGCGCCAGCTCCGTGCGCCCGGCGTGTTCGCGCGCTGTGTGCTGCGGGCCTCGAAAGGGCGACCAGGCGGAGGCCGCTCCTGGAGAGGCTGCGGGGGGGGGCGCGTCTGCCGGTGGGCGCGGGGCGCGCTCCGTGGAAGCCCAGCAGCTCTGCGCTCAGGTCGGGCATGTCCCCCTACAGGCCGATTTTCGACGAAAATATAGAACACCAGAAGAAATACCCCAAAAAATAATAAAAAATAGTCCCCAGACCATTTCTTAAATTATTTTTGGGCATTCCTCCAAGGCGGTCCGCATCCGTGCGGCACGCCCTCCAGGAGAAGGCGGCCCTCAACTTCGGACCAGGCAAATCAGAGTGCATGGCAATCAGCGGGAGCCCGGCGCTCCACACGGAGGGCTGGGGGTTCCACGAGGTGACTTGTCACCCAGTCGTGCGGATCAAGGTGGACTCCGACCTCATGTTCGTGCCGTGCTCGCGGGAGGTGCTGGCCAGAGGAGTGCTTCCAGGCGTGTGATGCAGGGGAGTTCCCACGCCCTGTCGTGGCCGCGCAGGTCCCGCTGCGTGTGGAGCTGGGGGTGCTGTATATGTAGCGCGGCGATGTTGGTTCCAGGGCACTGAGACTGGCGTCAACCAGCTCCAGCCATTGGGCGCGAGTTGCTTTAGGCTGCAGGAGGGGTCCTAGGCTGAAGTGGGCGCTGTGCCGGGCGCAGTGCGGTTGGGAGGTCTGCCTCGAAACACGCATGTTGGAACAGGCATTCGTGGCGCGCGCGCGGTTGTGGGTCCTGCCGCAAGGGCTCCCGGCAACGCTCCTGCGGGAAGCGGCGCGGAGCTCGACCGCGCACACGGGGCGGCAGCTGGTGGGCCAGCGGATAGCCGACCTGCCCGTGGGCCAGCCAGACATCTGAAGGTGGAGGGGCTGATGGGGGATGTGGAGGCCGCCGCCACCTCCGCCGCCGAGCGCAAGGCGGTGCTGATACGATATCGGTGGGAGGTGGTGCGGCCGGCGCTGAGGTGATACGACCGGGCGGCTTCCGACGCGGCCGCGGACAAAGGCACGCCCGTCGCTGGGCGTGACGTTCCACGAGCTCCAGCCAGTCACGCAGCCGCAGCCTCGGGCGCAGCTGGTCCTCCTCCTCCTCCTCCTCCTCCTCCTCCTCCTCCTCCTCCTCCTCCGCCCCCCTCGTGCGCCGCACGTGGGCGGTATGCCGCTTCAACGGCCGCTGGCCTCTGCAGGTGGGTTGGGGGGCGACGTGCCGTGGGAGCTAGGAGAGGTGGGTGCAGGGCTTGCGGGAGCTGCTTGGCAGCCGTCTCCCGTGCCTTGTGCGCGTGTGAGGGCGCCCTCGCGCTGTTCTGCGAGCTGGGAAGGGTTGTCGGCGCGATGCCGCGCGGGTCGCAGCCAGAGCTGGTGAGGGCGCTGTTCGGGCCAGGCCTCGGGGCCGCGCACGTTCAGTATGTGGGGCGTGCTCTGCTGGGCAGCATGGGGCGCACGACGCTGCTGCCTAGTGGGGGAGGCTGATCTGTGGGCGCTGCTGCTGGGCAGGGGTCAGAGGTGGAACAGCAGCTGCGAGGGGTCGATTGCCGCTGTGGTGACAGGTGCCAGGGCGATGCCTTGCCAACCGGCCATTCAGCGTCACGGGCCACCCTTTCATTTCTTCTGCGGATCTGGGTGTACGTACGCCTACGCGCACGTACGCCTACGCGCGGTACGAATTTATTTGTATCCGAACAGGCGGTAGGGTGTTCATGTATTGATTGACTTATTATCAATTTACCTATTTACTTACACACTTGTCTTTATTGACGCATTTGCTTCTGTATGCCCGCGCGGTGCGCGGGGGCAACCTGACCAGGGCCGGTGGGTGAGAGACCCTGGAACCACTACTTGCCCGGGCGCCCGACTTGAGACGCGAAACGAGAAACGAGAAACGAGGAGGAGGGGGGGCAGAGAAGCTGAGGAGGAGGAGGAGGAGGAGGAGGAGGAGGAGGAGGAGGAGGAGGAGGAGGAGGAGGAGGAGGAGGAGGAGGAGGGGGGGCGAGGAGAGAGAGGAGGACGGGTGGGAGCGCGGAGGAACTGAGGAGAATGAAGGGGGAGGAGCAAAGCAGGGGGGGAAGAGGAGGGGGACACAGGAGGGGAGCGGTGGGACGAGGATGAGCAGGAGGGGGAGAAGGAGAGGGACGAGAGGCCGAGCTCAGCAACACCAGCCGCGAGGCGCGCCTTCCAGACTGGCGCCCCCCCACAGCAGTCTTTTGCCGGCGGACGAAGGCAGAAAGAAATTAGCCCGACGAAGGACCCAACCACACGCAGCTGCGAATACCGCAGTGTGGGTACCGGTTTCGGTGGAGCTCCCTGCAGGGCCCCGAAGCGTGGGAGGGGTGCGCCGAAATCAGTGGCGCGGACGCATGTGGACACCGCCGCTGGGGCCTTCGGTGGAGCTCCCTATAAGGCCACGAAGCGCTGTCCTGGGTGGGGGGGGCGCATGCGACCTGCGCCATCGGGACCTTCGCTGGAACTCTCTATGGGGCCACGAACAGCTGTCATGGGCGGGGGAGACGCATGCGAACTGCGTCACTGACGCCTTCGGTGGAGCTCCCTGTGGGGCCACGAAACGCTGTCTCGGGTGGGGAGAGACGCATGCGAACGGCGCCATTGGGACCCTCGGTCGAGCTCCCTATGGGGCCATGAAGCGCTGTCCTGGGTGGCGGTGACGCATGCGGACCCTGCCACTGGAGCCTTCGGTGGGGTTCCTGTGGGGCCACGAGTCGCTGTCCTGGGTGGGGGGGGCGCATGCGCACGGTGCCAGTTGGGTTTTCGGTGGAGCTCCCTGTGGGGCCACGAAACGCTGTCCTGGGTGGCGGTGACGCATGTGGGCACCGCCGCTGGAACCTTTGCTGGAGTTCCTTATGGGGATACGAAGCGCTGTCCTGGGTGGGGGGGGCGCATGCGAACTGCGCCATCGGCACCTTCGCTAAAGCTCCCTATGGGGTCACGATGCGCTGTCCTGGGTGGCGGTGACGCACGCGGACCCTGCCATTGGAGCCTTCGGTGGGGATCCCTGTGGGGCCACAGAGCGCTGTCCTGGGTGGGGGTGACGCATGCGCACGGTGCCACTTGGGTTTTCGGTCGAGCTCCTTCTGGGGCCACGAAGCGCGGTCCTGGGAAGGGGGGGCGCATGTGGACACCGCCGATAAGGCCTTCGGTGGAGCTCCCTATGGGGCCAGGAAACGCCGTCGTGGGTGGGGGAGACGCATGCGAGCTGCGCCATCGGGACCTTTGCTGGAGCTCCCTATGGGGCCACGAAGAGCTTGCATGGGCGGGGGTAACCCATGCGAACTGCGCCACTGACGACTTCGGTGGAGTTCCCTATGGGGCCACGAAGCGGTGTCCTGGGTGGCGGTGACGCACGCGGACCCTGCCAGTGGAGCGTTCGGTGGGGCTCCGTGTGAAGCCACACAGCGCTGTCCTGGGTGGGGGGGACGCATGCGAACGGTGCCACCGGGGCTTTCGGTGGAGTTCCCTGTGGGGCCACAGAGCGCTGTCCTGGGTGGGGGAAACGCATGCGAACGGTGCCGCCGGGGCCTTCGGTGCAGTTCCCGATGGGGCCACGAAGCGCTGTCCTGGGTGGGGGAGACGCATGTGGACACCGCCGCCGGGGCCTCCCGTGGAGCGCCCCAAAAGGCCACGAAACGCTGTCATAGGTGGCGGTGTCGCATGCGGGCCCTGCCACTGGAGCCTTCGGTGGGGCTCCCTGTGGGGCCACGAATCGCTGTCCTGGGTGGGGGGAGACGCATGCGACCTGCGCCATCGGGACCTTCGCTGGAGCTCCTTATGGGGCCACGAAACGCTGTCCTGGGTGGGGGAAGCGCATGCGAACTGCGCCATCGGCACCTTCGCTGGAGCTCCCTATGGGGCCACGAAGCGCTGTCCTGGGTGGCGGTGACGCATGCGGAACCTGCCACTGGAACCTTCGGTGGGGCTCCCTGTGGGGCCACGAATCGCTGTCCTGGGTGGGGGGGACGCATGCGACCTGCGCCATCGAAACCTTCGCTGGAGCTCCCAAGGGGGCCACGAAGAGCTGTCATGGGCGGGGGAAACGCATGCGAACTGCGCCACGGACGCCTTGGATGGAGTTCCCTCTGGGGCCACGAAGCGCTGTCGTGGGTGGGGGCGACGAATACGAACGGCGCCACTGGGGACCCTCGGTGGAGCTCCCTATGGGGCCACGAAGCGGTGTCCTGGGTGGCGGTGACGCACGCGGACCCTGCCAGTGGAGCGTTCGGTGGGGCTCCCTATGGGGCCACGAATCGCTGTCCTGGGTGGGGGAGACGCATGCAAACGGTGCCACAGGGGCTTTCGGTGGAGCTCCCTATGGGGCCACGAAGCGCTGTCGTGGGTGGGGGGGGCGCATGCGAACTGCGCGATCGGCACCTTCGCTGGAGCTCCCTATGGGGCCACGAAGCGCTGTCCTGGGTGGCGGTGACGCATGCGGAACCTGCCACTGGAACCTTCGGTGTGGCTTCCTGTGGGGCCACGAATCGTTGTCGTGGGTGGGGGGGACGCATGCGAACTGCGCCATCGGGATCTTCGCTGGAGCTCCCTGTGGGGCCACGACAAGCTGTCATGGGCGGGGGAGACGCATGCGAACTGCGCCACCGACGCCTTCGGTGGAGCTCCCTATAGGGCCGCGAAAAGCTGTCCTTGGCGGAGGAAACGCATGCGAACGGCGCCACTGGGACCCTCGGTGGAGCTCCTGCCACGAAACGCTGTCGTGGGTGGCGGTGACGCATGCGGACCCTGCCACTGGAGCCTTCGGTGGGGCTCCCCTTGGGGCCACGAAGCGCTGTCATGGGTGGGGAAGACGCATGTGGGCACCGCCGCTGGGGCCTCCGGTGGAGCTCCCTATAGAGCCACGAAGCGCTGTCATGGGTGGCGGTGACGCATGCGGAATTCCGTGTGGGGCTACGAACCGTGCGAGGGGTGTGCGCGTTCCCGCATGCGGACCCTGCCACTGGAGCCTTCGGTGGGGCTCTTGTGGGGCCACGAAGCGCTGTCCTGGGTGGCGGTGACGCATGCGGACCCTGCCACTGGAGCCTTCGGTGGGGTTCCCTGTGGGGTTCCCTGTGGGGCCACGGAACGCTGTCCTGGGTGACGTTGACGCAAGCGGACCCTGCCATTGGAGCCTTCGGTGGAGTTCCCTATGGGGCCACGAAATGCTGTTCTGGGTGGCGTTTCCACATGCGGACCCTGCCACTGGAGCATTCGGCGGGGCTCCCTTTGGGGCCACGAACCGTGTAAGGGGTGTGCCGAAAAGGGTGGCGTTCCCGCATGCGGACCCTGCCACTGGAGCCTTCGGTGGAGTCCCCTATGGGGCCACGAAATGCTGTTCTGGGTGGCGTTCCCGCATGCGGACCCTGCCACTGGAGCCTTCGGTGGAGCTCCCTTTGGGGCCACGAACCGTGTAAGGGGTGTGCCGAAATGGTTGGCGTTCCCGCATGCGGACCCTGCCACTGTGGCCTTCGGTGGAGCTCCCTATCGGGCCACGAAGCGCTGTCCAGGGTGGCGGTGACGCATGCGGACCCTGCCACTGGAGCCTTCGGTGGAGTTCCCCCTGGGGCCGCGAAGCGCTGTCCTGGGTGGCGTTGACGCATGCGGACCCTGCCACTGGAGCCTT
>CAUYUJ010010169.1:476605-480336 GCA_963575745.1 Prorocentrum cordatum
TAGTAGTAGTAGTAGTAGTAGTAGTAGCCGCAGGTGTAATACTGGTAGTAATGGTAGTCGTAGTAGTAGTCGCAGAAGTTTTAATAGTAATAGTGGTAGTCGTGCTAACAGCAGTAGTGGCCGCAGTGGCAGTCGTGGCAGTAATGGCGGTGATAATCGCAGTAGTAGTAGTAGTAGTAGTAGCAGCAGTAATAGTAATAGTAATAGTAGTAGTGGTAGTAGTAATAGTAGTAGTAGTAGTAGTAGTAGTAGTAGTAGTAGTAGTGCTAGCAGTAGTAGTAGTAGTAGTAGTAGTAGTAGCAGTCGTAGTAGTAGTAGGAGTAGTAGTAGTAGTAAGAGTAGTAAGAGTAGTAGTAGTAGTAGTAGTAGTAGTAGTAGTAGTAGTAGTAGTAGTAGTAGTAATAGTAGTGGTAGTAGTAGTAGTAATAGTAGTAGTAGTAGTAGTAGTAGTAGTAGTACGTCGTAGTGGTACTAGTAGTAGTAGTAGTAGTAGTAGTAGTAGTAGTAGTAGCAATAACAATAGTAATAGTAGCCGTAGTCGTAGTCGTAGTCGTAGTCGTACTAATCGTAATGGCAGTAGTATCAGCAGGGTCGCATAACATATTCGTGTCAGGCCAAACGACACGTTTTGTTTACGAAACCCCGCCTCTGCATGTGTTTGATAGCGGCTGCTTCACGAACAAATCGAGAATGGACGTTCCACACGCCACCTTCGTGCATGTTATACCGAAAATGCCAAACGTCACCTTCGTGTAGTCGTCCTGACTACTGCCTCTATAGCTGCTGGATTAGGAGAAACAAACTACGATGTTTCACGCGTAACTTTCGTGTCGGGTTAAATTGCTATTGGAATCCGATTCAATTTCTGTTGTATCCATTGTATTCACAATGTGCTCTTTTTGTAATGAGTTCCTGGTGTATTCCGAATGTAATTACTGTTGTAGTGTATTCCTAAAGTACTCCTACTGCGCGGTACCGGCGGATGTTCATGTGACTCCTTCGGTAAACCCCTCGCGGTTTTCATTGAGAAAACCTAGGTTGTCGCCGACACACTCAGGGACCCCGCAGGGGCCCGCAAGAAGTCTCACGGATTTTCAGGCATCCATAGGAATCCGCTGGAATGTCAAGGAATCCCTAGGGGGGCCCTTTGGAATGTGCAAGGTCCGTCGGAATCCCCAACCGCCCTGCACCCTCTGACATACTCTGTCAGGAATCCGCACGGATCCTTTGGATGCTCAGGGAACATCGAATAATCATCGGGGGTTTTCGAGGAAAGGTATGCGACAAGGCTTCCAGCCAGCCCGAAGAAGAGGACAAACTACGGCAGCTCAAGTTTGGGCCGAACTGGTCGAAGGGGCGGATGAAACAAAAAAGCAAGTGAACCCCGTCGTGGCGTAGCCAACGTGCTGGCTGCATCTGGGCGTGGCGTTTGTAGCCCTTGCGTATCTTGCCCGCAGCGGTCCACTGTCGGGGCAAGAACATGCATCGGCGACATCCACTTGGTGGAAAGTAGCTTGCTGCCCCCGAGCGCCAAGATGCATATCCTCGTCGATAAGACTCCACCACGATGGATGTGAGCTGCGGAAACGCCTTCGGGCTCGGACCTGCGCAAGGACGAGCGCCATGTCAAAGCAGGTGGCAACCGTAGTAGCGCTGTTGCCCTTGATGGGCGCAACAGGTGGTGAGAGAACCAGTTACCCCGGATAATAGAGTACCCGCCCTCCCGCTCTTAACCCCTGAATGGTCATTCTCCCCGTGTCAGCAGGGTTTCATTGTGGAGAGGGGCGGCGAAGCCGAACTTGAATATCGCGGGGGGGAGTTGCGAACCGAAGTTGTTATCTTCTTAGCTGACTAACAACATCACCAAAAACGCTGAGCATGGCAATGGAGGTCTCACCATTTCACCTTTTCGCAAATCAGGAGCGCGTGGCCGGACCTCTCCTGCGCAGGCCACCTTGCGCGCCCAGCTCGGATTGTTTCCCCCATTTTTTTTATCCCCGCTGATGGACCGCCATGGACTCTTTTCCTCCTACACACGCGTTATTAACAACGATTGAAACAATTGAGTTACACATAAACAACCACCTTAGACCCCGAATCGAAGTTGTTTTGGAAAACTGGTTCTGGGGCTCATGCTTCTCATCCTCCTCCTGTTGATTGCCTTACGGGTTCCGCAGGATTTCCCATGGATGTATTTATTCCTATAGATGCAATTAGGACCCCATGCATGTTTTGAAGATCCCGATCGATTTCTTTAGGATCCCCCGGAATATCGTAAGAAGCCCCATGGATGTCCATAAAATGTTTGTGGATGTTTTAGGGAATCCGATGGATGTCCGAAGGAAACCCACAGATATCCCAAGGAATCCTGTGGAAACCCATCGGATTCCCATGGACTTCCGACGGGCTCCTATGTTTTTTTTTGTGTTTTTCTCATTATTCTTCTGACAGTCCAGGATCGTTTTGATCATGACCATCGCCACTACTTTCATCACTGTGATGAGATCCACGGGAAAAAACGTTTAGTATCCCCCCAGACCCCGAACTTTATTATCCCCCAGGGTTTAATCAGGGGTAGTAGGTTAACTACACACACGTTCAGTACTTCACTCGAGTTGCGCGACGCGCTTGCAAGGCCAGCCGACACTGTCGAACACATCACCATGCACGGCAGCACCCTGGGGGAAGAGCCTCGCAGTTATGCCCGGCGCGAAGCTGCGGCCAGTGCCTGTGAATGCACGGGTCGGGGAACGTCGTGGCGTTCCGGTGGGCGTGTCGCTCCACATCGTGCTGAAGCCTGTAGCTGCTGTTGCCCTGCGCAGCTGGACTCTCATACGTCCCATAAGTCATGGCATTTGTCGTCATCGTAACCTGTGAGCGTCCATGGCGATTTACCACACGGCTCGCAGAACAACCACAAGCACAAAGTGTTCGGGGATGGAGGGTGGATCCAATGAAGAGATTGGGGAGACTGCGAATGTGCGTCCACATCGCACCATGCGCAGTCCAGTGTATCGCGAGCTGGAATCGTTCCCAGCTCCGCTACCAACTGGAACTGTGGGTGGCAGTGGTGAAGGTAAGAAACAAGGTGACAATGGTAACATGAGAAATAGCAGATCGGCGGTCCTTCTCTCTTTCAGCATCATACAGAATGCGGGCCCGCTGTGAGCCAAGCGGCAACGGACCCCTCCTATTCGAGTGGAGCAGGAGGAGAAGGAGGAGGAGGAGGAGGAGGGGGAGGGGGAGGAGGAGGGAGGGGGCAGGAGGGAGGGACGAGAACGAGGAGGCCAGCGCCCTTGCTGTTCGTCCGAGCGCTGTCCTGGTTCAGCCCCGAGTGGATGGCGATCGAGGGAAAGTTACACTCCACCAGCAACTTGTCGAGCGCGATGGCGCGCTGCACGGACTTCACGAAAATTACCACCTTGGCGCCGGCCCTCCTCCACCTCCTCCACCGGCTCCTCTGGAGAGACCAAAATCAAAAGGCACCTATTATCCGCTACTCCCCGGACCTCTCCCGGGGCTCGTTCTGATCAGAACTTCGAGACGAATCCAGCGGTGGCGACGAGGGCCTCCCAGGAGACCCAAGAGGGGGAAAACGAGGGAAGGGCAGCGTGATGGGTACCCATTCCTCCACTGGCTCCTCCACCTCCACCCCCTTCTCCACACCCAGACCTCAGACGATGTATGATCCCGATCTGGACGTCTATCCTTGACGTCGCCTCCTCCTCCTC
>CAUYUJ010010170.1:0-27500 GCA_963575745.1 Prorocentrum cordatum
ACTACTACTACTGTACTACTACTACTACTACTACTACCACTACTACTACTACTACTACTACTAGCTACTACTACTACTACTACTACTACTACTACTACTACTAGTACTACTACTACTACTACTACTACTACTACTACTACTACTACTACTACTACTACTACTACTACTAGTACTACGACTAGGACTACTGCTACTACTACTACTACTACTACTACTACTATCACTACTATCACTACTACTACTATTACTACTGCTACTACTACTACTACTACTACAACTACTACTACTACCATTCCTACCACTAGTAATATATAAAATATGCATGTAAATATATGTCGATCTACATGTGCATATACACATATATGTATATATATATATATATGTATTGATCTATGTGGTGCAAGATGCGTGGTGGGCGGCTGCGACGGCGGCGACGGCGGCGGCGACGGCGGCGACGGGCGGCACCGACGGCGACGGCCACCCCTGGTCCCGAGACGAGCGGCGGCGACGGACGGCGACGGACGGCACAGCCCACAAAAGCCGCTCCTGGTCCTGAGATGGTTAAGCTAAGTCAGACCCTCTAAGTGCGAGCACTGTTTGGGAAATATACGCATGATTGTAAGACCGCTCACTACGAACAAACATGTTGAAGGACAGGCGGCGCACGTGAATTCCCAGAATCACACCAGAAAGCATGCAGAAACCACCGGATAGCGACGGAGGCGGAAGCATAATTACAAATTAGCACGGTCTGGTGGCTCTGGTACCTTGAACCATCGATGCCTACCCTGCGCACCCTCCTGCCGATGCCGACGCATCGCCAGCTCGATGCCTACGCATCACCAGGTCGATGCCTAGGCGCAGGCTACGCCCAGCTACGTCCAGGTACGTCCATGGACGCATCCTTCGATGCAGGCGTAGGCATCCCCGTGCAGATGCCCAGACATCCGAGGCATCGACGCAGCCATGCCTAGGCATGCTACGATGATGCGTAGGCATCTGGACCGGGGGGTTCAGGGCGATGGCCGGTAGCAGGGCGAGCGGGCCGACCGAAAAAAACTGAGGAGGAAGAACGAGGGAGGCACAGACATGCTCGGCAACAACAGCCGCGCCGAGCGCGGCACGCGCGGGACGGATCAGCGCCGTGCGCTCTGCAGCAGAAGAGCGCGTCGCGCCGCCTCCTCCTCCTCCTCCTCCTCCTCCTCCTCCTCCTCCACCTCCTCCTCCTCCTCCTCCTCCTCCTCCTCCTCCTCCTCCTCCTCCTCCTCCTCCTCCTCCTCCTCCTCCCTCCTCCTCCTCCTCCGCCTCCTCCTCCTCCTCCTCCCCCTCCTCCCCCTCCCCCTCCCCTCCCCCTTCCCCTCGCCTCGCCCTCGCCCTCCTCCCCTCCTCCTCCGCCTCCTCCTCCTCCTCCTCCCCTCCTCCTCCTCCTCCTCCTCCGCCTCCTCCTCCTCCTCCTCCTCCTCCATTCACGTCGAGGGCGACTTCGCGGGTTTCGCCGCGGGCCGAGTGTACTCCGATGGCAGCCTGTTGTACGGCAAGTACGCTGCCCTACGACGCGGAGGTTGGTCACTCGTGCAGCTGAACGAGGACATGTCCTTGAAACACGCATGCTACGGGCCCCTGCCAAGGCCACAGTGGCAGCAATCCATATTCCTGAGCGAGCTGATGGCCGTGCTCCGCGCGCTGGAGGTGGCTTGCCCGCCCATCATCATCGTCTCCGACTGCCAGTCGGTCATCGACGGTTTCTGAGAGGGCCCTCGTGGGCGGCGCGCCCCGCCACGCCACACAGAGACGTGTGGGCGCGCTGCTGGGCCTTGATCGCTGAAAACGGTGGTCTGGGGCCGCGAGGGGTCAGTTTCGAGAAAGTAAAAGCCCATGCCACGAGAGCCCAACGAAACGAGATGGGCCTCGAGCTGTGGGAGGGAAACAAATTCGCCGATCAGTATGCCAAGCTAGGAGCTCGACTGCAGCAGCACCCTGAATGGCACCGAGCTGCATACATACAGCGAGTCAAACTCGTTACGGATGTGCTTGAGTTCGCAGCTTACGTAGGAGTGTTAGGCAGAGGGCTCGGTGACACCTCCGAGGGCTCGAGTCCAGTTGAGCGGGACTCGAACCCACCCAACCCCCCCGGACCCCGGCCTGGTGGGGGTGAAGGGGGGGCCGTGGAGCCTCCCCACCTTCCGCCTCCCGGCGCCCGGCCCCACCGTGTTGGGTTGGGGGGGGACGGAGGTAGGATCGAACGAGCCCGCGCCCAGGGGCACAGGCTAATATGCCTCCCCCGTGTGATCTTCTGTCGCCGATGTGCCAGGTACGCTCAGGACAGATGGGTTGGTTTGCTGTCGAGCTGTGTCGAGGGAAACCCCCGAGCAATGGCTGGACGTTTGAGCCGTCTGTGGGAAGGTCGACACCCCACCACGGGCAAGCCGTTTTGACCAAAGCCGAACTTTATCGCCCAGGGACGGCCTGGGGTAGGGGAAGCTTTCAACGTCGCCGTGGTGCGTGCCTCGCAGCTGCGGAGATCAGGCTAGCATAATCCAGCATAATCCTCCTCCTCCTCCTCCTCCTCCTCCTCCTCCTCCTCCTCCCCCTCCTCCTCCTCCTCCTCCTCCTCCCCCTCCTCCTCCTCCTCCTCCTCCTCCTTCTCCTCCTCCTCCTCCTCCTCCTCCTCCTCACCCCCCCCTCCCTCCTGCGAAGGCTGCGCCCCGCCCGCCCAGCCTCGCGCGGGGGCGCGGGGAAGGGGAGCCGCTGGGCCTCCCAGGAGCCCACGAGGAAGGCGACGCGTGCGCACGCCGCGGCGACGCGTGGAGCCGCCAAGTCTCGCCGCGGGCTGCGTGGCCGCGGGCTCCGCGGGGCCTCCGAGGGGCCCAGGGTGGTGGCGCAGGCGGGACGAGGGAGAGCCCCCGCGCGAAGGTGGCCAGCGCGGCGCAGGCAGGACGAAGGAGAGAAGGGAGGGGGAAGGGGAGGAAGAGGAGACAGGGGGCAGGAAGGAGGAGGCAGGAGGGAGGGGAGGAAGGAGGTTAGAGAGCACCGTGCTCTGTTCAAGACGAGAACCCAACACAGGAGGGTTGGGAAAAACTAGAGGCGCTGACGCTGGGGACTGGGACGTGGATAGTGTGTCGCGCCGAATCTTCGGTGGCAACTCATGGGAGCCTCCCATGCCATCTTGCTGGCTCTTGCGAATCGGCGCTAACCGACGCGAATCGACGCGAATCGAATCGGCGCTAAATCGGCGCTCTCTCGCCGATTACCAGACGCTAGCGCACGCTAGTGAACTCCAAAGACGGAGTTGCGAGGGCGTGCGAGTCTCCCTGACCAGCCTCGAGCTGATCCTTATCCCCAAGATTGACACGCCCAAAAGCGCTGGTAGTCTCAGGGATGCGCCCTCAAAAACTAAGGAAATCCGTAAGATCGGCCTTCAGACAAGATGATGCCAATCATAGGTATAGGGACACATGTCAGGCTGATAACTCCCATGATTTGCTGCCGAACGAAGCGCGGTGGGCCAGAACCGGCGGCGCGACACGCTGAGCCAAATCGGTGGCTCAAAGATATGGTCCTCAGAGATGGGGTCCTATGAACGGGGTGCCTCAAACAATTTAAATCCACCCGTGGATCTCTTTCGATCCTGAGGTTGGGGAAACCAACCGGTACCGATACCGTTCCTCCCCGGGGTGCGTTCTGACCAGACTTCCGAGGCGAACCCAGCGGTGGCGACGAGGGCCTCCCAGGAGGCCGAAAACCGGGGAACAAGGGCGAAGTGCAGCGGTATGGGTACCTTTTCCTCGCCTGATAGGTTCCCCTCCCGCAGGATGCGGGCAAGATTTGTATCCATATCCGTTGCGTCTTGGAGTTCCAGGCTTCCTTCCCCAGAAAGCAGAGGCGCAGTGGACATGGATAAGAAAATCTGGCCCCTAGAGGCTAGATTCCTATCCCTATCCACTGCGCCTCGGCCTTGTGGCGCCCCTTCCCAGAAACTCCAAGACGCAGGATATACAGCGGGGGCCCATACCAAAAAACACGCGGCGTGCCACCAGGGTGCCCTGGGTTTCTTGGGTTTCGATGGTTTTGCGATGGAAAGCGCGACGTTCCACACCAAAAGTCGATGGACTTCCTGGGGTCTCAGGGTTGGGTTTCTTGTGGAAGATTTCTTGTGGACTGGCCTCCACTGTATTGGACCCCGCAGTACATCTCGGTTGCTCGGGGAACAAACAGTCACAGAAACGTAGAATTTTGGAGGTCCGCGCGGATTTCTCGGACCGGCGCTTGACCCCTTTCCCTAGCGCGCGGAGCGCTCCAGGGGCGGCGTCGGAGGCGCAGGGGGCCCCAGCGCCGATCCGATCTATATCCGCGCGGGTTTCCGACAGTGCACGTTTGTAGCACTGTACGTTCATAGGTATAGGTCTTGCCCGCACAGGACCCCATCTTTAAGTCGGGCCTGTCCCCCTACAGGAGGATTTTCAACGAAAAATTAAAAATACCCCAAAAGTAACAAAAAAACAGTCCAAAATAGTCCGGGGACTATTTTTATAGTATTTTAAAGCTTCTTGGAATAGTTTTGAATATTCTCTATTCTTCGTCGAAAGTCCACCTCTGAACCACCGACCAAAAATTCCCGACCGCAGCTGGCGCCCTCCCGGCGGCACCCGCTCCCGACCAGCTCGGCCAGCGGGGGCGGCGTCGGCGGGGTTGGCGGAGGCGCCGGCGTCGGGGGCCGCGTTGCGCCCATCGTCTCGGAGGCGGCGCGCACGGGAGGGGCGGAGGGAGATCGTCACGTGATGCAGAGTTCCCCCTCCTCCTCCTCCTCCTCCTCCTCCTCCTCCTCCTCCTCCTCTTCCTCCTCCTCCGGCTCTGACTCCGACTCCGACTCCCACCTCCTCCCTCCTCCTCCCTCCTCCTCCCTCCTCCTCCCCCTCTCCTCCCCCTCCTCCCTCCTCCTCCCCTCCTCCTCCTCCTCCCTCCTCCTCCTCCTCATCACATCATCATCATCATCACATCATCATCATCATCATCATCATCATCATCATCATCATCATCATCATCAGCATCATCACATCATCATCATCATCATCATCATCATCATCATCATCATCATCATCATCATCATCATCATCATCATCATCATCATCATCATCATCATCATCATCATCATCATCATCATCATCATCATCATCATCATCATCATAATCATCAGCATCATCAGCATCAGCATCATCGCATCATCATCATCATCAGCATCATTATCATCATCATCATCATCATCATCAGCATCAGCGTCAGCAGCATCAGCATCAGCATCAGCATCAGCATCAGCATCAGCATCATCATCATCATCATCATCATCATCATCATCATCACCATCACCATCACCATCACCATCACCATCACCATCACCATCATCATCATCATCATCATCATCATGATCAGAAACACCACCATCATCATCATCATCAGCATCACCATCTCCATCATCATCATCATCATCATCATCATCGTAATTGTCATCATCATCATCATCACCACCATCATCATCATCATCGTCATCGTCATAGTCATCATCATCATCGTCATCGTCATCATCATCACCATCATCATGATCAACATCATCATCATCATGATCATAATCACCACCATCATCATCATCATCATCATCATCATCATCATCATCATCATCATCATCAGCAGCAGCAGCAGCAGCATCATCATCCTCACACTCACCCTCGTCCCCATCCCCATCGTCACCAGCATCCTCATCGTCATCCACATCCTCCCTCCTCCTCAGAGTCGCATCACGTGACGGATCCAAGCTGCCGGACGAGGGGGGCGGCAGGGGCCGCTTTCGGCAGCTCCTCGGGGAGCCTCGGGGCGCCCAGGGCGCCCCGAGCGGCCGCCGGGGGGGCCCGAGTTACAGCCGTCGAGGGGGGCTTCTAGGAAGGCGGGGGCCCCCCTCGGGGGCCCTCCTCTTCGGCCTCGGGGGGGCCTCCTCAGAAGCCCCATGGGGCCCTCCACGAAGGCCCCTGCCTTCTGAGAAGCCCACCGCCCTCTCCGAAGGACGACCACCTCGCCCTACGCTCTTGTGCGCGCCGCCGAGACCTCGTCGATCCAGTCGGCCAGCGCGGAGACCTCTGTGAACCCGGTCGGGCCGGTTGAACACGTGCTGTCCGGGACGAAAGAGACCACCCCGTGCACCTCGATCCCACGCGCCGTTATGGCGGAAGGAAGAGGGAGAGCAGCAGAAGCAGCAGGATAAGGAGAAGGGGAAGGAAAGAGGAGGAAAGGTAGCAGCAGCAGCAGCAGCAGCAGCAGCAGCAGCAGCAGCAGGACTAGAGGGAAGGGAGGAAGAGTAGCCCAGCCACGCAAGAGGGAACGAACGGTCAAGAGCAGGAGACAGAAAGAGACTGGTCGGGGAAGAGAGGAAGAGGAGGACCAGCATAAGCCCAAGACTCATCAACGATGTTGAAGTACACAATACCTCCAAGATCCCTCTTCACAGGCCCCTACAAGGGGTCATTTCCACTGAAGAAAATTCCCATTTGGGGGACAACCGCGTGAACATCTTGAAGCGTGCTAGAACACCAATCTCAGAACTTCAACGCCTCGAGTAACAGTGACAGTCAACGTCTTGGCGATCTGGAATCACGCCAGAACACCGCGAATAAATATAAGTGTGGCGCCCTGACAACCCTGAATCGCTCCAAGACACCGTTTCTGGTGAGTTAGCCGTGAGAAACGATGAAACTCTTGTGAGTGTTTAAAACAAATATAAATGTGCGCGGCGCTGAGGCGAGAGCAACATGTTGGAAAGGAAACACCCTCAATCCGAGAAGCTCTCACAAATTTCTAAAATCGAAGGTGCGCGGCGCTAAGGCGAAAGCCACATTTTGAAAACGAACCGCCCTCAATCCGTGAAACGCTTGCAAATGTTCAAAACGAATGCGCGCGGCACTTAGGCAACGGACGCATTTTGAAAACGACCAGCCCTTAACCCATGAAACTCTTGCAAATGTCATAAACGAATGTGCGCGGCGCTCAGGCGAAAACCGCATTTTGAAAATCGCCCTTCCTCAATCCGCGAAGCTCTCGCCATCTGTTTTAACGAATGCGCGCGGCGCTAATGCGAAAGCCACATGCTGAAAACCACCCGCCATCCATCTATGAAACGACTGTCCATTTCTAAGCATCAGGGTCACCAGTGGTGAGGAAATCTCGAGCGAAATGCCCAGCCCGCCCTGTCGACGGGCCCGGGGGTGCGACAGGGAGGAGTTGTCTACAGCGACAAGGGAGAGGGGAGGAAGACGAGGAGGATAATCCAAGGTTGCATAAGAGGGAGATCAGGAAGAGGGGGGGAAGAGAAGCAGAACAGGAAAAAGAAGAAGAGGAATGAGAATGATAATACGAAGAAGAAAAAGGATAATAAAAACAGCAGGTGGATATGAATGAACATCAAAGACAACATGATTGTTGTACAAATCGCCCTGTGTCGTACCCAACCCATTTGCATCAAGTTACAAGAGGAGTTGGCCCAAACTTGCCAGGACAATGACAGTGCAGGCGCCGTTATTGTATACGCTGCGCAAGCTACATGGGATGCGCTCACGTGGCACGATTCACCGACAACAAACGAAGGACGAAGAGCGAGGGTCCAGGCTTGAGGAGGACATGCGGGCGGGAACGAAGGGCAAGAGAAGGACGCGTGGGGGGCGCCGACCCGTCAGCGCGGCAGCAACAAAGGGAAACTGGCAGGGAGCAGAGGACGACGACAAAAAAGACGGGAGGAGTCCGAAGAGTGTTGCTTTTGCCGGTAGTACGCTGAAGATGTAAGGCTGCCTGCGTCGTGTCGCCACGGCGCTCGACAAAATAATGGAACCTGCTTATAGTCAGTGCAAGAAGCGAGCGAGGCCCAGCTCGCCCGCCAGCTTCCCTGCTTCCCTGCATTTTTCAGTGCGGGGGCTAGCCGCCAGGTCTGCGGGCGGCCCGCGACAGCGCCCCGCTGGACCCCCAACAGCTCTCGCCCCCAGGGACGGCGAGGTCTAATCTGACTCTGGGTGGTGCCCCACTCCGCTGCACCCCCCAGCAGCCCTCGAAAGTGGCGACAATTTCGCAGATGGCGAGGGGCAATTCTGAGTCTGGGAGGTGCCTCACTCCGCTGAACCCCCAGCAGTCTTCCAAACTGGCGACCGTTTTGCAGATCGCAGTCCCCTACGGATGGCCAAATCTAATCTGGGTCTGGGTGGTGCCTCACTCCGCTGAGCCCCCAGCAAGCCTCGAAAATGACAACAATTTCGCAGATCGCAGCCTCCCAGGGATGGCGAGGTCTAGCCTGAGTCTGGGTGGTGCCTTGATCCGCTGAACCCCCCAGCAAGCCTCGAAAGTGGCGACAACTTCGCAGATCGCAGCGCCCCCAGCGATGGGGAGGTCTAATCTGAGTCTGGGTGGTGCCTCACTCCGGCGGCGAACCCCCCAGCAGCCCTAGAAATTGGCGACACTCCCGCAGATCCCACCCCCCCAGGGATGGCGAGGTCTCCTGGTGGTCCGCGTAAGCGTTAGACGTCAGTCTGCAGCACCCCCGGGACAGACAGACAGACAGACAGACATACATACAGCAGCCGCGCCCAGACGGCGCACATGCGAAACAGAATTACCCTGACGTACCCGACCCATTTGCATCAAGTGGTATGAGGACTTGGCCCAAACTTGCCAGGACAATGACAGGGCAGGCGCCATTATATGTTGTGCAAACTACATGTGTTGCGCTCACGTGGCACGATTCACCGGACAACAACGGAAGGACGAGGAACGAGGGCCCACGCTTGAGGAGGACATGGGGGCGGGAACGACGGGCTGGAGAAGGACGCGTGGGAAGCCGACCCGTCAGCGCGGCAGCAGCAGAGGGAATGCGGCAGGGGGCAGAGGACGACGACAAAAGTGACGGGAGGAGACCGAAGAGTGTTGCTTTTGCCGGTAGTACGCTGAAGATGCAGCGCTGCCTGCGCCATGTCGCCACGTCATCAGTGCAAGAAGCGAGCGAGGCCCAGCTCGCCCGCCAGCTTCCCCGTTTCCTTCCAGCAGTTTTCAGTGCGGGAGCTAAACGCTCGAAGGTGCGACGCCAAGTCTGCGGGTGGCCCGCGACAGTGCCCCGCTGGACCCCCCAGCAGCCCTCGAAAGTGGCGACAAATTCGCAGATCGCAGCGCCCCCAGGGATGGCGAAGTTCAATCTGAGTCTGGGTGGTGCCTCACTCCGCTGGACTCCCCAGCAGCCCTCGAAAGTGGCGACAATTCCGCAGATCGCAGTCCCCAAAAAATGGCGAGGTCTCATCCGAATCTAGGAGGTGTCTCACTTCGCTGCGCCCCCAGCAGCCTTCGAAAGCGGCGACTGATTCGCAGATCGCAGCCCCCCAGTGATGGCAAGGTCTCATCTGAGTCTGGGTGATGCCTCACTCCGCTGACCCCCCAGCAGCCTTCGAAACTGGCAGCAGTTTCGCAGATCGCAACCCCGAGGGATGGCGAGGTTGAATCAGACTCCGGGTGGTGCGTCACTGCGCTGGACCCCCAACAACCTTCGAAAATGGCGACAATTTCGAAGATCGCACCCCCCCGCGGATGGGGCGAGGTCTAATCTAAGTCTGGGTGGTGTCTCCGTCTCGCTGAACCCTCCAGCAGGCCTCGAAGGGGCGACCGTCTGGCAGATCGCAACCCCTCTGGGACGGCGAGGTATAATCTGAAGCTGCGTGGTGCCTCACTCCACCGAGCCCCTCAGCAGCCCTCGAATGTGGCGAGGTACATGCAAAGGGAAAGAGGAGAGGAGGAAGGAGGCGGAAACAAACAAGAAAGGAGGTGTGCGACCGCAGTGCCCTGTTCAAAACGAGTACCCAACGCAAGAGGGTTGGGAAAAATACGTACGTCATATCTTGAATGGTCCATTGCCCTGCAGGCGGCTCGGTGGCAGGCCATGGGAAGACTTTGTACCCCATGGGGCACGAAGCGAAAACCCGCAGACAATCTGGGAAGGGGGAGGGGGAGGGGCAGGGAGGGAGCAAGGAGGAGGGAGAGGGAGGAGGGACCGAGGCAAAACAATCAACGAATATGGTTCCAAGATTTGACGGCTGAACGCCAATTCGCTTCGTCGCCCAGAGGACCTCGGAGTCGAGTGAGGCTTCGCCCCGACAGGTCCGAAGTTTGTGAACGCAGGTACGCCGTCCATTGCGAACGCGGCCTGCCTCGGGCTCGTGCGCTACACCACGATCGCGGCAAGACAGAAGAATGGTTCCCGACAGCGGAAAAACATACGTTGTGGGAGGCTGCTCGGAGGTTCCCGGGCGGGCCTACCATATAGCAGTAGTTGACGTTGCAACAAGGTGCTAGACAGGCTATGCACTTTCGCTGTATGATGAAAACCCGCGTTGCTGAATATTGACAAACACGCTGGCAACATCTTGAAGATAAACCTCTAGCATGGCATTTGGGATGCATCAAGCTTCGCCCGATCTGCCTTCACTGGCATGCACGATTCGAGGCCGTACAGCAATTTCGATAAAACACACGCTTCAAAGACTTGCAGCTTGCGCTGTCTACTTCAATGTGCATGGTTCCGCGCGGTGCGCATTTTCGAATGTCCCTCTGGCCTCTCCGAAGGGCATGGTCAACTCACTGCGTGGCCGGCCGTCTACGCTCAGAAGCCCGCCAAGGTAGACGGCGCTCTCTTCACACGGGATGGCTGCCCCGTCGGGCCCTATGCTGGTCGCGCGATCGAATTCGGAGGAGGATCGGCTTCCCGGCAGCGAGGTCAAGACCAAATTCTCTCCCAACCAGCGCCACCGTATCCACGTGCTTTTGCAAAAGCACGTCCTCCGTAATCAAATGTGGCCTAGATGATTTCTCCAACCTGCGCCCCGCCATTTGCTGATCAACGATGTCCAAGAAAATGGGCATCACAAGGATAAACAAACAAGGTGAGAGCGGGCACTTTTGCGCTATCCCTGCCGCTTGGGCTCGGCTCGATGTCGTGGAGGCTCCGTTCTTCATCGCGAGCGTCCGCGCCTGCAAAGTGGTTCGACCACGCGGAGCATAGGCGGCGGCACACGGAAGAGGCGAAGCGCGTAAAGGAATCCTTCTGGCCGAATGCGGTCAAACGCTTTACTCGAATCGAGCGCCGTCTGCCTGACCAAGGACCCAAACCGATGCAGCGAGCACCGCGAAGAGGAGACGAGTCGGAGGAGGGGGGCCCGCGGTGGCCCGAGCCCCGGCGCGCTGCCGTTGTGTCTTCAATTTTCTCCCCGGCGAATGATCCTCCCTCTGCGTTTCCGCTGCGCGTTGCACGTCTTGTTTCCTTGATTTGGCCTGGGCCCCCCTTGCGCGGCCGTTTCGTTCCCACTCTCTCCCCAGCTCACCCTCCTCTCCCCCCTGTGTACGTTGAACGCGGCACTGCTGGCTTCTTGCTTTGGCCTGAGCCCCGTGCGCGGCCGTTTTGTCTCCAATGCCATCACGTTTCATTATCCTCTTTCTTTCTCTCTCTCTCTCTCTCTCTCTCTTTCTCTCTCTCTCTCTCTCTCTCTTTCTCTCTCTCTCTCTCTCTCTCTCTTTCTCTCTCTCTCTCTCTCTCTCTCTCTCTCCGTTTACGCTGCGCGCGGAATTCTTGGCTTTTTGCTTCGGCCCGCGCCCCGTGCGCGGCCGTTCTGCCCCCAGTCCCCCCCGCCTCATCCCCCCCCCCCCTGTGTCCGCGGCGCGCGGCCACCTTGGCCACCTAGCCCGCGGTGGCCCACGCCCCGTGCGCGGCTGTCTTGTTTCCAATATCTTCCCAGCCCATTATCCTCTCTCTCTCTCTCTTTCTGTCTCTCTCTCCCTCTTTCTGTCTCTCTTTCTCTCTCCCTCTCTCTCTCTCTTTCTTTTTCTCTCTCTCTCTCTCTCTCTCTCTCTCTCTCTCTCTCTCTCTCCCTCCCTCGTTTCCGTTGCGCGCTGCGTTCTTCGCGGGCCCGGCCCGCGGTGTCCCGAGCCCTCCCTGTGCGCGGCCGTTTGGCTTCCCTTTTTTCCCGGCCCACGTCTTTCTCCCCGCTTTGTCCCAGCGCCCCACTGGCCGCGGCTCGGAACGGAGCGCAGCGCGGAGTTCCCGCGACGCGCGCCGCCCCGGAACAGTTCCGGCGACGCGCGCGGGTCGTCCGCGGCACCGAGCAAAGCAACGCACTGTGAGCCCGCGCCCTGGCGACCGCGGCTCTGGGCAGAGCGCGGCGCGGGGCCCCCGCGACGCGCGCCGGTCGCCCCGCAGGGGTCCAGGCGACGCGCGCGGGTCGTCCGCTGCGCGGAGCAAAGAGAGCTAGCTGGCTGGCCGACAGCGGGCCAAGCGCCGGCCGCTGGGCAGAGCGAGGGCGGGCGAGCGAGGCGCCGCGCGGAGCGCGGCACGGAGCCCCCGCGACGCGTGCTGGTCGCCCCGAAGGAGCCCCGGCGACGCGCGGCGGTCGCCCCAGGCGCTGCCGCTCCGCGCAAGCTAAAACTCTACTGCTGCGCCGTTGGCGCCAGGCATGAGCGAGTGGAGAATGACAGCGGACCAGCGCGGGAAAATGAGGCCGCGGCCCGCGCATTTGCGAACCCGACGGATCATCCTCTGGATGTCCCTATGCCCGCGGCGGCGCGAAGCCTCCAGGCCGAAGAAGAGGATGCGCTGCTGCGCGGCGGACGCGGCGCGAAGAGCGCACCAGCAGCGGAACGAGAAGTCGTTCCCCATCTTCACGTTTTCCGCGCACGGCACCAGATCGAACCCATCCCTGACGAGGCGCGGCAAGTCCACCGTCGCCGAACGAGGGCCTGGCACCCGGACGTCGGCAATGTTGATGGGCCTGATCAACCACCCGAGCTCGCTAGAGAATAGCAACCGGGGTTAAAGCATGGCAGTCTGCAGCACGTCATATCTGGCGCGGTCTGCTTCTGGCGGCGCCACCTATGGGGTCGCGAAACGGGCGAGGGGTGCGCCGAGATTGGCGCTGCCGCTGGAGCCTTCGGCGGGGCTCCCTGTGGGGCCACGAACCGCGCGAGGGGTGCGCCAACATGGGCGGCGTCGACGCACGCGGGCCCTGCCGCTGGAGCCTTCGGCGGAGCTCCCTGTGGGCCACGAACCGCGCGAGGGGCGCGCCGACATGGGCGGCGCTGGCGCGTGCGGACCCTGCCGCTGGAGCCTTCGGTGGAGCTCTCTGTGGGGCCACGAACCGCGTGCGAGGGGCGCGCCGGAATGGGCGGCGCTGACGCATGCGGACCCTGCCACTGGAGCCTCCGGTGGAACTCCTAATGGGGCCACGAACCGTGTGAGGGGTGCGCCGAAATGGGCGGCGTCGACGCGTGCGGACCCTGCGCGATGGGGGGTGCCGAGATGGCGCTGACGCACGCGGACCCTGCCACTGGGCCTTCGGCGGGGCTGCCTGTGGGGCCACGAACCGCGCGATGGGGGGTGCCGAGATAAGTGGCGCTGGCGCCTGCGGGCCCTGCCACTGGAGCCTCCGGCGGAGCTCTCTGCGGGGCCACGAACCGCGCGATGGGCGGTGCCGAGATGGCGCCGACGCGCGCGGACCCTGCCAGTGGAGCCTTCGGCGGGGCTCCATGCGGGGCCACGAACCGCGCGAGGGGTGCACCGACATGGGCGGCGTTGATGCATGCGGGCCCTGCCACTGGAGCCTTCGGCGAAGCTCCCTGCGGGGCCGCGAACCGCGTGCGAGGGGTGCGCCGACATGGGCGGCGTTGACGCATGCGGACCCTGCCGCTGGAGCCTTCGGCGGGGCTGCCTGTGGGGCCACGAACCGCGTGAGGGGGGCGCCTAAATGAATGGCGTCGACGCGTGTGGACCCTGCCACTGGGGCCTTCGATGGAGCTCTCTGTGGGGCCACGAATCGCGCGATGGGCGCGCCGAAATGGGCGGCATTGACGCGCGCGGACCCTGCCGCTGGAGCCGTTGGTGGAGCTCCCTGCGGGGCCACGAACCGCGTGAGGGGTGCGCCGAAATGGGCGACGTCGACGCGCGCGGACCCTGCCACTGGAGCCTTCGGTGGGGCCCCCTGCGGGGCCGCGAACCGTGCGAGGGGTGCGCCAGAAAGAATGGCGTCGACGCGTGCGGGGCCACCGGCGGAGCTCCCTGCGGGGCCGCGAGCCGCGCGAGGGGCGCGCCGAAATGGTGGACACGCGGAGAACAGAGGCACGACGCTGACGATGGGCAATTCTGATGAGGCCGATGACAGCGATGGCGCTCACGATGAAGACCACGACAATGATAGCGATGACGGCGCAGGGAGAGGAGAGGCAGGGACGGCGGGGCAGGGGGGGGGCAGCGGGAGGAGTGACGCGGGGCGCTGCCCCTTCACAACGAGGACCCAACACCACAGGATGGGCGGGAAATATTCATAGCAGAAGAGAACCATCCTTGTCCTCCAAAGAAGCGTCGACCAAGCGCCGCGCCAGAAAGAAGGCGTGGTTCGCGCCGCGCTCGGGTCTTAAACCGCACTGCGACTCCCGCAACCCCTCTCCTGCACCTCCATTCGCACATGTTCGCGAAAGGATGCCGGCGAGAACTTTGCACCCCACTGCTGGTAGCGGTATTGGTATGTAGATACGCGGCTGGTGCGCGCCCGATGTTCTGAAATTTGAAATAGTAGACGCTCGCCACCAGCTTGCGGGGATCTCTTTTTGTCGCCAACACGCGTCGCACAGATCTCTGAGAATCTCCATTGCTTGGTCCTCAGAGATTGCCACGATTCTGGCGGCGCCCCACCGCTCCCCGGAGGTTTTGGTCTGCGCGCGAAGATTTCCGATTACACGTTTGACTTCCTCCATGGAGACGCAAATCGCCTCGATGCTCCGATAGCACCCACGTGAATCTACACGGGGCGGCGGACCTGGAGCCGGCGGGAGATGCCACTGGACCTGCTCGAAATAATCAACCACGGTGTCAAGTGTGTCTCTGGGGGGCAAATTCCGCTTCTCTGTTCAGGCCCAAAACTCTGATAAAAGTTTGATTCACGTCTGCGCTGGAACTCTGATCTAAGTCTGGCCCCCAGTACCAATTCCGATTTAGGTCTGACTGGAACCCTGATATATTTCTGACCCTCAGGCCCAAGTCTGATTTAGGTCTGCCTGGGAAATATGATATATGATTCTGGACTGGTTTAAGCCCGCCGAAACCAGCGTCGCGGCGTTGGCCCAGAACGCTGCGGGGTCGTCCCCGTGCGCATGCGTCTTCAAGAACAACAGAAAGAATGCGTAAACCAAGCGGCAAGTCACGGCTGGGGGCCCAGCCGCCAGCTGCCAAATACTGCGAGCTGGGCCCGCCTGCGCACGCCGCCCTGCGGCAATGCTAAGGCTAAGGCCTGCGCGGGGGGCGCGTGGCACCGCCCCCCGCCTGCGCGGCCCTGCCCAGAACTGCTCAACGGCAGCTGCCGAAGATACGCTCACCCGAGGCCCGCTCCTCAGGGCTGCCGGCTGCCGCGCCGCGAAAGGATGCGCATCGCGGTGGCCGCCCCATTCCCCGCCGCCCGCCCGGGACAGGTCGGGGGCAGGCAGCGCAAAGGAGAAGCGCTGCACGCGGGAGGCGCCCTGGGAAGTGCCCAGAACGAAAGCGGGGACAAGGGGCAAGGGTAGGAACGATCGCGAGAACGAAGGCGGAGGCGAGGGCAGGAACTGGGGCGGGAGCGAGGGCGGGGGCAAAGGGCGAGAACGAGGGCGAGAACGAAGGCGAGAATGAGGGCGGGAACGAGAGCGGGAATGAGGGCCAGAGCGAGAGAGGGAACGAAGGCGGGGACGAAGGCGGGAACGAGGGCGAGAACGAGGGAAGTGAAGAAGGCTGGAACGGGAGCGAGGGCGGGAACGAGGGCGGGAGCGAGGGCGGGAACGAGGGCGAGCACGAGAGCGGGAACGAGGGCGGGAACAAGGGCGAGAACAAGGGCGGGAGCGACGGCGGGAACGAGGGCGGGAGCGAAGGCGAAAACGAGGGAGAGAACGAAGGCGAAAACGAGGGCGGGAACGAAGGTTGGAACGAGGGCGAGAACGAGGGCGGGAACGAAGGCGGGAACGAGGGCGGGAACGAGGGCGAGAACGAGGGCGGGAACGAGGGCGAGAACGAGGGCGAGAGCGAGTGCGGGAACGAGGGCGGGATCGAGGGGGGGACCGAGGGCGGGAATGAGGGCGGGGGGCCGCCTCTGGGCGCCTCCGGGATTCCTCCGGGCGCCTCGGGAATGCCCCGGGCGCCTCCGGGGAACCTCCGGGGAACCTCCGGGGAACCTCCGGGGAACCTCCGGGGAACCTCCGGGGAACCTCCGGGGAACCTCCGGGGAACCTCCGGGGAACCTCCGGGAGGTCTTTGTAAAGTTTGTTTAAGGTATATTTGAAATTTGTCGAAGGTCTGTTAAATGTCTGTTCGAAGTCTGTTTTGGGCCAAACTCTGATTAAGGTATGTTTGAAGTATGTTTACAGTCCGTTTGAAGTATGTTTGAGGTCAGGCCGAAAGTCTGTTTCAAGTCTGATTTCCCCCGGCGGCCGTTGGGTTCCCCAGGCAGCCTCCGGGCGGCCCCAGAACGAGGGCGAGAACGAAGGCGAGAATGAATGCGGGAACGAGCGCGGGAACGAGGGCGAGAACGAGGGCGGGAACGAAGGCGGGAACGAAGGCGGGAACGAAGGCCGGAACGAGGGCGAGAACGAGGGCGAGAACGAGGGCGGGAACGAGGGCGGGAACGAGGGCGGGAACCAGGGCGGGAGCGCGGGCGAGAACAAGGGCGGGAGCGAAGGCGAGAACGAGGGCGGGAGCGAAGGTTGGAACGAGGGCGGGAACGAGGGCGGGAACGAGGGCGGGAGCAAGGACGGGATCGAAGGCGAAGGCGAGGAAGAGGGCTGAAGTGAGAATGGCCTCGGGCGGGGGCGAGGGCGGGCGCGGGGGCGAGGGCGGAGACGAGGCCCGGCGCGGGACCTGGAGCGAGGGGGGAAGCGAGGGCGAGAACGAGGGCGGGACACTGAGGCCGAGGAATGAAGACCGACGATCGATACGGAGGAGGGGGGGGAGGATGAGGAGGACGAGGGGGAGGAACAAAAGACGAAGGGAGGAGTGGGGGCCGAAGGCAGAGGAGGGACATCACGCGGAAGGCGACGGCGACCGAGGAAGGAGAAAACGGGACTAGGGAGGCCAAAGGGGGGAGGAAGAGGAGGAGGAGGAGGAGGAGGAGGAGGAGGAGGAGGAGGAGGAGGAGGGAAGGTGGAGGATAAGGGAGGGGATAAGGGGAGGAGGGAGGAGACAAACTGAGGAGGAGGGGGGGGGAGGGGGGAAGAGGGACGCGAACGGGGGAGGAGGGAAAGGGAGGGAGAGGGAAGCGGAGGAAAGAGGGAGGGGATAGACGAGGTAGGAAAGAGAGCGAGGGGAGGAGGAAGGATGGACAAGAGGAGAGGAAACGGCAAAGATGGGGGCAGGAGGCCTCTCCCTGTTCCCCCCATCCTGCGGCGAGGCCATCCTTCGTTTGCATGAAGACAAGCGCATTTGCGCAGCGCGCCCCGCGCCCTCCGCCTGGGACTGCCAGAACTCCGATGGTACTCTGATTCAGCTCTGTTGTGGTTCTGGTCTGAAGCTCTGCTTCATCTCTGGTTTGGCTGAAACTCAGATTTGGCTCTGGCCTGAAACTCGGATGAATCTCTCTGGTTTAGCTGAAACTCTGATTTAGCTCTGGTCTGGAACTGAGCTTTAACTGTGATTTAGCTCTGGTGGGGGACAGAGCCGAATCAGAGGTAAATCAGAATTCAGACCAGAGTTAAATCCGAGTTTCAAAACAAATCAGAGGTGAAACAGACTTCCGGGCCAGAGCTGAATCAGAGTTGAATCTGAACAGCACTAGCATTGGTTTGAATGTTGCTTTTGAGGCTAGCTTGCCTCCAACATGCACACTTGACCATCGTGCCTGCCTTCCGTGTAGCGACCACCAGGTCACCGTTCAGATCGCGCTGACGTCCTTAGCTGAATGGTGTTCCTTTCCGGAGACTGCGGATGGCCCGCCATGCGTCTTTCTCGATGGCTTCGTCGAGCGATTTTTCTGTCTGTTTGCCCGGCCCGACCTTTGAATTTGTGCGTTCGGGAGCCTCAGCTTACTGTTACCGTCCCCGCGCTGTCGTCCAGCGTTCCTGCTGCAGCCCCCAGCGGCCCTCGCAAGTGGCGACAGCTTCGCAAATCGCAGCCCCCCAGGGATGGCGAGGTCTCCTGGTGATCCGCGTCAGACGTCACTCTGCTGCACCCCCCAGCAGCCCTCGAAAGTGGCGACAGTTTCGCAGATCGCAGCCCCAGAGATGACTAGGTAGGAAGTAAGCTGGCTGGCAGGAAGGAGCGAGGTAAGAGGCAGCAGGGAAGACAGAAGAGGGGGGGCGGGAAGGGAGGTCGCGACAGCAGTAATTTATTCAAAACGAATACCCAACGCAGGAGGGGTGGGAAACAAAAAAAACGAGCGGAGGCGGAAGGAGAGAACGAGGACACAGGAGAGGAGGAGGGCGAGGATTGGGAAGAAGGGAGGAGGGAGAAGACGTATTGAACGAGGCACGCGTCATGCAACTGGTACAAAACAGCTCACGCGCTCCGACAGAACTCCGCTCGAAGTCGGTTTCCGGACCCGTCATGGGGTCCACACTGGCCAGTTCTTCGAGCTGCATCCAGCTATGGCGACGAGAGACCTCAGGAACGCCAAAAACCCTCCAAAACGACGACGACGACCGCAGCACAGCTCAGGACGACGAGCGGCGATTTCGACGGCGACGAAAACGACGACGACGACGAGGAAGAGGAGGAGGATGATGATGATGACGGCGACGACGAGCGGCGGTGGCGATCACGACATACCACAATGACGACGACGACGACGACGACGACGACGACGACGACGACGACGACGACGACGACGACGACGACGACGACGACGACGACGACGGCGGCGGCGGCGGCGGCGGCGGCGGCGGCGGCGGCGGCGGCGGCGGCGGCGGCGGCACCTCCCACGCGCCACTGGCCAGTGGCGCACGCCAGCGGCCCGCCGCTGTCACCGAAGCAGCCCGTGGTCGCGCCTCTGGGCGGCAAGAGGCCCTACCCTCGTCGTGGTCGTCGACGACGACACGTTCATGATGGGCAGATTCTCCACCACCGCCACCATACGTAGGACGGGGGAGAAGAGCCCTCCTCCCTCCTCCTCCTCCTCCTCCCTCCTCCCGTCCCTCGGTCCTCCTCCTCCCTCCTCCTCCCTCCCTCTCCTCCCTCTCCTCCTCCTCCCTCCCTCTCCCTCTCCTCCTCCTCCCCTCCTCCTCCTCCTCCTCCTCCTCCTCCTCCTCCTCCTCCTCCTCCTCCTCCTCCTCCTCCTCCTCCTCCTCCTCTTCCCTCTTCTACATATGGTAGTGGTGGTGGAACATGGGCCTATCAACTTAAACCATCTTGGGCCTACTAGATCCTCAGAAGCGTTTGGGGGACTCCAGGGACATCGGGAGCTCTCTGAGGAGCTCTGGAGATCATCGGGACCTCTGGAGACCGCGAGGATCGAGGCTCGAGGACTAGTCCCCAGGCCGTGCTTGCATTCAGGGGTTCTTACTCTGTTTACGAAGGACTCGGGTGCCCAGACATGCGACGCCCTGATTTTTTCAGTACGGCTTTCCCCAGGGCCGGTTTTTGATCCTGAGTCGTTTTGGGGACGGTCCTGGGGACCGGCAGGGACCCCCAGGGGCCGAAAATAGCGAAACACTTGCCGTCCTGATCATTTGTTCGACGCGATCACGTCTGGGTGGGCAACCCGAAGATTTATCTGGTGGCCGCCCCATGGCCGCCCGCGGCCGTCTCGCAGCTACCCCGGGACCGCCCGTGGCCGCCCCATGGCCGCCCCAAGCCTGCCCGCGGGCGCCCAACGTAGCTTGCGTCGCACATCCTGCACCACACGGCTTCCACCGCATAGCGTGCACCTCACAGGTTGCACCAGGGATCGGACCAAACAGTGTTTTTCGTCTTCGCTCCGTTCTCGTGTCCCCCTAGGAGAAGGAGGAGGAGGAGGAGGAGGAGGAGGAGGAGGAGGAGGAGGAGGAGGGGAGGAGGGAGGAGGAGCGGGGGGGGGGAGGAGGAGGAGGAGGAGGGGGACGAGGAGGAGGAGGAGAGGGAGGAGAGAGGAGGAGGTGGAGGAGGAGGACGAGGAGGAGGAGGAGGGGGAGGAGGAGAAGGGAGGAGGAGGAGGAGGAGGAGGAGGAGGAGGAGGAGGAGGAGGAGGAGAGGAGGAGGAGGAGGACGACGAGGAGGAGGAGGAGGAGGAGGAGGGCGGAGGGAGGGAGGGAGGGAGGAGGAGGAGGAGGAGGAGGAGGAGGAGGAGGAGGAGGAACGGAAACGATCCACGGAATCGCCAAAACACCGTGCAGGTCGCCCCCTCGATTACACCACGGAGCTTGCACAGCGCGCAGCTTGCACCTTGCAGTTTGCGCCACGCGTGCTGCACCGGATAGCCTACACCACGTGGCCTGCAGCACACAGCCTGCACACCCACGGTGCAACACGGTCGACCCGCATCATAAGGATACACGATGAGGACGCGAGGGCCTCGGAAGGCCGCTTCGGAGCTCTTCGAGCAGGGCGCGGCCGACGAGAGTGGCCAAGGATGAACCGATGAGGCAAGGATGCAATGGTACCCTTGAGAAGGTTGCCCATCCTTCGACTACACGCAGGAGTGACCCTGGGTAAGAGTGACCTTTGGTGCGCGACTTTTGGGGGGGCCGCGGGGGGACCAAACCTGGGCGCGCAAGCAGCTGCTACCGCTCCGTTTTCAGCCATCTGGGGGCCCATCTGTGCCCGCACTCAAGGTCACTCCGGCGAAAGGTAACTCTTACGTCTAGTCGAACTCCGCGGGCCACCTGTGCACCGGCATTGACGGACGCTGCGGGGGCTACGCCGGCAGCGGCAGGCACAACAGACGCGCAACCCAGGAGCACAGGAAACGGCGCCGAGCGGCGGCGCGCAGGCGCCGACGAGCCTGGACGGGGAGGGCCATCCCAGCGAGGGGGGAAGGCTGCCCCGCCTCACTGTGCGGGCTGGCTGTAACTTGCTGCTCGGGGTACACGCTGGCTAACATGTCTTCTGTCTTGTCGGGTTGGAGGAGGAGGAGGAGGAGGTTGGAGGTTGGAGGCTGGAGGTTGGAGGAGGAGGAGGAGGAGGAGGAGGAGGAGGAGGAGGTTGGAGGAGGAGGAGGAGGTTGGAGGAGTACGGAGGAGGAGGAGGAGGAGGAGGAGGAGGCACTTCTTCTTCGCTGTGGCCGGGGCCGAGGAGTGATCAGCAGAGCGCGCATCCTCGCGGGTGCGGCCGCCGCGGGCCGCCCAGGCGTGCACTTCTCCATGTGGGATAGGCGTATACTTCTCTCGGGCCCCGTGAGAGGATTCTCGTCGCCACGGCTGGGCCCGGCCTCGAAATACGGACAGACGCGAGCTCCATGAGATGGGTCCGGGGGCCGACCTGGAGGATCGAGGATCGACCCTTCTGGAACCACGTGGAGGAGGGGGGAGGAAGAGGATGATGAGGAGGAAAGGGAGGGGGAGAAGAAGGGAGAAGAAGGGAGGAGGAGGAGGAGGAGGAGGAGGAGGAGGAGGAGGAGGAGGAAAGGGAGGAGGCCAAGGAAGAAGGGGGAGGAGGACAGGGAGGAGGAAGAGGAGTAGTAGGACAGGGAGGAGGAAGAGGAGGGAGAAAGGGAGGAGGAGAAGAAGGAGCCGTAGGAGGAGAAGAAGAGGGAGGAGGATGAGGAGTATAAGGAGGATGGGGAGGATTCTTCCATCCTCGCCTTCTTCCTCCTGCTCATCCTCCTACCCATCCGCCAGCTCCTCCTCCTCCTCCGCCTCCTTCAATGTACGAAGCCCCCCCGCCCCGCCCCCCTCTTTTTCCGCGTCATACAATGGGGTCACTTGGAGGATCGAGGTAATCCAGAACACTCCAGTCGGCGGAACGAAAGGAAACGCGCAATGGAAGGGATGGGCCGAAGGGGTTGGAAATCAGATATGGCGAGAGCGCGCCCAACTTGCCCCTCCGTTCCCTCCCTCCCTGCCTCCCGGCCTGATCTCCTCTCCCTCCTCCCTGCTCCCTCCTCCCTCCATCCTCGTCCTCCTCCTCCTTCTCTCCTCCTCCTCCCTCCTCTCCTCCTCCTCATCATCATCATCATCTCATCATCATCATCATCATCATCATCATCATCATCATCATCATCATCATCATCATCATCATCATCATCATTCATCATCATCATCATCATCATATATCATCATCATCATCATCATCATCAGCTCATCATCATCATCATCATCATCTCATCATCATCATCAAGCAGCAGCAGCTCATCATCATCATCATCATCATCATCATCATCATCATCATCATCAGCATCATCATCATCATCATCATCATCATCATCATCATCAAATCATCAGCATCATCAGCATCAGCATCAGCATCAATCATCATCATCATCATCATCATCATCATCATAACATCATCGTCACCATCATCATCATCATCCATCATCATCATCCATCACCACATCATCATCATCATCAATCATCATCATCAGCATCATCATCATCATCATCATCATCATCATCATCATCATCATCATCATCATCATCATCGTCATCATCATCATCATCAGCATCATCATCATCATCATCAGCATCATCATCATCATCATCATTGTCAGCATCATCAGCATCATGATCATCATCATCGTCAGCATCATCAGCAGCATCATCATCACCACCACCATCATCATCATCATCATCATCATCACCATCATCATCATCATCGTCATCATCATGTTGCTCCTCCTGCTCCATTTTCCCCACGCAGTGCTTGCACTGAGGGGTCTTACTTGTTTTACCCAAGCAGTTGGCTACCCACCACATAAATTGCACCACATCGCTTACACCATTTTGCTTGCAGCACATAGCTACCACATCCACAGTGCAACAACTTACATTCCCCAAACAGTACTTGCACTCTTTACTTGTTCGCCGCGTTGCCGACCGTGGGCGCCTCATGGGCGCCCCGCGCATGGGGTGTATGCCGAGGTTGCGCCACGTTGCCGCCCGTGCCGCCTCGTGGGCGCCTTGTGTTGCGCCACGTTGCCGCCCGTGCCGCCTCGTGGGCGCCTGATGGGCGCCCCGTGTGCTGAGTAGGCTTCCCGAGATTGCGCCACGTTGCCGCACGTGCCGCCTCGGGGGCGCCGTGTGAGCGCCCCCTGCTCTGAGCGTACACGACATAGCTCTCACCACATAGCTCTCACCACATAGCTCACACCACATAGCTTACACCACGTAGCTTACCCCACGTAGCTTACCCCACATAGCTTACACCACATAGCTTACATCACACATATTCTCCTTTCTCAATACAGAATAGGATCTCCCCCCCCCCCCCGGCGTTATCATTCCCCCTTTCGGGTATGTAAATCATATATGATTATGACCACATGTCCATCCTAAATATGAATTTACACTATCCCCGGGGGCCGGGTTAGGTTCCCCCCCCTGAGGTTCCCTTGTAAAAAATACTATGCGGTGACATTTTTCGTTCTAACATAACACTTTGTCACGAATCCCTTGCAACAAATGGGACGAAGTGCACACGCGCGCGTCGCGCGCGCACGCCGAAATCCTTCAAAAACCTTTGGTGCCGGAAGGATTTCGCAATCGAGTTCCCAAAAAACATACAAAAACACAGGGGTTCGCAACACTGATTTGCTAAAAAAACTTCCGCGCGAGCTCTTGCGAAATCTTAAGAAAACCATAGGTTATCAAGATTTTCACAAAATGCTATCAAACGGGCTTCGCGCGCGCGCATGTCGAAATCTGTCGAACGCCCTTGCGCGTGTGCCGTCGCGAGAATCCTTTGCAAAAAAATGGGACGAAGTGCAGACGCGCGCGTCGTCGCGCGCGTATGCCGAAAACCTTCAAAACCCATCGGTTTCGGAAGGATTTCAAAATCGTGTCCAAAAAACCTACAAAAACCATGGTTTCGCAACACGCATTTTCAACAAAAGCGTGCGCGCGCTCTCTTGCGTCGTCGTCGTCGTCGTCGCCGTCCTCCCTCCTCCCGCGTCGTCGTCGTCGTCGTCGCCTACGTCGTCCTATGTCTTTCCTCGTGTTCGTCGTCGTCGTCCTCTTTGGCGTCGTGGTCGTTTCCGTCGTCGTTGTCGCCGTGGTCGTCCTTCCTCCTCCTCCCTCGTCGTCGTCGTTGTCCGTCGTCGGCGTCTCGTCGTCGTCCCTCCTATTTCGTCGCCGTCGTCGTCGTCGTCGTCGTCGTCGTCGTCGTCTTCCCTCCTCCCTCGTCGTTGTCGTCGTCGGCGTCGCCGTCCTTCCTCCTTCTTCGACGTTCGCGTCGTCGCCGTCCTCTCTCCTCCCTCGTCGTTGTCGTCGTTGTCGTCGTTGTCGCCGTCGTCGTCCTTCCTCCTCCCGTCGTCGTCTTCGTTGGCGTCGTCGTCGCCTTCGTCGTCGTCGGCGTCGGCGTCGGTGTCGTCGTCGAAGTCGTCGGAGACGTCGTCGGTGTCGTCGTCGTCGTTGTCGTCGGTGTCGTCGTAGTCGGTCTTAAGAGGTTTTGCAAACCAAGTTGCGGGTGGGTGGGTGGAATGTTTGCGCGAGCAGTGGAGATGACGACTTCAAGTTCAGCAGAGTGGCTTACACCCCATAGGTTTCACCTCCAGTCCATACCGCATAGCTTACACGACATAGCTTACACCACATAGTTTATACCACCTGGCTTGCACCTCCATCGCTTACACGAAACATTTACACCATATAGCTCACACCGCACAGTTTTCACCACACGGCGCATACCACATAGCTTCCACCTCCACAGTGCAATAATGCACTGAATGGGGACCACGCTGGCTAACATACTGTGTGCAAATTTGCATCGATGTACATGTATGTATAGATATACATACATACATACATACATACATACATACATACATACATACATACATACCTGCATGCATGCATGCATGCATGCATGCATACATACATACATACATACATACATACCTAGATGCATGCATGCATACATGCATGCATGCATGCATGCATACAGACAGACAGAAAGACAGATATACGCACATGCATACATACATGCGTGCATGCATACAGATGTGCGTGCAAACATACATGCACGAATGCATGCATACATACATACATGCATATATGCATACATACATACATACAGACAGCCAGACAGACAGACATACAGACATACAGGCATACAGACATACAGACATACAGACATACATGCATACACACATGCATACAGACATGCATACATGTATGCATACATGCACACATGCGTACATGCAGACATACATACGTGCATGCATACATATACAAATATATATAGAGAGAGAGAGATCTCCGCCACCGTGCCTCTGGGCACGGAGTGGGCGTGTCCTCAGGTCCTTTGCATGATCCTCGAAGCCTCAATCCTTACTCCCCAGGCGTCTCTTACGGGCCCGGACCCCACATGCACAGATCTCCTGGGGCGTGTCACCTGCCCCCTGGGGCTTCCCACGTGCCCCCTGGGCTCCAGGAAGTCTGAGGGCCTCCTCCTCCAACCTTCTCCTCCTCCTCCTCCTCCTCCTCCTCCTCCTCCTTCTCCTCCTCCTCCTCCTCCTCCTCCTCCTCCTCCCCCTCCTCCTCCTCCACGACTTTTTCGGGCCTCAGAGGGCCCCAACATGGGCCCAGAGGGCCCCAAGAGGCTCCCAAGACGGCCCAAGAGGGCCCCGAGTCGCCGAATAATCGCCCCAAGACGCCAGAGATGACCCTAAGACGGCCCAGGAGGCCTCCAAGACGCCCAAAGAGGCCTCCAAGAGGCCTCCCGAAAGGACTCCAACAGGCAAAAATCATGGATCTTCGCTCGGCTTTTGAAAGATGGTGGCCTTCTCGCTTTTTCGGCTTTCCGACGCTCGAAGACGGGCCCAAGAGGCCCCAAGACCGCCCCAAGACGGCCCAAGAGGCCCTCAAGAGCGCCTCAAGACGGCCCAAGGGGAGGACTGCCCAAGAGGCGCTCAAGACAGCCCAAGAGGGCCACATGACGGCCCCAAGAGAGGCCCGAGAGGGGGACGACGAACCGAAAATCCGAGCCTTCCGCCCCAAGAGAACCCCAGGAGGCCCCAAGAGGCCGCCAAGAGGCCCAGAGGTCCCCAAGAGGCCCCTAAGAGGCCCCAAGAGGCCTCAAGAGGCCCCCAAGAGGCCCAAAAGAGGCCCCCAAGAGGCCCCCAAGATGCTCCCAAGAGGCCCCCAAACTGTTCCCAAAAGGCCCCCGAGAGCGTTCCGAAGAGACCCCAAGAAGCATCCCTAAGAGCTCTGAACCACAACCCAGGCACGGTGGCGGAATGGGCCGAAGGCCTTGTATGTATACATGTATATATATATATATATATATATATATATATATATATATTATATATACATACATACATACATACATACATCACACACATCTCGCATACATACATACATACATACATACATACATACATACATACATACATACATACATACATACATACATACATACATACATACATACATAATGTATATATATATATATGTATATATGTGTGTATGCATGCATACATATGTATATGTATACACATGTATGTGTATGTGTATATGCGTGCGCATGTACATGTATATATGTATATGTAAGTGCAAATCAATGTCAGTATGTATACGTACACGTATGTATATGTATGTGGTTGCGCACATGTAAATGTAAACGTGCCTGTATATGAATAGTATGGTATATGTGTATGTAAATATGTGCGTTGCCTATGCATATGTATGTGTACATGTACGTGTACGTGTACATGGATGTGTAGAGTCATACGTATGTGTGTATGTGAGTATGTGTGTATGTGCGCGTGTATTTATAAATGTATGGAATTGCAGATGCACTTGGATATGTAAATGTACATGTAAGTGTACATCGTTATGCATATGCATGTACACATGTAAATGAAAACGTGCGTGCATGTGTGTATGTAGATGTACTCGTATATGTAAATGTATATGCGTATGAATATGTGTACACATGTACGAACGGATACGTAACTGTTTATGCAGATGTAAATGTACATATAAAGGTGTATGCATATGCAAATGGATATGTGCATGCGTAAGTAAATACATGTGTATATGTAGGTGCATAACCAATGTGTATGTACATTGATGTGTATGATTAAATGTGCATGTATAGGTGTACACATATGTAGATATAATTGCGTAAATTTATGTGTATATATGTATGTATATATGTGTGCATGGGCTTTGGCCTTTTCCACCACTGCAAAAACCGATGTGGGTTTCCAGAACACTGACGATGTGCGTGACGTGTGTTTCCGAATCATCCTGTGGTGTTGGGTCATCGTTTTGAAGAGGCGATCCCCGCGTTTCTATCCTGTCCTCTCCCCTCCTCTCCTCATCTCCCTCCTCCCCCACATCTTGGCACACCCTTCACGCGC
>CAUYUJ010010171.1:0-25000 GCA_963575745.1 Prorocentrum cordatum
GGTTCGGCGGCGGCTTTACAGACGGGACGTACGGCTACGTTGTTCCATACCATCAATTTTCAAAAGTTGTTCGTTTCCCGCTGTCTGGGTTCAACACCATTGAAGTCCTCAGCTTGGCCGACGAGGACGGCGAGCTCAGGGGATGCTATGGCGGTTTCACAGACGGGATTTACGGGTACGTGAACCCGTATTACAAAAACCGTGAATTATTTGGTGTTGGATATTGAATCGCTTCGCTCATTCCGCCGGCCCGTATTGTGCCATCGCGGGTTCTTGGGGGGTCTTGGGAGCCCTTGGAAACTTCGTGGGAGCTTCTTGGGAACTTTGGGAGGCCTCGTGGATGGCTCTGGGTGGGCCCTCTTGGTGGTCTCTTGGGGGGGTCTGCCTGGTCTCTTGGGGGCCTCCTGGGAGCTTCCTGGGGTCTCTTGGGGGCCTCTTGGGGCTTTCTTGCGGCCTGTTGGGGGCTTCTTGGGGCTCTCTTGGGGGCTTCGTGGGGCTACCTGGGGGCTTGTAGGGGCATTTCGGGGGCGTGTTTGGGCGGGAAGCTCAACATTTCCGTTCAGGCTGCCCCTGTGGACCTCAATCATGGGGCCGTCTTGGGGCCTCTTGGACCGTCTTGAGGGTTTGTTGGGCCTTCTTGGGGCGCTCTTGGGCCGTCTTTGAGTGGTTTGGAGGGTCTCTCGGGCCGTCTTGGGGTGATCTTGGGGGCCTCCTGGATCGCTTTGAAAGGTGTGAAAGACGAAGAGGCGGATATGTTAAAACATGCACGTTGTCCGAAGGGAAGAGACGGTTTCTGCTTGTGGGAACCCTCTTGGGGTGCCGCTTAGGGACCTCTTGGGGCGTCTTGAAGGCTTGTTGGGCCGTCTCGAGGCCATCGTAGGCGTTTGGGGGTGATATTTCGGCGTCCCCCGGCTCTCTTGGACCGTCTGGAGGGCTTCTCGGGCCCCTCTTGGACCGATTTGGAGCCCTCCTGGGCTCCGGAAAAGAGTTTTTGAGGGTTTCTTGGGCCTTTTTGGAGCGCTTTTGGGCCGTCTTTGAGCGGTCTTGAGGGTTTTTCGGGCCGTGTTGGGGTGATCTTGGGGGCCTCTTGGGCCGCCTTGAAAGGTGTGAGAGACGAAGAGGCGGATATGTTAAAAATGCGCGCTTTCCCAAGGGAGCGAGACGATTCTTGCTTGTGGGAGCCCTCTTGGGACGCCGCTTAGGGACCTCTTGGGGCGTCTTGAAGGCCTGTTGGGCCGTCTTGAGGCCATCGCAGGCGTTTGGGGGTGATATTTCGGCGTCTCCCGGCTCTCTTGGACCGTCTGGAGGGCTTCCCGGGCCCCTCTTGGACCGATTTGGAGCCCTCCTGGGCTCCGAAAAATAGTTCTTGAGGGTTTCTTGGGCCTTCTTGGAGCGCTCTTGGGCCGTCTTTGAGCGGTCTAGAGGGTCTCTCGGGCCGTCTTGGGGTGATCTTGGGGGCCTCTTGGACCGCCTTGAAAGGTGTGAAAGACGAAGAGGCGGATATGTTAAAAATGCACGTTTTCCTAAGGGAATGGGACGATTTTTGCTTGTGGGAGCCCTCTTGGGGCGCCGCCTAGGGACCTCTTGGGGCGTCTTGAAGGCCTGTTGGGCCGTCTTGAGGCCATCGCAGGCACTTGGGAGTAACATTTCGGTGTCTCCCGGCTCTCTTGGACCGTCTCGAAGGCTTCTCGGGCCTCTCTTGGACCGTTTGGAACCCTCCTGGGCTCCGAAAAGGGACCTTGCCGGGACCTTGCCGCGACCTTGCCGGGACCTTGCCGGGTTTTTTTTCGTCCGGGGACCCCCATGACCCGCCCCGCGCGCGCGAACCAGAAATATTGTTGAGCAGTTGGCGGAGATCTTAGCACGCCTCTGGCCCGTTGGGCCGGCGAATTCTGGAAAGGTGGCCCGATTTGCAGTCGTTCCGCATGCAGTGCCGACGCTTGCGCCGACACCAGCACCGACGGTCGCACCGATGCCAGCGTCTGCAACGGGCGACCCGCATCTGCAAAACATCTACGGCGAACGGTTTGATTTGAGGAGGCCTGGCAAGGCCGTTTTGATCCAGATCCCGCGCGGAAAGGCCGGCGACGACGCGCTGCTCACCGTCATGGCGGATGCGCGCCAGTTGGGCGCACATTGTGGGGAACTGTATCCAGCTGCCTGCGGCACGTCCCACCACCATGCCAGCCCAGGTATATCGGTGGTTTTTGCGCGAGGGAGCGCGGATACCCTAACTTGTGATGCATTGTATCTCCAGGCTCGATGGTGCTGATGATGGTGATGATGATGATGATGGTTAGGATGATGATATTGATGCCGATGACGATTTTGATGTGCACGATGATGAAGACCAGGACGGTGATTGAGATCCTGATAGTGATGGCATTTGAATATATCAGGATGATGTTGAGGAGGGAAGGTGGAGGAGCTGGATGAGCATGAGGAAAAGGAAGGGTGAATCCGCCACGTGCGACATCTATTGTCTTCACTTCTCGAGAAGCGCTCATAGACCTCATTTGGGGCGTCTTGGGGCTGTCCTGGGCTTCTGTGGGACACGCGCCGAAATCGTCGCAGGTGACAGCCATCATTGGTGATCTTGAGAGCAAATTGGGCCGTCTTCGTGGAGCTGCGGTATCTTGAGCCGTCTTTGAGACATCTTGGCCTCGGGAGCGCCGATTTTTCATTGTCTACGAGGGATTTGGGCGTCGGGATCGCGAACCGGTGGCATATAGTCGGTTTCTGCATATCCCGCCTCTTTGCAGCTTCTTGAAGCCCTTTGGGGGCTCCTTGGGGCCTCTTGGGGGCCTCGTGGGGTCATCTTGGCGGCCTCTTGGGTCGGGAGGCTTGAATTTCCGTCCTCGGAGGCCAGCGTCTTTTTGAGCGGTGCCGAAAATGGCCCTCCCCGAGGTCATGCGGGAAGCCGCCGGGCGACGCGCGTAGCCCTGGGAGAATGCGAATCGGTGGTATTTTTCGAAGGTTGCGGCCCCGGGAGAGGGTCTGGTGCACGCAAGGAAGTGCGTCCTGAGGTGGGGAGGTGATTAAGAAGATCCACAGGATCCCTGCCAGACAGCACTTGGCATTCTGGGACGACTGGGAGTGCCAGGGGGCACGGCGGCGGATTTCCAGACGCTGAACATCACAGGGACGTGGGCCAACGAGGTGCGGACAGGCGGATTTCTCTTCAGCACCGAGGAGGTGAACGGCGCGACTCTCCAGATGCCCGGCTGGACGAAGCTTGGCCCTGTGGAGCTGAAGGTCGTACGCGGCTGCACGGACAAGGGTGTGAAATACTTGAATTTTACGTCAAGCGCCTCGGAAATGCTGGCGCCGATGTCGGAGGGTTGCTGGGTGAAGACGACTACGCCGATGCAGCAACTCCTTCCGATGGATGCCAACAATTTATTTCGTTGGGGAAGCGGACGACTTTGCAGGAGGACGCCTCTGAAGCTCTCGCGGGCTTCCAGTAGCCTATCATAGCACCGCATGCGTAATGTTACGACATGTAGATACCTTTTTCAGCTGGTGCCGCCAATCCTGGCCGCACGCACGCACGCGCGCCCTATGCGCGTAGCGCAGCACAGCGCGCACGCGAAACACGCATATACATGTATATATTATATTATATATATACATATATGATGGGACAGCCACGGACAACGCAACGCACACAGGCACACCACACTGCATTCGCAACATACGCGGCGAACACCGCGCTCACATCACAAGTGACACGCACTCGCACAACACAGCATGCCATCACGACCACAGGACACTCATCGCATGCGCACAACAGACAGACAGCGATACGACGCACATTCTTCATACAGTTGTTCCCCAAACAGCTTGCTGAACGGGGTGCTGTTGTGATAGAAACTAACTCCGGCCGAGGGAACGCGGAGCAGAGACATCCTCACAACAATTTTATTGGTTTGGCCGTTTCGCTTGAAACATCCTCACAACTCTCGTTTCTGAGCTGGCCGGGATTGGCCGTCTCGCCTGAGACATCCTCGAACAGTTGCGCTCCGGGACGCCGCGCGAGAGGTGGTCCGGGCCGTTTCGCTTGAGACATCCTCGGAACTCTGAGTTTTGCGATGCCTTGCGCGAGGTGGTCCGGCCCGTTTCGCCTGAGACATCCTCGAAACTCTGACTTCGGAGATGTCGCGCGAGAAGTGGTCCGGCTCGTTTCGCCTGAGACATCCTCGAACTTCTGAGCTCTGAGATGCCCTGCGCGAGGTGGTCTGGCCCGTCCCGCCTGGGACATTTTTGCAACTCTGAGCTCCGAGATGCCGTGCGCAAGGTGGTCTGGCTTGTTTCGCACAAGACATTCTCGTAACTCTGAGCTCTCAGATGCTGCGCGAGAGGTGGTCCAGCCTGGGCGCCCAGAAGACCACATGTTCCACATCCTTCGTGGGACCCTGCGAGCTTCAGGAGGTCCCAGAGAGCTCCAGGAGGCCGCAGGACGCCCAGGACAGGCCCCAGGGGTCTCCAGGAGATTCCCAGGAGGATCTCAGGGGGCCCCAGGAGGCCGCCTATCAGAACGTGTCAAGTTAATACACATCCGGTGTCGATTCGTTGATTCTTCCTGCGCTTGTGCCCCCCCCTCCATTTGGAGAGGCCCAAACGGCCACAGGTTAGATATCCCCCCTGGGAGCCCCAAGAGGCTTCAGGAAACCTCAGGTGGAGTTCAGGAGGCCACAGGAGGCCCAGGAGGAAGCTCCAGGAGGTCCCCAGGAGGCCCAGGAGGCACCAGGAGGCCGCAGGACGCCCAGGACAGGCCCCAGGGGTCTCCAGGAGATTCCCAGGAGGCTCCCAGGAGGCCCCAGGAGGCCGCCTATCAGAACGTGTCAAATTAATACACATCCGGTGTCGATTCGTTGATTCTTCATGCTCTTGTGCCCCCCCCCTCCATTTGGAGAGGCCCAAACGGCCACAGGTTAGATATCCCCCCCTGGGAGCCCCAAGAGGCTTCAGGAAGCCCCAGGTGGGGTCCAGGAGGCCACAGAAGGCCCAGGAGGAAGCCCCAGGATGCCCCAGGAGGCCCCCGCAACTCGGAGCTCTGAGACGCCGCGCCGAGACATCGTCGCAATTCTGGGGTCCGAGATGCCGCGCGCGAGGTGGTCCAGCCCGTTACGCTGGAGACATCCTCGCAACTCTAGGCTCCGAGATGCCGTTCGGGATGAAGAGGAGGTGGAGGAGGAGGAGGAGGAGGAGGAGGAGGAGGAGGAGGAGATGGAAGGGAAAAGGAGGAGGCGGATGATGTGCATGAGGGAGCACGCAGGAGGAGGGGGAGGCCCCAGAGAGCTCCAGGAGGCCGCAGGACGCCCAGGACAGGCCCCAGGGGTCCCCAGGAGATTCCTAGGAGGCTCCCAAGAGGCCCCAGGAGGCCCTCGTCAGAACGTGTCAACTTAATACGCATCCGGTGTCGATTCGTTGATTATTCCTGCTCTTGTGCCCCCCCCTCCATTTGGAGAGGCCCAAACGGCCACAGGTTATATATCCCCCCTGGGAGCCCCAAGAGGCTTCAGGAAGCCCCAAGTGGGGTCCAGGAGGCCACAGGAGGCCCAGGAGGAAGCCCCAGGAGGTCCCCAGGAGGCCCCAAGAGGCGCCAGGAGGCCCCCGCAACTCGGAGCTCTGAGACGCCGCGCTCGAGGTGGTCCGGCCCGTTTCGCCTGAGACTTCCTCGCAGCACGTTTGCCCGAGAAATCGTCGCAACTCTGGGGTACGAGATGCCGCTCGCGAGGTGGTCCAGCCCGTTACACTGGAGACATCCTCGCAACTCTAGGTTCTCTTTTTTTTTCTCCGTATTTTTTTTTTCTCTTATTTATTTTTTTCTTTTTTTCCTTTTTTTTTTTTCTTGTTTTTTTTGTTTTTGTTCTTTCATGGTGTTTTTTTTTTTTTTTTTTTTCTTTTTTTTTTTTTTTTTTTTTTCCTTTTTTTCATTTTTTTTTTTCTTCTTTTTTTTTCTCTTTTTCTTTCTAATTCTATTTTATTTCTCCTTTTTTTTTTTCTTTTTTTTTTTCTTTTTTTTTCCTTTTTTGGTTCTTTTCTTCTCTTTTTCTCTTTTTTTTTTTTTTTTTTTATTTTTTCTCTTCTTCTATATTTTTTTCATTTCTTTTTTTTTCTTTTTTTTTTTTTGTTTTTATTCTTTATATTTTTTCTGTTTTTTTTATTTTTTTTTTTGTCCCGAGAGTGCTGGTTTCCGAGATTTTGCCGTCGGGGATGAGGAGGAGGAGGAGGAGGAGAAGGAGGAGGAGGAGGGGGAGGAGAAGGAAATTGATATGGAAGGGAGAAGGAGGAGGCGGATGATGTGCATGAGGGAGCAGGCAGGAGGAGGGGGATGAGGAGGAGGAGGAGGAGGAGGAGGGAGGAGGAAGGGAGTTGCAGGAGAGGACCTAACGGGAAGCGAGTGCGGTGTGGACTTGTCAAAACGTGTGGGGGAGATTGTCCGGCCCGTTTCGTTTGAGAAATCCTTCCAATACTGAGCTCCAGGATGTCGCTCGCGAGGGGGTCCGGCCCGTTTCGATTGAGCCATCCTCGCAATGCGAGGCTGGAAGATGTTCCGCGCGAGATGGTCTGGCCCATTCTGCCTGAGACGTTTTGTAGCGCAGGAGCTCCAATCACAACCTCTTTCATTCCTTCTCCCGCCTCCCTCTTCCCACTTCCCGCCTGGTTCCTCTTCCCTCCTCCCTCCTCCCGCCTCCCGCCTCCCGCTGCTGCGCCTCTGCCTCCGCCTCCCCGTCCCCGCCGTCGTCGTTTCTGCCGCCTCAGCATCCGTCATGCGCGCACTGCCTTCCGCCCTCCCCATACATCCGACGTCACGATTTTTCTTTTGAGACGTGCGCCGCGTACCTCTCGATATCATCCCCGAGGGAACCATCACGACATGCCCCCCCGCTTCCGCGCCCTCCCCCGCTTCCTCTTAAAGTTGCTTCTGAGTTCACAGCATGGCGGTGGAGCCTCTCACAGTGCCGACCCGACAGCTTACTCGTCGACCAGGTGCGACCTGGGACATCCTCGCAACTCTGGGCTCCGAGACAGGGTTCCCCAAATAGGATTTTTATATTCCTTTTAGCGACGTCTCAAAACGTGCCAGAGGAGGAGGAGGAGGAGGAGAAGGAGGAGGAGGAGGAGGAGGGAGCAGGCAGGAGGAGGAGGAGGAGGAGGAGAAGGAGGAGGAGGAGGAGGAGGAGGGATGAGGAATGGACTTGCACGAGAGGGCTTAACGGGAAGCGAGAGGTAGAACGGCCCGTTTCGCTTGGGGCATCCTTCCAATACTGAGCTCCGAGATGCCGCACGCGAGGTGGTCCAGCCCGTTTCTCCCGAGCCATCCTCACAATGCGAAGCTCCGAGATGCCGCCATGCGCGCCCTGCCTTCCGCCCTCCGCAGACATCCGACGTCGCGATTTTTGTTTCGAGACGTGCGCCCGCGGACCTCTCGATTTCGTCCCCGGGACTGGTTCTTTGTCAGGGTTCTTCGAGATGCTGCGCACGAGATGGTGTGCCCCGTTCTGCCTGAAACCTCTCTCATTTCTCCCACCTCCCCCTCTGTCCTCCCGCCTGCCTCCTCTTCCCTCCTTCCTCCTCGCGCCTCTCGCCTTTCGCTGCTGTGCCTCTGCCTCCGCCTCCCCATCGCCGTCTCCGTCATTTTGCCGCCTCAGCATCCGCCATGCGCGCCTTGCCTCCCGCCATCCCCAGACATCCGACGTCCAGATGTTTGTTTCGAAACGTGCGTCCGCGGACCTCCCGATCTGATCCCAGGGGCTGTTTTTTCTTTAGGGATCTCTCTTATGACTTCCTCGGCGCCCCTCACGGCCCCCCCAGATATCCGACGGCACGATGTTTCTTTGGAGGCGGGCGCCCGCGGACTTTTCGATCTCATCCCAACCGTTATTCCGCCAAGGTTCTTTCTTATGACACCCGCGACGTCCTTCAACAGCCTCCAGAGTCTCTTTCTCCATGTTCGCGCCGAGCTCCGCGTGCGCTAGGAACTGTTGCGCGGAACCTCGCAAATGAGGTGGCCCATCTGGTGCGTTTTGTAACGCCCCTCCCCCCAGAACTTGTGCATTTCCCCGCTGCGATTCGGAGCGTTGCGGGCCCGCTCCAAAACTGCAGCGTTGAACTTCTGGCCCCCGATGTGGACCTAATGCCCAAAGTCGGTCGGGAACTCCGCGGAGTCCTCGCCAACGGCTGGGGCGAAATCGTAGAGGATCAGGAGACGCGCGTAATGCCTACAGGAGAAAGAGCGCTGCAAAAGAGGGTCGGTTTAGTTGCGCCTCTATTTACGGCAGGTTCATGTCGCGTCGACGCGGCGGAGACACCAGAGCGGGCGCGCAAGGTTGAAGGCCTATGGTTGCCCGATGCAGGCACCATTGTACACGATCGTTCAAGGTTCAAAGATCCGCGCGGCGCCAGAAACCGTTGCAAAAATCGTCGTAACACGAACCTGCCGACACATATTAAAGTGAACTCATCGGCCCCAGCCTTGTTCGTGTACTCGTCGCACCACAGCCGGTGCTTCCGCTCAGCCACCTCGTCCTTGGCGGCACGCCCGTACACCTGATATGGCCTAGATGCTCGCGGCACCGGCTCCGCAGGGAGAGTGTTATTCACGTGCCTCCCGCTCGTCACGCGCGCGGCACTTGAACGACTCATATATGAACGAACGCAGCGAGTCTTGCGACTTCGCCACGTCCGCCCTGCCGGAGCATCCCACGAACTGTCGAAAGACACTCGGGTCGACATGGAGTCCTGCCGTGAGCTGTACGAACATTTTGTCACCCCACTTCTTGGCGTGTGCCCAACGGTTCCGAGGAATTGCGAACTTCACCACCTGCCTCAAAATAGGGACCTCGGTGGCCATCATGGTGCGCCTCAGCTCCACCGCCAGGCCTTCTGTGGTGCGACCGTGCGTGCGGTTTCGCCGCGCTGCCCGCCGCAGCTTGGTGTATGTCTGGACCTCACCCGCCACTTGAGAGAATCGGAAAACGTTTTACCCAGAAGCCCTCTTGGCCATGACGATTGCGGACCTCCTGGGGTGCCCATCCCCAGTTCCCCAGCCGGAATGGTTACTATCCGTGGCCGTTCTGGTTCAAGAGCTGGGGCGTGCGCTCCGGAGGCCGCAGTCGCCATGGCCAAGGGGGCTGGTGGGCAAAGCGTTCGCCGATTCTCTCGCGTGGTGGGCGTGGTCGAGACGTGCACCAAGCTGCGGCAGGCAGTGCGGCGAAGCCGCGCGCACCGTCGCACCCCGGAAAGCTTGGCGGTGGAGCTGAGGCGCACCATGATGGCCACCGAAGTCCCTATTTTGAGGCAGGCGGTGAAGGTCACAATTCTTCGGAACCGTTGGGCAAATGCCAAGAAGTGGGGTGACAAAATGTTCGTGCAGCTTACGGCGGGATTCCGTGTCGACCCGAGTGTCTTTCGACAGTTCGTGGGATGCTCCAGCAGGGCGGACGTGGCGAAGTCGCAAGACTCGCTGCGTTCGTTCATATATGAGTCGTTCAAGTGCCGTGCCATTTGCGTGACGAGCGGGAGGCACGTGAAGAACACTTTCCTTGCGGAGCCGGTGCCGCGAGCACCTAGGCCATATCAGGCGTACGGGCGTGCCGCCAAGGACGAGGTGGCTGAGCGGAAACAACGGCTGTGGTGCGACGAGTACACGAACAAGGCTGGGGCCGATGAGTTCCCTTTCGTCTCCTACAACTGCAAGCTCAACGACTCTGTCTTTGCGGCGTTTCTTCTCTTGTGGGCTTCTCACGCGTCTCTTGATCCTTTCCGACTTCGCCGATGCCGTTGGCGAGGGTTTCGTGGAGTTCCCAGCGGACTCGGGCCTGGGGCCCACATCGGGGGTCAGAAGTTCAACGCTGCAGCTTTGGAGCGGGTCCGCAACGCTCTGAATCGCAGCAGGGAGTTCCGGCGGGGGGCGTTGCAAGACGCACCAGATGGGCCACCTCATTTGCGAGGTTCGCCAGCACGTGTTCCGCGGCATGACGGCCATCGCCGCTCGACAGTTCCTAGCGCGCGCAGAGCGCGGCAAGAACAAGGAGAAAGAGGGGCTGCGCTGGGAACTCGTTGAATTTGGGGCCCGGCCGGGAGCGGGCCGTGCGCGCAAAGGGAAGTAGGGGTTGTGTAAAAAATCGTTCCGCCGCGCTTGTCCGACCTTTGTCAGTATTCCACCTCCCGCTTCTTTGCCAGTGTGGCGTTTCTAAGACCAGCGTCAACATAATCGCGCGCCGTGGACCGATCAGTTTTTGCATCGCGGCGACGGCTCAGGACTTCGTTATGATTGGCAGGGGCGGCTCTGGTATGCCCCGAAACGGCCCCCAGAAGTTTCGTGTAGTCTCCCCTGGTTTCGCCTGTTTCGTTCCTGTGGCACAATGCACACGCTTTTGGCCCCTGGGGCCGTCGCTTCATGGGGCGGTCGTTCAGCCCACTGCTGTCGCCGCTGCCGTCGTTGCGGGAGGGGGGGGGGGGGGGGGGGGGGGAGGAGGAGGAGGAGGAGGAGGAGGAGAGAGGAGGAGCAGGAGGAGGAGGAGGAGGAGGAGGAGGAAGAGGGAGGAAGAGGAGGGAAGAGGAGGAGAGGAGGAGGATGAGGAGGAGAGGAGGAGGAGGAGGAGGAGGAGGGGTAGGGGTGAGGGGAGGAGGAGAGGAGGAGGAGGAGGAGGAGGAGGAGGGAGGAGGAGGAGGAGGAGGAGGAGAGGAGGAGGAGGAGGAGGAGGAGGAGAGGAGGAGGAGGAGGGGGAGGAGGAGGAGGAGGAGGAGGCGAGGAGGGGAGGAGGAGAGGAGGAGGAGGGCGGAGGAGGAGGAGGAGAGGAGGAGGAGGAGGAGGAGGAGGAGGAGGAGGAGGAGGAGGAGGGGGAGGAGGACGAGGAGGAGGAGGAGGAGGAGGAGGAGGAGGAGGAGGAGGAGGAGGGGGGGGACGAAAAAGAGAAGGAAAAGAAGGAGGAGGAGGAGGAGGAGGAGGACGAAGACGAGGACGACGACGAGGACGAGGGCGAGGACGACGAGGAGTAGGATGAGGAGGAGGACGACGACGAGGAGGACGAGGAGGATAGGGACCGTGCGCAGCTGGCTCGTGAGGCGGCCACGAGCGATGTGCCAGTCCGAGTGGGACTCGTCTGACGATCTCTCCCTGTCTCAATCTCTTTTTCTGAGGTAGGTGGGAAGCCGAGATCGACAGGAGAGCGACGCGTTATCCGTTGCAGTCCGGGCCGAAATCTCCACCACGATCTCCGCCGCGATCCGGGTGCAAATCTCGACCACCACTGGCTTGATTTAGGGCGGATTTAGGTTGAATCGGTTGAGTGTTTTTGTGTTTTGATGCCGACGACGATTGTAATGATGGTGGCTATCAAATCGTAGTGCTGATGGCGGTGGCGATGGTGATGGTGATGATGGTGGTGCTCATCACATCCAGAATCACCATCATCACCATCACCATCATCACCATCACAACCGCCCTCACCATACCATCATCACCATCCCCATCATCATCATCAGCAGTGTCATCATCATCATCATCATCATCATCACAATCCATACCATCAGCGTCGCCATCACCATCACCATCGTCACCATTGTGGTCCGGAGGACTTGGCTAAAGGTAATGTCGTCGTCCGCTCCTGCGGTTTCCCCGAGCCTTCCTTCGGTTTCCCCGAGCCCTGCGGCCTCCCCGAGCCCTGCGGCCTCGTCCTCTCCTTTCGAGCCGCGCGGCCTCGGCGGCCTCGCCGAGGGCAGCTCCGCCAAGCCGCGGCAGCTGCAACAGCTCGGGCGCCGATGCTGACGTAGGGTCCGACGCCGACGGCGCCGACGGAGTTGCCGACGCAGCGGGCTCCTGGGCATTTCCATTTTGCGCGTCCGCCTCATTTCGGCAACCCCCTTCAGACGCTTCGCGGCCCCCATCCGCAATGCCTCGGGCCCCGCCCCTCTGGCGGCGCGCTGCCTATGAGGAGAGAGTCATCCTGCGTTACTCGCAGCTGCATGGGGTTGGGCCCTTACGACGGCGACGACTTCCACGAGGGCGACGAGGTGAAGACGGCGACGACGACGAAGACGACGACGCGTCCTCTCCGCAGCCGCCTCCTCATCTTCTTCTCCTTTCCTCTCGCGTACCTGGTCATCCATCCAACCTTCCACTGTGTTCCCCCCACGAATCCTCGTCGTCGTTGTCCTCCTCCTCCCCCTGCTCATCCTCCTGATCCCCCTGTGCCTCGTGCCCTGCATCCCCCCCTCCCGCCTTTCTTCTTATTTTTCCTCCCCCTCCTCGTCATCATCGCCATCGTCGTCATCAGCAGCAGCAGTATCGGCATCCTCAGCGTCATCATCATCATGGTCGTTATCATCATCATCATCATCGTCATCATCATCATCATCGTCGTTATCGCCATCATAATCAGCATCCCCCCGTGGCCCATGGCCCCCCTCCTGCTCGCCCTTTTTCCTGCTCTCCTGCTCCTCCTGCTCCTCCTCCTCCTCCTTCTCCTCGCCCCCCCTCATCCCCCTCCTCCCCCTCCTCCGCTCCGCCCCCCCCCTCCCCCGCCAGCAGCATCAGCGCTAGCGCCAGCGGCAGCGCCGGCATCAACGCCATCAGCAGCAGCAGCAGCAACAACAACCTCTGCAGCAACATCACTGGCAGCACCGGCATCATCACCACGAGCACCTGCAGCAACATTACCACTAGCAGCACCAGCAGTAGCAGCAGCCCTCTTGGGCCATCTCGGAGCCATTTTGGGGCTTCGGATGGTCGGAAACGGAAAAGGCGAGAAGGCCACCAATCACATATTTTCTGAAGAAGTTTCAAAGGATGTTAGGCATCTTGGGGGCCTCCTTGTAGGTATCCGAGGCCTCTGGCGTCTTGGGAGCGCTCTGCGGGCCCCCTTGGAGAATTCTTGGGGCCATCGGCCATCTTGATGCATCTTAGGCTAATTCTTGAAGCATCCTCGGAAGGTCATCTTGGGCTCTACGAGGCGCTCTTGGAAACCGTCTTGGGCCATCTTGGGCTCTCAAACTCAACCCGCGGGGCGGGCCCCGTTCCAGGTCCAGGGGGGGGGGGGGGGGGGCGTGAGGAGGAGGAAAAGGAGGAGGATGAGGAGCAGGAGGAGCAGGATAGCAGGAAAAAAGGGTGAGCAGGAAGAGGGCCATGGGCCATGGGGGGATGCTGATTACGATGAGGACGGTGATGATGACGATTATGATGATGATGATGATGGCGACGATGATGATGACGACGGTGCTGATTATGGTGATGATGACGACGATGATGACGATGACGATGATGATGATGATGCTGACGACGATGATGAGGATGATGACGATTAGGGCTCACATGGAGCTCTAGCATAGCACGTTAGAGCTCCCAGGGAGCTCTAACATAGCATGTTAGAGCCCGCATCATCATCATCATCGTCATCATCATCGTCGTCGTCGTCATCATCACCAGCGTCGTCGTCGTCATCATCATCATCATCGTCATCGCCATCATCATCATCATCATCATCATCAGCATCGTCATCCTCACCGTCATCATCGTAATCAACATTCCCCCCATGGCCATGGCCCTCCTCCTGCCGCCCTTTTTCCTGCCATCCTGCTCCTCTCCTGCCCATTCATCCTCTCGCCACTCTCATCCTCGCGCCCACCCCCCCCCCCCCCCCCTGGACCTGGACGGGGCGCCCCGCGGGTAGTTTGAGAACCCAAGATGGCCCAAGACGGCTCCAAGAGCGCCTCGGAGAGCCCAAGATGACCTCCGAGATGCTTCAAGATAGCCTAAGATGCCTCAAGATGGTCCCGAAGATTCTCCAAGGGGCCCCAAGAACGCTCCAAGACGGCTCCAAGAGGCCTCGGAGACCTCCAAGGAGGCCCCCAAGATACCAACATCCTTTAAAGCATCACAGAAAATATGTGGTTTGTGCCTTCTCGCCTTTTCACTTTCAATGACCATCCGAGGCCCCAAGATGGCTCCAAGATGGCCCAAGAGGGCCCCAAGAGGGGGCCAAGAGAGCCCCAACACGGCCCCAAGCGCGCCCAAGAGCGCTCCAAGAGCGCCCCAAGAGGGGTCCAGGAGGCTATTTTGTGGGCTCCCGAGGGGCAGGGCGATTTGAGGGATCCCCCTTCGTTGATCGATTTCCCTCGCATGGTAGAGCTCCCAGGGGGCTTTAACATGGCATGTTAGAGCTCCCAGGGAGCTCTAACATGGTATGTTAGAGCTTCAGGGAGCTCGAACAAGCTACGTTAGATCTCCTTGGGAGCTCTAACATAGGATGTTAGAGCTCCCGTAGAGCTCTAACATGCTATGTTAGAGCTCCCGTGGAACTCTACCATGGCACGTCAGATCTCCCATGGAGCTCCAACGTGCTATGTTAGAGCTCCCACGGAACTGTAACGTGCGACGTTAGAGCTCCCAGGGAGCTCTAACATACTCTAACATGTTATGTTATAGCTCCGTGGAGGCTCTAACATGCCATGTTGGAGCTCCCTGGGAGCTCTAACATAACATGTTAGAGCTCCATGGAGCTGTAACATGCCATGTTAGAGCTCCCTGGGAGCTCTAAACTACCCGCCGCCGCCGCCGCCGCCCCTTAACCGTTTTACAATCGATTGCGCAACGGTTACGACCCCCCTCTCGCCAGGGGGGTCTTAGCCGTTGCGCAATCGATTGTGAAACGGTTAGGCGCTCCGCCGCCGCCGCCGCCGCCGCCCCTTAACCGTTCCGCGATCGATTACGCAGCGGTGAAGACCCCCTCTCGCCAGGGGAGGGCCTTAGCCGTTGCGCAATCGATTGTGAAACGGTTAAGCGCCGGCGCCGCCGCCGCCGCCCCGCAGCCGTTTCGCAATCGATTGCGCGGCGGTTCAGCGCCGCAGCCGCCGCCGCCGCCGCCGCCGCCGCTTCGTAACCGCTTGACCGTTTCACAATCGATTGTGCAACGGTTAAGACACCCCTCTCGCCAGGGGGGCCCTAACCGTTGCGCCATCGATTGTCACACGGTTAAGCGCTCCGCCGCCGCCGCCGCTGCCGCCGCCGCCCCTTAACCGTTTCGCAATCGATTGCGCAGCGGTTAAGGCCCCCCCCCTGGCGAGAGGAGGGGGTCTTAACCGTTGCGCAATCGATTGTGAAACGGTTAAGCGCCGCCGCCGCCGGCGGCCGCCGCCGCCGCCGCCGCCGCCGCCCCTCAACCGTTTCACGATCGATTGCGCAACGGTTAAGGCCCCCCCCCTCTCGCAAGGGGGGGGCCTTAACCGTTGCGCAACGTTGTCCTCCTCCTCCTCCTCCTCCTCCTCCTCCTCCTGCTCATCCTCCTGATCCCCCTGTGCCTCGTGCCCTGCATCCCCCTCTCCTCGCCTTTATTATTATTATTATTTCTCCTCCTCCTCCTCATCATCATCGCCATCATCATCATCAACAGCAACAGTATCGGCATCCTCAGCATCATCATCATCATCGTCGTCATCATCGTCATCATCAGCAGCATCATCATCATCATCATTATCATCGCTATCATCATCATAATCAGCATCCCCCCGTGGCCCATGGCCCTCCTCCTGCTCGCCCTTTTTCCTGCTCTCCTGCTCCTCCTGCTCCTCATCCTCCTCCTCCTCCTCCTCCTCGCGCCCCCCCTCATCCCCTCTCTCCTCCTCCTCCGCTCCGCCCCCCCCCCCCTCCCCCACCAGCAGCAGCAGCAACACTAGCACCGGCAGCAGCACCAGCAGCAACACCATCAGCAGCAGCAGCAGCAGCAACAGCCGCAGCAGCAGCATCACTGGCAGCGCTGGCAGCAGCACCACGAGCACCTGCAGCAGCATTACCACTAGCAGCAGCAGCAGCAGCAGCAGTAGCAGCAGCACCCCTTGGGCCATCTTGGAGCCATCTTGGGGCCTCGGATGGTCATCGGAAACGAAAAGGCGAGAAGGCACACATCACATATTTTCTGTAAGTGTTTAGAGGCTTTTGGCATCTTGGGGGCCTCCTTGGAGGTCTCCGAGGCCTCTTGGAGCCGTCTTGGAGCGTTCTTGGGGCCCCTTGGAGCATCTTCGGGGCCATCTCGAGGAAGTCTAGGCTATCTTGAAGCATCTCGGAGGTCATCTTGGGCTCTCCGAGGCGCTCTTGGGGCCGTCTTGGGCCATCTTGGGCTCTCTAACTACCCGCGGGGCGCCCCGCCCAGGTCCAGGGCTGGGGTGGGGGGAGGGGGGGGGGGGGGGGGGGTGCGCAGGAGAGGAGGAGGAGGAGGAGCAGGAGGAGCAGGATAGCAGGAAAAAAGGTGGGCAGGAGGAGGGCCATGGGCCATGGAGGGATGCTGATTACGATGGTGACGGTGATGATGACGATGATGATGACGACGACGACGACGATGCTGATGATGATGATGAGGAGGAGGAGGAAGAGGAGGAGGAGGAGGAGCTCTAACATGGTATGTTAGAGCTCCCATGGAAGCTCTAACATGACATGTTAGCTCTCTTTCTTCTCCTCTCCTTCTCCTCCCTCTCCTTCTCTGCCGTGCTCCCTCTGTTAGAGCTCTCTTTCTCCTCTCTCTCCTCCCTCCCTCTGTTAGAGCTCTCTTTCTCCTCTCTCTCCTTCTCCTGTCCTTCTCCTCCCTGTCGTTCTCTTTCTTCTCCTCTCCGTCTCCTCATCTCTCCTCCCCCTCCCTCGCCTCCTCCTGCTCCTTGTCCGCTTTCTCCTCCTCCTTCTTCCTCCTCCTCGCGGCGAGGACAGCGACATCAGAAACAACGACGACGACGACGACGACGACGACGACGACGACGGCGGCGGCGGCGGCGGCGGCGGCGGCGGGGGAGAGGGGGCCGCTTTTGACGAGGAGGCTGGGAGCTCTAACATGCCATGTTAGAGCTCCACGGAGCTCTAACATACCACGTTAGAGCTCCCAGGGAGCTCTCACATACTCTAACATGCTATGCTAGAGCTCCGATGGAGCTCTAACAAGCCATGTTAGAGCTTCCTGGGAGCTCTAACATAGCATGTTAGAGCATGTTAGAGCTCCCACGGAGCTCTAACATACCATGTTAGAGCTCCCAGGGAGCTTTAACATACTCTAACATGCTATGTCAGAGCTCCGTTGGAGCTCGGTATGTTAGAGCTCCCAGGGAGCTCTAACATGGGAGCTCCAACATAGCATGTTAGAGCTCCCTGGGAGATCTAACATGCTATGTTAGAGCTCCCTGGTCGCTCTAACCTACCCGCCGCCGCCGCCGCAGCCGTGTTAGAGCTCCCACGGAGCTCTAACATGCGATGTTAGAGCTCCCAGGGAGCTCTAACATAATCTAACATGCTATGTTAGAGCTCCAGTGGAGCTCTAACATACGATGTTAGAGCTCCCAGGGAGCTCTAACATACTCCAACATGCTATGTTAGAGCTCCGTTGGAGCTCTAACATGCCATGTTAGAGCTCCCTGGGGGTGCCAACATAACATGTTAGAACTCCCAGGAGCTCTCTCATGCCATGTTAGAGCTCCCTGGGAGGTCTAACATGCTAGGTTAGAGGTGCCAGGGAGCTCCCTGGGAGCTCTTACATGGCACGTTTCAGCTCCCAGTGAGCTATACCATGACATGTTAGAGGTCCCCCGGAGTTCTACCATACGATGTTAGAGCTCCCACGGAGCTCTAACATACGATGTTAGAGCTCCCAGGGAGCTCTAACATAAATAACATGCTATGTTGGAGCTCCATTGGAGCTCTAACATACGTCGCTCGAGCTCCCAGGGAGCTCTAACATAATATAACATGCCATGTTAGAGCTTCCTGGGAGTGCCAACATAACATGTTAGAGCCCCCAGGAAGCTCTAACATGGTATCACGTGCCATGTTAGAGCTCCCAGGGAGCTCTATTATGGTATGTTAGAGCTTCCTGGGAGCTCTAACGTGCTATGTTAGAGCTCCCTGAGAGCTCTAACGTGCTATGTTAGAGCTCCATGTGAGCCCTAATCGTCATCATCATCATCATCATCATCGTCGTCGTCGTCGTCGTCGTCAGCATCATCATCATCATCATCGTCACCATCATCGTCGTCATCATCATCAGCATCGTCGTCATCATCATCGTCATCACCATCATCATCATCATCGTCATCAGCATCGTCATCCTCACCGTCATCATCGTAATCAGCATCCCCCCATGGCCCATGGCCCTCCTCCTTCTCACCCTTTTTCCTGCTATCCTGCTCCTCCTGCTCCTCATCATCCTCTTCCTCCTCCTCCTCACGCCTCCCCCCCCCTTACCCCCTCCCCTGGGCCTGGACGGGGCGCCCCGCGGGTAGTTAGAGAGCCCAAGATGGCCCAAGACGGCCCCAAGAGCGCCTCGGAGAGCCTATGATGACCTCCGAGATGCTTCAAGATAGGCCAAGATGCCTCAAGATGGCCCCGAAGATTCTCCAAGGGGCCCCACGAACGCTCCAAGACGGCTCCAAGAGGCCTCGGAGATCTCCAAGGAGGCCCCCAAGATGCCAAAAGCCTTTAAACAACTTACAGAGAATATGTGGTTTGTGCCTTCTCGCCTTTTCGCTTCCGATGACCATCCGAGGCCCCAAGATGGCTCCAAGATGGCCCAAGAGGGCCCCAAGAGGGGGGGCAAGAGAGCCCCAATGCGGCCCCCAAGGGCGCCCACGAGCGCTCCAAGAACGCCACAAGAGGGGTCCAGGAGGTTATTTTGTGGGTTCCCGAGGGGCAGGGCGATTTGAGGGATCCCCCTTCGTTGATCGATTTCCCTCACATGGTAGAGCTCCCAGGGAGCTCTAACATGGCATGTTAGAGCTCCCAGGGAGCTCTAACACGGCATGTTAGAGATTCAGGGAGCTCGAACAAGCTACTTTAGATCTCCTTGGGAGCTCTAACATAGGATGTTAGAGCTCCCGTGGAGCTCTAACATGCTATGTTAGAGCTCCCGTGGAACTCTACCATGGCATGTTAGATCTCCCATGGAGTTCTAACATGCTATGCTAGAGCTCCCACGGAGTTGTAACATGCGATGTTAGAGCTCCCAGGGAGCTCTAACATACTCTAACATGCTATGTTATAGCTCCGTGGGAGCTCTAACATGCCATGTTAGAGCCCCCTGGGAGCTTTAACATAACACGTTAGAGCTCCATGGAGCTGTAACATACCATTTTAGAGCTCCCTGGGAGCGCCAAACTATTCGCCGCCGCCGCCGCCCCTTAACCGTTTTACAATCGATTGCGCAACGGTTACAACCCCCCTCTCGCCAGGGGGGTCTTAGCCGTTGCGCAATGGATTGTGAAGCGGTTAGGCGCTCCGCCGCCGCCGCCGCCACCGCCGCCGCCGCCGCCCCTTAACCGTTTCACAATCGATTGCGCAACGGTTAAGACCCCCTCTCGCCAGGGGGCAGCCTTAACCGTTGCGCAATCGATTGCGCAACGGTTAAGCGCCGCCGCCGCCGCCGCCGCGCCGTGACCGTTTCACAATCGATTGCGCAACGGTTAAGCGCCGCAGCCGCCGCCGCCGCCACCGCCGCTCCGCAACCGCTTAACCGTTTCACAATCGATTGCGCAACGGTTAAGACCCCCCTCTCGCCAGGGGGGCCTGAACCGCTGCGCAATCGATTGTCAAACGGTTAAGCGCTCCGCCGCCGCCGCCGCTGCCGCCGCCGCCCCTCAACCGTTTCACCATCGATTGCGCAACGGTTAAGGCCCTCCCTTGGCGAGAGGAGGGGGTCTTAACCGTTGCGCAATCGATTGCGAAACAGTTAAGCGCCGCCGCCGCCGCCGGCCGCCGCCGCCGCCGCCGCCGCCCCTTAACCGTTTCACAATCGATTGCGCAACGGTTAAGGCCCCCCCCCCCTCTCGCCAGGGGGGGGCCGTGACCGTTGCGCAACGTTGCCCTTTTTTTTTTTTCTTTATTTTTTTATTTTTTTTTTTTTTTCTTTTCTTTTTTTTTATTCTTTTTTTCCTCCTCCTCTGCTCATCCTCCTGATCCCCTGTGCCTTCGTTACCTGTCCACCTCTCCCTCGCATTTCTTCTCCAGAAGCCCCGTTCCTCTCCTTTTTTTCTTATTTTTCTTTTTGCAGAGCCAACTGCAGCAGAGCTAGCAGCAGTATCGGCATCCTCAGCATCACCATCATCGTCGTCATCATCATCATCGTCATCATCACCAGCATCATCATCATCATCATCATCATTAGCATCGCTATCATCATCATAATCAGCATCCCCCCGTGGCCCGTGGCCCTCCTCCTGCTCACCCTTTTTTCCTGCTCTCCTGCTCCTCCTGCTCCTCCTCCTCCTCCTCCTTCTCCTCCTCCTCCTCACGCTCCCCCTCGTCCCCTCTCTCCTCCTCCTCCGCCCCGCCTCCCCTCCTCCCCCAGCAGCAGCAGCAGCAGCAGCAACACTAGCACCAGCAGCAGCACCAGCAGCAGCACCATCAGCAGCAGCAGCAGCAACAGCCGCAGCAGCAGCATCACTGGCAGCACCGGCAGCAACACCACGAGCACCTGCAGCAACATTACCACTAGCAGCAGCAGCAGCAGTAGCAGCAGCCCTCTTGGGCCATCTTGGAGCCATCTTGGGGCCTCGGGTGGTCATCGGAAACGAAGAGGCGAGAAGGCACAAATCACATATTTTCTGAAAGTTGTTAAAGGCTTTTGGCATCTTGGGGGCCTCTTTGGAGGTCTCCGAGGCCTCTTGGAGTCGTCTTGGAGCGTTATTGGGGCCCCTTGGAGAATCTTCGGGGCCATCTTGAGGCATCTTAGGCTATCTTGAAGCATCTCGGAGGTCATCTTGGGCTCTCCGAGGCGCTCTTGGGGCCGTCTTGGGCCTTCTTGGGCTCTCTAACTCCCCACGGGGCGCCCCGCCCGGGTCCAGGGTAGGGGGTAGGGGGAGGGGGAGCGCGAGAAGGAGGAGAAGGAGGAGGATGAGGAGCAGGAGGAGCAGGATAGCAGGAACAAGGGTGTGCAGGAGGAGGGCCATCGGCCATGGGGGGATGCTGATTACGATGATGACGGTGATGATGACGATGATGATGACGATGATGCTGATGATGATGAGGAGGAGGAGGAGGAGCTCTAACATGGCATGTTAGAGTTCCCATGGAAGCTCTAACATGACATGTTGGAGCTCTCTTTCTTCTCCTCTCCTTTTCCTCCCTCTCCTTCTCTGCCGTACTCCCTCTGTTAGAGCTCTATTTCTCTTCTCTCTCCTCCCTCCCTCTGTTAGAGCTCTCTTTCTCCTCTCTCTCCTTCTCCTCTCCTTCTCCTCCCTGTCGTTCTCTTTCTTCTCCTCTCCTTCTCCTCATCTCTCCCCCCCCTCCCTCGCCTCCTCCTGCTCCTTGTCCACTTTCTCTTCCTCCTTCTTCCTCCTCCTCGCGGCGAGGACAGCGACATCAGAAACAACGACGACGACGACGACGACGACGACGACGACGACGACGACGACGACGACGACGACGACGACGACGGCGGCGGCGGCGGCGGCGGCGGCGGCGGCGGCGGCGGCGGCGGCGGGGGAGAGGGGGCCGCTTTTGACGAGGAGGCCGGGAGCTCTAACATGCCATGTTAGAGCTCCCACGGAGCTCTAACATACGATGTTAGAGCTCCCAGGGAGCTCTAACATACTCTAACATGCTATGTCAGAGCTCCGTTGGAGCTCGAACAAGCCATGTTAGAGCTCCCTGGGAGCTCCAACATAGCATGTTAGAGCTCTAACAAGCCATGTTAGAGCTCCCTGGGAGCTCTAACATAGCATGTTAGAGCGCCCACGTAGCTCTAACATACCATGTTAGAGCTCCCAGGGAGCTTTAACATACTCTAACATGCTATGTCAGAGCTCCGTTGGAGCTCGGTATGTCAGAGCTCCCAGGGAGCTCTAACATGGGAGCTCTAACATAGCATGTTAGAGCTCCCTGGGAGATCTAACATGCTATGTTAGAGCTCCCTGGTCGCTCTAACCTACCCGCCGCCGCCGCAGCCGTGTTAGAGCTCCCACGGAGCTCTAGCATACGATGTTAGAGCTCCCAGGGAGCTCTAACATAATCTAACATGCTACGTTAGAGCTCCACTGGAGCTCTAACATACGATGTTAGAGCTCCCAGGGAGCTCTAACATACTCTAACATGCTAGGTTAGAGCTCCGTTCGAGCTCTAACATGCCGTGTTAGAGCTCCCTGGGAGTGCCAACGTAACATGTTAAGACTCCCTGGAGCTCTATCATGCCATGTTAGAGCTCCCTGGGAGGTCTAACATGCTAGGTTAGAGGTGCCAGGGAGTTCACCGGGAGCTCTTACATGACATGTTTCAGCTCCCAGGGAGCTATACCATGACATGTTAGAGGTCCCACGGAGTTCTAACATGCGATGTTAGAGCTCCCACGGAACTCTAACATACGTCGTTAGAGCTCCCAGGGAGCTCTAACATACATAACATGCTATGGTGGAGCTCCATTGGAGCTCTAACATACGTCGTTAGAGCTCCCAGGGAGCTCCCACATAATATAACATGCCATGTTAGAGCTCCCTGGGAGTGCCAACATAACATGTTAGAGCTCCCTGGAGCTCTATCATGCCATGGTAGAGCTCCGTGGGAGGTCGAACATGGTAGATTAGAGGTGCCAGGGAGTTCCCTGGGCGCTCTTACATTACATGTTTCAGCTCCCAGGGAGCTACAACATGACATGTTAGAGGCCCCACGGAGTTCTAACATACGGCGTTAGGGCTCCCAGGGAGCTCTAACATACTCTGGTTTGCTATGTTAGAGCTCCCTGGGAGCTCTAACCCGCCGCCGCCGCCGCCGCCGCCCCCTAACCGTTTCACAATCGACTGCGCAACGGTTAAGGCCCCCCCCCCTCTCGCCAGGGGGGGCCTCAACCGTTGCGCAATCGATTGTCAAGCGGTTAAGCGCCGCCGCTGCCGCCGCCGCCGCCGCGGCCGCCCCTCAACCGTTTCACAATCGATTGCGCAACGGTTAAGGCCCCCGCCCTCTCGCCAGGGGGGGGTCTTAACCGTTGCGCGATCGATTGTGAGGCGGTTAAGCGCTCCGCCGCCGCCGCCGCCGCCGCCGCCGCCCCTTGACCGCGTCGCAATCGATTGCGCAACGGTTAGGGCCCCCCCCTCTCGCCAGGGGGGGGTCTTAACCGTTGCGCGATCGATTGTGAAACGGTTGAGCGCTCCGCCGCCGCCGCCGCCGCCGCCGCCCCTTAACCGCGTCGCGATCGATTGCGCAACGGTTAAGGCTACCCCCCTGGCGAGAGGAGGGGGTCTGAACCGTTGCGCGATCGATCGAATCCTGGTTGAGACCCCCCTCTCGTAATAGGGGGTCTTAGCCGTTCCGCGATCGATCGCGGAGCGGTTAAGACCCCTTATTTCGCTGGCCCAGGCCCCCCCCCCCCCCCCCCCCCCCCCCCCCCCCCCTGGTGGTTAAGGCACCCCCCTGGCGAGAGGGGGTGGGCCTTAACCGTTGAGCTATCGATTGTGAAACGGTTAAGGGGCGGCGGCGGCGGCGGCGGCCGGCGGCCGGCGGCGGCGGCGGCGGCGGCGCTTAACCGTTTCACAATCGATTGCGCAACGGTTAAGACCTCCCTGGCGAGAGGGGGGTCTTAACCGCTGCGCGATCGATTGTAATGCGGTTAAGGGGCGGCGGCGGCGGCGGGTAGGTTAGAGCTCCCAGGGAGCTCTAACATGGTATGTTACAGCTCCAGGGAGCTCTAATATGTTATGTTAGAGCTCCCATGGAGCTCTAACATGGCATGTTGGAGCTCCCACGGAGCTCTAACATGGCATGTTAGAGTATGTTAGAGCTCCCTGGGAGCTCTAACATCGTATGTTACAGCTCCGTGGGAGCTCTATCATAGCACGTTAGAGCTCCATGGGAGATCTAGCATGCCATGGTAGAGTTCCACGGGAGCTCTAACATAGCTTGTTCGAGCTCCCTGAAGCTCTAACATACCATGTTAGAGCCCCCTGGGAGCTCTAACATGCCATGTTAGAGCTCCCTGGGAGCTCTACCATGCGAGGGAAATCGATCAACGAATGGGGGATCCCTCAAATCGCCCTGGACTTCGGGAACCCACAAAATAGCCTCCTGGACCCCTCTTGGGGCGCTCTTGGAGCGCTCTTGGGCGCTCTTGGGGCCGCATTGGGGCTCTCTTGGCCCCCGCTTGGGGCCCTCTTGGGCAATCTTGGAGCAATCTTGGGCTAGGATGGTCATCGGGAAACGAAGAGGCGAGAAAGGCACAACTTCACATATTTTTCTGATTAAATTTTTTTTTTTTTTGGAATGATTTTGGCATCTTGGAGGCCTCCTTTGGAGGCTATCTTGCATCATGGAGCCGTCTTGGGGCGGTCTTGGGGCCTCTTGGAGCATCTTCGGGGCCATCTTGAGGCATCTTCAGCTATCTTGAGCCATCTTGGAGCTCGTCTTGGGCTCTCCGAGGCGCTCTTGGAGCCGTCTTGGGCCATCTTAGGACTCTCTAACTAACCCGCGGGGGCCCCGTTCCAGGTTCCAGGAGGGCGGCGTGGTGTGGTGTGTGTGTGTGTGTAGTGTGTGAGAGTGTGTGATGTGTTGTGTGTGTGTGTGTTGGGAGGGGTGGGGGTGGTGGGGGCGGGGGGGGGGGGGGGGGGGGCCGGCCCAGGGGGGGGGGGGGCGCGAGGAGAGAAGGAGGGGAGGATGAGAGAGCAGGAGGAGCAGGAGGAGCAGGATAGCAGGAAAAAGGGTGATCAGGAGGAGGGCCACGGGCCATGGGGGGATGCTGATTACGATGATGACGGTGATGATGACGATGATGAGGATGATGATGATGACGATGATGATGATGACGACGATGCTGATGATGATGATGTTGACGACGATGATGATGACGATGACAATGATGGTGATGATGCTGACGACGATGATGATGATGACGATTAGGGCTCACATGGAGCTCTAACGAAGCATGTTAGAGCCCCCAAGGAGCTCTAACATAGCATGTTAGAGCTCCCAGGGAGCCCTAATCGTCATCATCACCATCATCATCAGCATCGTCGTCGTCGTCGTCAGCATCATCATCATCGTCAT
>CAUYUJ010010172.1:0-10000 GCA_963575745.1 Prorocentrum cordatum
TTTTTATAGACTCTTAGTTTTTAGGGTTTAGGGTCTACTAGGCGTGGCCACGAGTACACCTGCACCGCGGACCCACCTGCGGTGGCCGTCAGTCCCACCCGCACGCCACCCCACCATAAAGATCATCTCTCCCCTCGGTATAACCACAGCGAGTGCAACGTCGACGACGACGACGACGACGACGGCGACGAGGGTTCAGGGTTCAGGGTTTAGGGTTTAGGGTCTAACAGGGCAAGGCCAGGAGTACCTACCTGCATAGGCACTCACCTGCGGTGGCTATCAATCCCCCCCGCATCTCCACCCCCACATAAAGATCATCTCTCCTCTCATGTTATACCGTGGCTGTAGCAGAGCATAGCATACCATAGCAAGCGTGGCTCGATCCAGGAGTGCTCCTGGGAGCAAGCGCTTAGCAAAGAGGCGGCGGCCGCGCGCGTGTGCATTGTGTCGTATTTTTTTGCAATGGAATCTGAGCATGGCCACATTCGCCGTGCGCTCAAAAGTTGTTTGTGACGCCCCGATTGACAATAATGTTGCAAAACCCATTCGTTTTTCAATGATTCAGGATCACGCGGAGGGCGATCCTGCACAATTGTGGTATGAGAAAGTCATATGTTTTCATATGTTTTGCTGATATCGCTTCTGAAAAACATTGAAAACACATTGTGTGTTCAAAGGATTTCGCCATGATCGCGCGGCTGCCGCGCGCATGTGCGCTCTGTCGTTTTTTTTTGCAATGGATTATTGACATGGACACATCTTGCAAGAACAACATGTTGAGTTTATATTCTTTTTTACAATGGAAAGTACACATCAGAAACGAAGAATGATCAGGATATTGTGTTTTTTTTGCAAAAGATGGAGCATGTTGAAAAGCAAAATGTTAAGTTTATAGTTTGTTTACAATATAAAACTCCGGTTTACATGCGGGTTTGCGACCGGGGCCGGGCACTTCGTATTGTAAAAAAAAGGTTTTCTGATCGCATGATCAGGATATAGTATTTTTTTCCAATGGATAGAGCGAGGCCGTGACCGGAACCGTGCACAATGTATTGTAAAAAAAAAAACAGGGTTACCTGATCGCATGATCAGGAAATTGTATTTTTTGCATAGGAGAAAGGCCGACCCGCGGAACGACCGGAATTTAGGTCTTTAGGAATTAATAATTACAGTGATTAGAGATCTACTAGGCGTGGCCACGAGTAGAACGTGACCGCGAACCCACCTGCGGTGGCCGTCAGTCCCACCCGCACGCCACCCCACCATAAAGATCATCTCTCCCCTCGTGAGAACCGCGTCGAATACAGCGTCGACGACAACGACGACGACGACGGCGACGACGGATGTGCGATCCAGTTGGCACGCGAGTGCTGTAACGGGCGGGACGAGTCGGGTCGGGCGGAAGAGGTTCTGCACGCATGCGCAGGAAACGCGGGTCGGTGGAATCGGTGGATCGGGTCGCAACGGAAGGCATTTTGTATAGTAAAATACAGGAGATTCTGCACGCGTGCGCAGGAAGTGTTATTTTTTGGAATAGATGGAGTGGGTTTATATAAGAGGGGCGCACATTGTGCTGTAAATAATAAGAGATTCTGCGCGCATGCGCAGGAAATGTTTTTTTGCAATAGATGGAGGGGGTTCGCGACGGGGGCTGGGCACTTTGTGCTGTAAAAAATAAGAAATGCTACACACATGCGCAGGATATGTTATTTTTTGCAGTAGATGGAGCGGGCTCGCGACGGGGGCTGGGCACTTTGTGTTATAAGAAATGGGAGATTCTGCACGCATGCTCAGGAAATGCTATTTTTTGCAGTAGATGGAGCGGGTTTGCATGACGACCATTTTTAGGTTATTTAGGGTTCAATAATTATAGGATTAGAAGTTTAGGGTTTAGGGTCTACTAGGCGTGGCCACGAGTACACCGTGACCGCGAACCCACCTGCAGTGGCCGTCAGTCCCACCCGCAAGCCACCCCACCATAAAGATCATCTCTCCCCTCGTTAGAACCAGAGCGGGTACAGCGTCGACGACGACGACGACGACGACGGCGACGACGCATGTGCGATCCAGTGGGCACGCGAGTGCTCTAACGGACTAAAGATTCCGCACGCATGCGCAGGAAACGCGAGTGTGTGCAGGAGATGGAGCCGGTGAACATAAGGGGGTCGCATTTTGTATTGTAAAATACAGGACATTCTCCACGCATGCTCAGCAGATTCTGCACGCATGCGCAGCAAGTGGTATTTTTGGCAGTAGATGGAGCCGGTTTACATAAACCGGTCGCAACGGGGACCGGGCACTTTGTATTGTAAAATACAAGAGATTCCGCACGCATGCTCAGCAAATGTTTTTTTTTGCAGTAGATGGGGGCGGATCGCAACGGGGACCGGGCACTGTAGTGTAACATACAAGAGATTCTGCACGCATGCCCAGCAAATGCCATTTTTTGCAGTAGATCAGGCGGGGTTGCATACGGACCGGTTTAATGGTAATTCGGATTTAATAAATATAGGATTAGAAATCTAGTCAGAGCAAACCTCAGTGGCATCCTGGGCATCCTGCAGGCCTCGGACTGCAGATGTGGAGGCTCTGGGGGCTCCGGAGGCTCCGTGGCTGCGCCGGGGAGCTGTGCCCCCCAGGGAGGGGGACCCTCCCCCTTAGACTTAAGCCGGGCCTGTCCCTCTAAAGGGGGAGTATTTACAATTAGTCAAAAAATAGTCTGGGCACGATTTTTTGATGATTTTTGATTTTTTTTTTGAACATGTCTGGACAATTTTGAATTTTTCCTGCAAGATCCGCCTGTAGGGGGACACGCCCGACCTAACCTTAGACTGGCTTTTGGGCTCCCCGGGAGGGGAAAGGGGGAGGGTCGGGGGCCTTGAGACGGGGGTCAATGCATACGGGGTCAGCCACAGCGCCCGATCTTGCAGGATCCTTCAGAGCTAGGGTCGCATTGACCCAGGTTTGGGCGCAGGGGGATCCTGCAGGATCTTTCGCATTGACCCGGGTTTGGGTGCAGGATCTTGCAGGATCTTGCAAGATTCTGCAAGGCTTGACTGACCCGGGTCTGGATTGACCCGGGTCAGGAGATCCCTGAGAGGGGGGACAGCCAAATATCTCACACGCTTTTCCACCCCCTGGAAGGCGGGGGTCGGCGGATTTTTTCAATCGTCCGACCATTTTTCGAGGCCGGCTTTCAATCAGAGTCGTTTTCGATGGTTCTGGGACCTCGCGAGTGCCCCCGGAGTTCGCAAACGGCGAACAAAATGTCGCCTTGATTTTTCAAGACGTTGGATGTCTTGGGATAGGTCTAGCGATGCTGACACGCCACGGTGGCGGATCCGCTGGCGATTCTAATCTTACCGCTTTCACTCGTTGTTCCAGGCTTCCTGTTCCATGGTCTCTCTGTCGCCGCTGCCGCCTTGTGCGCCGCCATTCCGCCATTTGGGGGCCACATGCGAACCCTACCCCGACCCCCCACCATTTCTTAGGGGGAGGGTGGGGTAGGGTTCGCATGTGGCCCCCTAGCCATCCCCCGAGGCAGACCTACGAGGTGATCGACTACATGTCCTACGAAAAGGCTGAGACCCCACCAGCCGACAGCCTCAGAACAAGTCGAGGGTAGCGATGGGTGCTGGAGGTTCCAGGCCGAGGTCGGGCCCTGTCCCTCTACAGGAGAAACATTCAAACATAGTAAAAAATAGTCAGGGGACGATCTGTTGAGTATTTTTGAAAATCTGCCGGCAGGAGGACAGGCCCGACCTAATTCCAGGCTCGAGGCTTTCGGGTGTTTCTGTCGGTCGGTCCTCGGCGGTTTTCTATCCTGGGGATGCTTTCCAGCAGCTGCGCCTCGCCGAGGGCGGGTCATCCGATCGGTCCGATTACTTGTCGATTTTCGCCAGCTCGATCCGATTCGATTCGGATATTCTGGCGATCATCTGCTGCCCGATGCTTGCATCGAGTTGTTTCGCATCCTTGTGTGGCCGATCTGCTTCGACTTGGACCCCGTGCTGATGCAGCCCAGTCCGACGTGCATTCCGATTCGATCCGATTTCACGATCCGGTGTTGGTTGATCCTTGCATTTGGGAATCAGGATTTGGAAGAAAGAAATGGGGACGGGAATGATTTTTGACAGGATTCGATGTCGGTGTCTCCGCGGGCGTTGTCATCGCCGGCCCAGCAGCGGCAGCTGTCGGTTTGGGGCCCACATTCGCTATTGGGCATCGTTCCATTTTCCTCGTACCCTTTCTGGTCGTGTGGCAGGAGGACGCTGACATCTGGGCGACATGAAAGATGGGGGACATTTTGAAAACTCTCGGGCCCCAGGTCTATGACAGGTCGATCCAGCTAGAGAACTGTCGGGCGCCCTCCTTCTTTTCCACCCTCCGCCTTCTCCTTCCTCTTCCTCGTCCTCCTCCTTCCCTTCCTCCTCCTCCGCCTTCGCCTCCGCCTCCGCCTCCGCGTCCGCCTCCGCCTCCGCTTCCGCCTCCTTCTCCTCCTCCTCGTCCTCCTCCTCCTCCTCCTCCTCCTCGTTTTCCTCCTCACCGGCGCCTGCTTCACGTGCTTAATGGTGAGCTCAGGGGTTGGCTTCGTGCGTGTCATCCACGGCATGGGTCGCCCGTACGCGGAGAATTGCAAGGCAGACTGGAAAGACCACAAGCACGGGCTCCCTTGCCCCCACTTATTCGAGGCGTTCATCAGGCGGGCCTGCACGGAGGGCAAGGACACGACGCCTCCAGTGGCTCAGAAGCTGTTCCAGGACTACTGGCAGAATATCGTCATGGCTCCAGAAGCGCTGCAGATCCTGCAGATGCACGTGAGTCACTTCCGCTTCGAGGCTTGCTGGTCCGACAAGATGCAGATGAACAAACCTGACTGCTTTAAATTCCAGATCATGCTGGCGGTACCGCTGCATGCCAACTACGTGTGCGGCCACGCGCTGACGGTCATGGGCGCCATCCGCCAGATCGTCCCGGCGGCGGGCACGACGGATCACAAGGTCGGCTGCCTTCCTGGCTGCCCGCCGCGCCGCGGCTGTCTGGCGAAGCTGCCGCTGGAGGTCAGGAGCGACCGCTGGGGTCGACACGGCACGAATCTGCGGTAAGCTTGCCAGATTCTACAGAAGATTCTCCTCCGGCGTGCCTCGAATCCTCCCTTCCCCCCGGAGGCGCGAGGCAGGGGCGGGGGCGTGCGCGGCCTCTCCTCCCCCCCCCAGGAGGGCGGCCTCCAGGCGAAGAGACCGAGCAGGAGGGCGTGCCCCCTTGGCCGGGACGAGCAGCCGCGGGGCGCACGCTCCGGCGCTCGGCGGACTGCCATCCGCGGCGGCGCCCGCGCGGCCGAGCGCTGGCTCCGGGGCGTCCTGCGGGAGGAGCCCCGAAACTCCTGGGCCCGTTTTCTCGGTCCCTTTCGGCCCCCGCCCCTCTGGCGGGAGCATGTGTCGGGGGGTGACCCCCCCCCACGCGCCTCGGGCGCGCGCGCGTAGCTTCGGCCGCGCGGACGGCTGCGTCCAACTGGACATCGAGCCGATAGCGATAGCGATATGGACTCCCTCCGGCCTCGGCCCTCTCTCCCGATCCTCACCCGCACCATGTGGGGGACCCTGGAGCCTGGAGCCTTCCACACGCCTGCACCAGTCACCTGGCATCGCTTATGGCGTGTGCATGTGTCTCTCGGCGAGGACCATCGAGGAGCATCCTTGATCGCTCGGCGAAAAAGCCATGCACGAAACCGAAAAAAACACGGGGAATTGGACGTCCGAGCGATGGCCAGTTCCGGCTTCTCCTCGGCGCCGAGCGGGCGCGGGCCCTCGCCCGGGCGCCTCGTCGGCTGGCGCCCTGCCGAGAGCAGTCCCGGGGGAGGGCCGCCTCTCGAGGTGCTCTCCCGCCCGTCCCGATGTCTGGGCGGCCCCCCGGGTTGGCGCCTTGCCGAGAGCAGTCCGGGGGGAGGGTCGTCTCTCGAGGCTCTCTCCCGCCCAGCCGATGTCTGGGCGGCCCCCCGTCGCGAGACCTGACGGGGCTGCGCTGGGGCGGGCTTTCTCGACGCTCGCTTCCTGGCCTGCAGGGGTGCGCGGGTGGGGATGCAGCTCCTGGGATGTGTCGAATTCTGATTTTGCACTGGTCCGAAGTCTGGCTGAATCCGGCTTGATCCCGCTGAATCCCGCTTAATCCCGCTTCATCCGGCTTAATCCCGCTGAATCCGAGGCCCATCCCGGCGTAATAGCTCCCAAATGGGGCTTACCGTTTCTTAATCTTTCCGACGAAAACCTCTCAGTAGTTGCCTCCTAACACGGGCGAGTCCCCAGAGGTGTTCCCCGCATGGGGGTCTCGTCATTGCAAGGCCCCCCCAGTGGTGCGCCATCGGATCTTCAGCGCTGCTCTACTGAAGGGGCCCCAGGACACACAAATAAATACATACAAATAAGCAGATTCCCCATCTTTTCCCATATTTTCTGGGTTTTCGTCTTCCCCCCACTTCCAATGCTTTCCCATCTTTTCTGGGGAATCGACGATTCATTGTGTCTGTGTGTTTTTTCCCTCCTGATCTACTTTGCTCTGCTGCTCCCCCGCCTCCTCCTCCCCCTGGGGGCTGTGGGCAGGCAAGTTCGTCGCGCGCTGCCCCCTCCCCCCCCCCCCTCCCCCCCAGGGGCGTGCGCCCCTGGGGGGATCAAACTGCGGCTGTCATCGGAGGCCAGGGGGCGAGATCGCAGTGGAAACGGAGAGCCCCCCGACGGGAACTCGGTCCTGGCTTTTCGTGCGTCTGTGCCGCGCGCGCGGGCAGGGCGAGTCCGCGCGGGCGCGCGAGAGCCGTGGCCAGGGGCCCCTGTGGTGCGGGGGGTGCCCCGTCGGTGGCGCGGGGGTGCCCCGTGGGTGGCGCGCTCGTGGGAGCGATCATGGGACTGATATCGAGGTCAACACCGAGGGTGATGTAGTGAGATCTGTGGTGAGATCGACTGCGAGATCGAGACGGGTTGTGAGATCGATGCCCCATCGGTTGCGGGGTGTGCCCCGTCCGTGGCGGGATACTGATGTCAATAATGATGTCGATAGTGAGATCGATCGTGGTGTCAATAGTGAGATCGATCGTGAGATTTGTCGTGGGATCGATCGTTGGATCGATCGTGAGATCGATCGTGAAACCGATTGTGATACCGACAGTGAGATCGATCGTGAAGCCGATTGTGAGACCGATAGTGGGATCCGTCGTGGGAGCGATTGTGAAACCTATTGTGATATCGATATTGGTATTCATATTATATATATATATATATATATTATAGATATATATATATATATATATCGGGGTACAGGGTCGGGGGCGTTCTCCCAGCTACCTCGACTCGCCATGGGGGCTCCGGGCTCCCTGGGCGCCTTCAAGCGGCCCGAACACCGCCAAGACGGCCTTAAGTGGCCCCACGAAGACACCAGAAGGCTTCGAGATGTCCCGCGGGGCTTCCAGGCAGCCCCAGATAGCTTCAAGACGGACCAAGAGAACTCGACGAGCGCTCCCCAAAGGGCCCCAAGTAGCACAAACCGTCGATTTCTTATGGTTCAGCGTCTTTGGGATTCTCGATTTTCGGGCTTCCGACGCTCCACGACGTCCCAAGAGGCCCCCAAGACCGCCCCAAGGCGGTCCAGGAGACCCCCCAAGGGGTCCCCAAGACGGGCCAAGAGAGTCCCAAGACGGCCCCAAGAGGGGCCCAAGACGGCCCCAAGAGGGCTCCGAGACGACCCCAAGAGGGGCCACGAGCAGGAGCCCGAAAGGACAATTTGAGCCCCTCGTCCCAAGATGCCCCCAGACGGCCCAGGAGGGCTCGCCGAGCGCTCTCCAGAGGTCCCCAAGAGGTCAAAACCATGGACTTTCCATAGTTCTTTGAATGTTTTCGGGGCTTTCGACTTTTCCAGCTTCCGGCGCTCCACGACGTCCCAAGATGCCTCCCAAACCGCCCCGAGACGGGCCAAAAGGCCCCCAAGAGTGTCCAGAGACGGCCCAACCGGGCTCCAAGCGGCCCTAGAGGCGCCCAAGACGCCCCAAGACGGTCCCAAGAGAGGCCCGAGCGCAGAAGCCCGAAACGATATTTCGAGTCTTCCGTCCGAAGATGCCCCCAGAAGGCTCAAGAGGACTCGATGAGCGCTCCCCAGATGGCCGCAAGGGGCAAGCCATTTTTTTTTTTTTGTTTTTTTTTTTTTTGTGTGATTTCGAAGGTCTCGACTTTTCGAGCTTCCCGCGCTCCACGACGTCCCAAGAGGCCCCCAAGACCGCCCAGAGATGGCCCAAGAGGCCCCCAAGAGGGCCCCAAGACGTCCTAAGAGAAACATTAGACGGCCCTAGACGCGCCGAAGACGCCCCAAAGCAGCTCCGAGACAGCCACAAGAGCGCCCCAAATTTACACAAACCGCTTTCTCGTGAAGGATGCCGTTGTTTCAAATTTGGTTTAAATTGTTAGGGTTCTGGGGCCGCTCTGGGAGTCTCTTGGGGGCCTGTGGGAGTTTCAGGAGAGCCACAGGAGGCCTCTGGACGCTCTTGAGGCCCCACACATCTCCAGAGTCCTGAGTCCCCTGGAGGCCCCAGAAAATCAAAACACGCCACAGAACGTGCAGTCGTCCGATCACGTCCACAGACGACGACGACCACCACCCCCACCACCACGACCATCACGACGACCACCACGACGATCATCGCGACTGCGGCGGCGCTGCTGCGGCGGCGCCTGCGGGGGCGGCGACGGCGGCGACGGCCTGGCGGCCCCGAGCCTCCTGGGCCCTTCCGGGCCACCGTGGCAGTCGCGTCGCTTGCGCAGTCAGGGAAACACTCGAAGCCTTCCGACGCGTCGCACGTCAACCTCGCACGGCTCCGCGACCGCCCACCGAGCCTGGAGAGCTATCTCCCAGAAGGCTCAGCACCTCCACGCGCTCAGGGGGGCCCTTGCCTGGGGACCCCCTCCCTAGGTAGTCTGGGGTTCGTGGATTAACGCAAGGTCTCCTGCTAACGACTGCGCAGTCTGTTAGAACGTCAGCGCGGCGCGCGTGGTTTTAGTTTGTATATATATACGCATACATGCAACTACATATAGAGAGCGAAGGCCTTACGGTCGGTGCCGCCGACCCTGACAAGGGAACGACGACAACAGCGGCGGCGGCGGCGACGTTGACGACGGCGACGTGGGTCATAGTCCTCATGGGTGCTTCTTGAGGTCTCTTCGAATCGCTCTCGGGGGCTTCTGGGGGGACAGTTTAGGGGCCTCATGGGGGCCCCATCGGGGGCCTCTTGGGGGCCTCTTTGGGGCCTCTTGGTTCCTCCTGGGAACCTCTCGGGGCCGAAGGCTCGGAATGTCCGTTCTGGTCCTTTGTCTGGGCACCCTCTTGGAGCCGTCTTGGGGGCCTCTTGTTGGGCCGTCTTGGAAGCGTCTTGGGCCGTCTTGGGGCCCTCTTGGGCCGTCTGAGGCCCTCTTGGGCCGTCTTGGGGCGATCTGGGGGGCCTCTTGGGCCGTCTTAGAGCGTCGGGAAGCGGAAGAGGCGAGAACGCCGAAATGCTTCAAAAACCAATAGGGCAATCAGTGATTTTTCGTTTTGGGTGCCTCTTTGGAGTGCTCCTGGAGGCCTCTTGGAGCGTCTTGCAGGGCTCTTGGGCTGTCTGGAGGCCGCCAAGGCGTCTTGGACAGATCGTTCGGCGATTCGGGGCCCTCTTGGACCGTCTTGGGGGCCTCTTGAGGCACTCTTGGCCCGTCTTGGACTTTTTTGGGCGCCGGGACCCCCCCTGGTGGAAGTCGTCTCTGACCCAGGACCCTCCCTGGGATCCCCTCTGGGACACCTGGACTTCTCTCCCCCTCCCGGCGGGGGAGGGATCAAAGGGAAGGGGCTTGCTTTCGAGGCACTTACGACGTTGCTCAATTTCGCTTTGGCTGGTGCGCTTCAGGAGGAGGGCCTAGGGAAGGGGGGGAAACGGCGACGGGCCCAGCGTTTTAGGAGGAGGGCCCAGGGAAAGGGGATGGAGCGGCGACGA
>CAUYUJ010010172.1:15000-25000 GCA_963575745.1 Prorocentrum cordatum
TTACCAAGGGCTACTCTTGCGTGCAGCCGGACCCAGACATGCTCGCGTCGTGAATGTGGGTCTCCCAGATGCGGTGCGAGTAGATGGGGTCGGAGGATCGCGCCGCATTGCCGATGCATCGCCGATGCATCGCCTGTGCAGCGTCGATGCATCTGCGACGTTTGTGATGCATCGACGCCGTCTGCGAGGAGAATGTCGGGCTCCACATCGAGCCGCATCGCTGGTGCATCGGCGATGCGCCTCCGACCCCGTCTGCTCGGTCCCATCTGGGAGGCCTCTGGCAGGGGTTGACCTAACGGTGTTTTGGCGATTTCGTGGGCCGTTTTTGTTTCGATGTCGTTTTGCAGTAAAGGCGAATTCAAAACAGAACGACGAAGAACGAAAACAAAACGAACACGAAAAACACTGTTTAGGTCCAGCCCTGGCCTCTGGCGTACAAGGCTCACGACGGCAGGCTTTTTTGGCAGTGCTTTCGGGACTCCGGCGGCCCTCTTGCCGGGGCCTGGGGCTCCAAACCACGCGTTCGTTGAAAAAGCAGCCATGGCCCGTATTTCGGGAGTGGAAAAGACAGGCAGACACAAGTCGCGGTCGATTCCCGGGAAGACGTGAGAAGACATGGGACGTGGTGGGGGGGCGGGGAAACAAGGTTCCGGAGAACATGGGCAGGTGTGGGGACTCCTGGGATCTGTGCCTGTCTCTTCTGTGTGTCCCTGGGGCTTGTGTTGGGTCGGGCCTGTCCCCCTGCAGGAGGAATGTTCAGAAACAGCAAACCAACAGTGCGGGGACGATTTTCGGAGTCTTTTCAAACACGTTTCTTAGTATTTGTTTCAAACATTTTTATTGATGTTTCGTCCAGAATCCTCCTGTAGGGGGACAGGCCCGACCGAAGGCTTGTGCTTGTGCTCGTCTCACCACACACCAGACCACCCCAACCCAACCCGAAGACCTCAGTTTGCCCTCCATTTCCAGTGGTGGGGGGTCGGGAACATCGACAAAACACACACATGGAGCCCATGCCCCCCCCCAACCCGAAATTCGGGTCTTCGGGTTGGGTTGGGTCAGGAGGAAAAGAAACACACAGACACAATTGATCCTCGATTCCCCAGCAAATATGGCAAAATATGGGAAGTGGGGGGGAAGACAGAAACCCAGAAAATATTGGAACATTTGGGGAATATTTTTATTTGAGTGTATTTATTTGTGTGTCCTGGGGCCCCTTCACTGGGGTGGTCTGGTAGGTATAGTCGTTGTCTGCGCCTGCCTCTCTGTGCGCCTGGAGGCCCCAGGGGGCGGCGGGCCGGCGGGGCCTCCAGAGGCCGAGGGCCGACACGGGCTCCAGCCCTGCGTCGGGCGCGCCCCCCTACAGGGGGGATTCTGGGGCGAAGGATCCAACAAATATCCAAGACATGTACGAAAAAATCCCTCCCAAATGGGCAAACATAGTCAAAATATGCCCCCCTAAGGGGCAGAAGCGGTCAAAAAATGCCGCCCGGTGGGCCAAAGTGGGGGATTCTGGGCGAAGAACCAAAAAAATACTCCAACACATGCCCCCCGAGTGGGCCACAGCAGCCAAGAGAAATCGTCCCCCGACTATCTGCCGGCTAGGTTTGGCATATCCCTCCTGCAGAGGGACGGGCCCGACTGCAGTCCAGCCGGAGGCGCCGACGCAGCTCCCCGCCCGGGGGTGGCGGGAGGGGGGCAGCGGCGGCCGCGGCCTCCCGCGCTGCCCGCACCGGGCGCCCAGGCCAGAGCCAGGGCCGGCCCCGGACGTGCTGGCGCCGTGAAGAAATCTGGGCGGGAGTAAAACGACGCGAAGATCGGGACAACATCGGATCGGGATAACTCGAGATCTCTGAGAATCGGCGGGTTTGGAGGATGTCTGGGGCGCCGCGGCCGCTCCAGAGCGTTCCGGAACGCTCTGAGAGCGCTCCGGAACGCTCTGGAGCGATTTATCCGGATCCTAGCCCTGTTTTAGGGAGGCTTTGGGGCCGTGGCCGGCCTCGGGGGGCCCTCGCCGGGCCTCGGGGCCGTCCAGAGCCGACCCAGGGCGACGAGCGCCCTGGACGTGCTGGCGTCGTGAAGAGATCAGGGCGGGAGGCTTCGGGGCCGCGGTCGGCCTCGGGGGGCCCTCGCCGGGCCTCGGGGCCGTCCAGAGCCGACTCGGGGCGACGAGCCGGCCCCGGGGGACAGGGTCGGGGCTTCCGGGGGTGGCGTCCTGAGCAGGAGTCGGGGCGTCGCACGTCGGGGCCCGCGCGGGGCGCCCTCCCAGAGCTGGGGCCAGCAGGCGCGCGCCGGTGCGGGCAGCCCCGCCGGCCAGGCAGGGGAGGCCCCCGGCACGGGCCTGAGGATCGCGGCCTCCCAGAAGGGGTCGGAGCAGGTGGTCACCGAGCGCGTTCCACTGCTCGCAAAGTGCCTGCTCGCAAACGTCCGAAAAAACACATGCCTGCTGTGATGTAGCTTAACGTAGAACCCTCGCGGCGGATCCAGTCCATTTGCGAGTAGTGACTCTGTGGCATCTCCAGGCCCATGCGACGCTGTCTCCGTCCGCCCAGGGGAACGGGCTCCAGGACAATGGGCTGCCCGACCTGCCCGACTGCTGCGATCCCCTGCTGCTGCCCATACAGGAAGAGCGCCGGGTCGAGAAGTTGACGCAGGGCGAGATGATCACCCTCGTCGGCTACGTCAGGCGCAACTATGGCCCCGACATCAGCCAGCACTGGATCGATTTCTGCCCGCGCAGGGGCACAGAGACAACGCGGCGCCCCCCGCCTGTGACGGAAGCCACTTCAGGCTCTTCCTCCGAGCCACGTGGGAGACCGTCGCAGGCCTGGAGGTCGACACCAACACCAACATCGGCGGTGTGCTTCCACCGAGGGACGGCGATCCCGATCTCGGCGATGGTGGTACTCTTCTGGCTTCCTAGGTGGCCGGAAGATGACCACCAACGCCAAAATCTGGGATCATTTTCCACAGGTTGAGGCACCTCCCCGTGTTGGTGTTGGTGCCCAGTTCTAAGCCTCCGAGACTGGGCGCGCCCGCGAGGCCTGGCAACTGGAGCTTGACGCGTGGTCATGGGACGAGACATGCCTGCAGTTCCGGTGCGCTCACCTGGTCGAGTGGGCACTCAGCTGGGACGGAGGGGAGCGTAGCGCCTGGGGTGACTTCCACCCAGCCCTTCCCAGAGGCGTCTCCAAGGCGCCTGCCTGGATGGATTAGGTCGCCCTCTCCGATTAATTTTGCAGTCCCTGGGGCCAGGGCCAGGAGCGCTGCGCGGGGTGTCCCCTCCTGCGTCCACGGGGCCGCCTGGCTGGCCCGCGGGCTTCGAGCATCCCGCGCGGGTCGCGCGTCCCGCCGCTGGTCATGCCCGAGATCCCCGCGGCAGCGCTGGCCGGCCCGGGGCCGCTCCCGCCCCGTGCCTGCCCCAGCCCGACGTGCAGGACCGTGTCTTCACTGGGCATGGCGCCAGCTTCACAGAGCGGAGGTCGTTCGGAAAGCAGTAGGATGGGCCCGGAGTGTCCCGGAGAGTTTCGCCGCAGGTTTCGAAGTGAACTTCGTGCGGATTGTTTGGGGCCAGAAATGAAGACGAAAACAACTTCCGCTCGAAATTCACTGCGTTCTTCGATCGCCATTTCGGGGCTTTGCATTCGCGGAATCCACGCGCAAATCCGCTGCTTGCCTGCACTTCCGCTGCGGCGGTCGGGAGGTCGGCGCTGCAGCTCGCTAGACTGACGAGGGGAGGGGGAAGAGGACGACGAGGGAAAGGAGGGGAGGGCGGAGGGAGCCCAGTCTCCTGGCGGGTGCCTTTGCGCTTGTTCTCAGCATCGTAGCTGCGTGCACCACGCTTCTCGATGTCGGCTCTTGCGGGCAGAGCAAGGTCGAAGCCGCCCGGGCGCGAAATGGCAAAGCGAAGGGAGGGAGGGGGTGTGGGGAGGGAAGCGTACCTAGCGAGAGGCGGGGAGAGGGGACGCCAGGATATATATATATATATACATATATATAATATATATATATATATATATATATCTTATATATATATATATATAATATACATATACATACATTACATACACCACACATATATATATATAGAGAGAGAGAGAGAGAGAAGAGAGAGAGAGAGAGAGAGAGAGAGAGAGAGAAGAGAGAGAGAGAGAGAGAGAGAGATAGAGAGAGAGGAGGGACGCGCCAGAAGTAGGGGGCAGGGGGGGGGGAGAGGGGGGAGGGGAGGGAGGCGAAGGGCGAGGAGGGGGGAGGGAAGCGAAGGGCGAGATGGGGCCCCTCGGACAGCGTCGAGCCCCCGCGAAGCCGCCGCGCCGCGCCGCCGCGAAGCCGCCGCGCCCGCGAGGCGCCGCGCCCGCCTGGCGCGAGGCCGGCGGGCGGCGGGCGGCGCCGCCGCCGCGGCGCGGGGCGCCCCGGGGGCGGGCCTCCCCCCGGCCGCGGGCCGCCCTGCGAGCAGCGCGCGGCGTGGCGCGCGCTGCCCGCCTGAGGACCGCCGCCGCCGCCGCCGTCGTCGTCGGCGTCGCCGTCGTCGTCGTCGTCGTCGTCGTCGTCGTCGTCGTCGTCGTCGCCGTCATCGCCGTCGTCGTCGTCGTCGTCGTCGTCGTCGTCGTCGCCGTCGTCCCCAGACGACTGACGTTCTCAGAGCTCCCGGAAAGGAGCTGCAGCCGTATTTCCTGCGTGGTGTGCAGAGTTGTACAGCTCATTCTGCACGTCCCCTGCCTTCTTCAAATGTCTTGGTGCTCGCGTGGATTTCCTCTCAGGCCAGCCCCCAAACATTCGGAGAAGAGCTCTCGCCAGAGTGCTCCGAGCTGCCCTCGGACCGTCCCAGAGCGCTCTGGAACGGCCGCGTCGTCGGGCAGACCCGCCGGGCTGGAGAGATTCCCTCGCGTGTCCCTGCTTTTGGGTTGGGCGTGCCCCTCTACGGGAGGAGCATTCAAAAATCGGTAAAACATAATTAGGGGACGATGTTTGGACTATTTGTGAGCATTTTTTTCTTTTTTTAAATTAAAAATTTTATACATATATATATATATATATATATATAATTTATATCTTTTATAAATATTATTATTATTATTATTATTATTATTATTATTATTATTATTATTATTACTATTATTATTATTATATATATATAAATGATTTTTTTCGTCCAGAATCCTCCTGTAGGGGGGACATGCCCGACTTGAGCCTACCTGTGCGAAGTCCTCACGCTTCGCGTAGCACTCCCCCCCCCTGGAGCCCTGTCCGCCATGCCGGGCATCGCAGCCGTGCTGGTGCTGGCTGCATGGACGGGCCCGGGCCCCGCGCGGAGCTGCCCGGGGCGCGGCCCAGCACGTTGGCGCGGCAGGGGCGAGGCCGCCGCGCGCGCCGCGGCCCGAGCCCCTCCGTGCAGCAAAGCGTCGGTGTGCGCCAGGGGCAGGGCCGCCGCGCGCGCGCGACAGTTCAAGAAGCCGCACTGCGCACACGCGGTCTGCGTGGGAGGACGCACGACGCGCGAGGGGCGGGGCCCCCGCGCGCGGTCACCATCTCTGCGACGTGGCCGAGTGGCAGGCTGCAGGGTAGCCCGCGCGCGGAATTGTCCGGAAGGACGGGGTGTCATGCTGGAGGGCGATCCTTTCCAAGTTCCTTGCATGCGAAACTTGTGACAGCCCTCGAGCAAAGAAGGAGGAGTCGGAGGACGAGGACGAAGGGGCGCGGGGGAGGTGGAGGAGGAGGAGGAGGAGGAGGAGGAGGAGGAGGAGGAGGAGGAAGGGAGGAGGAGGAAGGAGGAGAGGAGGAGGAGAGGAGGAGGAGGAGGAGGAGGAGGAGGAGGAGGAGGAGGAGGAGGAGGACGACGACGACGACGAGCAGTACAAGGAGAAGGAGGAGGAGGAGGAGGAGGAGAGGTGAGGGAAGGGGAGGGAGGGTGGGCAGTAGGGAGAAGTTCGGGAGAGGGAATGTGGGGTAAGGGGGGGGAGACGGACAGAAAAAGGGAACATCGTGTTTTTTTCCCTCGCCTTAGACGGGCGAGAAGAGTGCTTCGACGAGGACGCGCCTTCCCCTTAATTATCTTTAATGAACAACTGTGTGCGCGCAGTGCGTTTCTGTCACGACGGGAGGAGGAGGAGGAGGAGGAGGAGGAGGAGGAGGAGGAGGAGGAGGAGGAGGAGGAGGAGGAGGAGGAGGAGGAGGAGGAGGAGGAGGAGGATCACCCCTTCCCTTTCTGCTCCCCCTCCCCTCCCTCTCCTTCCGTGCTTTCTCTTCCTCCCTCAACTCCCCTAGCGCTGAGTGCAGTCAGCGCGCTGCCGCTATACACTGTATATTACACGCTGCCTACGCGACCTGTTGTTGGGCGCGTTCTTGCTGTTAGTGCTGGGCTGCTCATCATTCTGAGTCTTCGTCTCGCCCTGGTGCATGCGCTTGAGGTCCTTCGTGCCGTTGTGCTTGCCGTCGGAGTCTGCCTTCGTGTTGTCCTCGGCTTTGCCCTCGAGTTCGGTCTCGGACGAGCTGGGGTCGTGGCTGCTCGACTCCAGCTCCGTCGCTGACCCGTCGTAATCCGATGAGCTGGCCTCGCTCGCCGGGGACGGATCGATTTCCTCTTCTGCAGTGCTGACAACTGACTGGGCGAGCCTCAGGTGGAGGGGGCGTGCTGGGCTCGACCTCCCTGGGCAGCTTGTCCGTCTGCGTGTCCTTCTTCTTGGGCAGCTGCTTGGGCAGAGGGGTCGGTAGTTCCTTCCTGCTCTTCGGCGCCGCCTCCTCGCTGGCTGAACCCACTGTGCGTGGGGTGCCGCCACGTCGCCGCCAGCTGTTTTTTCAGCATCTCGTGCTCATGCTGCAGCCTCTTGGCCTGGGCCTCCTGCTCCTTCCAGTTCCAAGTGGCGATATGAGAATTCCACGACATCTGCGCTGCGTGTCGGTGTTGCTGAGCCTGCCACCACATGTACTTGTCGTAGTCGTGATTCTTCCATGACTGGTTCTTCCACCTGTACCAGTAATCATCTGTCTGGTTCTGCTTCCACGACGAGTCCCACTGCCAAGCCGTCCAACTGCTGCCACCACTGCTGCCAGTTCCGGGCGAGCGGCGATGGTGTCCGCCAGCGTCGCTGTCTGGCTCGTGAGCTCGGCCCCGTCGTCGCCGTTCTCTTCGATGAACTTCACGGCCATATCGTAGGCCTCCTGCGCCTTGTTCGCAGGTCCTTTGGCGATGAAGCGGTCGCCGCCCAACGGTCGGCAACATGGGATGACGCGCGCGACGCCCCGTCACTGCGACAGGGCGTCGCGCGCCTCATCCCACATCGTTTTGCCATGGGGGGGGCCCCTTCGTCGAACAGTCCTGATATGGACAAGCAGCGCGACTCCCACTGCGTCCTGCGCCTGACCGATGCTGAGCACCCATGTTTCCCATCGTCTCCGGCGGTCTTCCTCCAGATCATGTCGCGCTGCAAGGACGTCAGGGTGCCGCCTCGGGGCAACGGGGACGGGCCCATGTGGGCCCACGGGCGTTCGCCATCGCGCGCGCGCCCGTGTGCACGCGCGGCTGGGCCATGGCGGGATTACCTTGCCACGTGGCTTCCCGATCCAGGAAAATTGCTGCGGAGACAAAAACAAGAGAGGGAGGACGAGGCGAGGTGGACGGGGGAGGAGGGACGAAGGAGGATGGGCGGGGGAGGGCTTGCTTGACCCCCGACGAAAGCCAGCGGCCTGCCCGCGCCCCGCTCCCGGAAAGCTCGACTGGGGCCGCAATCGCACGCCCATCGCACGTCGTGCCCGCGCCGCGGCGCCCAAAGTGGCACGCCCCTCGCGCGTTTCGTGCCCACGCTGCGGCACACCCCCTCGCACGTGTGGTGCCACGCTAACGTAGCTGTTTTGTGCAATTATATGCATGGCTTTGGTCGTGGCGGCGCTGATTTTGATAATCCGCTAGCAGAGATCATAAGCGCACTTTGCATGTGTTTTGGTACGTGTGTAACTATTTCGTAAGTGTTAATAACTTCCCAACACTTTTCTATATTGTTTATGAAATGTTTTACACTTAGGTTGTAACTTTTCCGCGCGCTCATACAACCAGAGCATCTACCACCTCGTATTGCATATATGTTGCATGTTCTGTTGCTCTGTACTTATATGTGTTGCCCGAGATGGTCATACATATGAATGGGTGTGTTGTATCTGTATTTCGCCATCTTATACAGCTATATATAACCATGCGAAGCGCGAAGATCAACGTAGCAGGCCCGCCCCGACCGCCGCTCCTCCGCCCCGGGCTTGGCTCGGCCTGCCGGCCCCCCGCCCCCGCCGCCGCCGCCTCCCTCCCTCGCCGCCGGGGGCCTGCCTAGGGTCGCCCCGGCTGCAGACGCGGGGGTCGATCCAGATGTCGCTCCCGCGCCTCTGCCCCCGTCGCCGGGTCATGCTCGGGCCGCCCCCCGCGCCGCGCCTGCCGACCGCCCTCGCGCCCGCGCGCCCCCGCGCGCCCTGTCCCCCCCTCCCCCGCGCGCGCCTTGCCGCCGATGGGCCTGGCGCCCTCTCGGGGTCCGCGGGCGACGCCGAGGGCGCTCGGAGACAGCGGCTCCTTGCCGACATGGGCGCGCTCCGCTGCCGAGGCATCGCCCCTGCCGGCCGCTTCAATGCGATCGAGAGGCGCGCGTGGGCGGGACGCGGGCCCAAGAGCGGGCCGACCGCCGACGGCGCCACATCTGTCGCCCTGCGGAGCTCGAGGCTTTTCTTCGCCTCCGTCGACTTCTCTCCCTGCTGGCTGGCGACCCCCCCCCCGGCGCGGCCCCTGGGCGGCGGGCGCGGCCCCCGGCGCGGAGGGGCCTGCCCCCCACGGGGAGGCGGCCCGCTTCCCGCCCCTGCTGCCCATCCGCGCAAACGGCGGTGGTTCGCTGCGGCCCCCTGCCATCTCGGGCACCTCGGCGCTCCCTGCAGCGGAGTATCGGTTTTTGCTTCTGCCGGCGGCTTCCCGCGTGGGGTCGCCGCCCACTCCCCTGAGGCCCATTGGGGCCTATAGCCAGGGCGCCCTGGCTCCCAGCGCGCCCCGGCCCTGCGCGATTCCTCTACTCGCTGGTGGGCCCTGCGGGGGCCCCGCTGGGAACCCCTCCGTGGTCCTCGCGGGGCGGGTCCCTGCCCCTGCGGGTTCGATTGGGGCGTGAGGTGGCGGTGACTTGGCTCCTGCCTTTTATTCAGATCCAGCTTCGTTTTTTTTGTTTTTTCATCTGCGGCCAGCTTTGCCTCGAGTGGTGCGCCCGCGCGCGTTGCCAGTCCTCTTCCCAGGACCCGCAGGGCCTCGGCCACTGCTTGCCCCACCCAATGCTTGGGGTGGCGCAGCCTCCTCGGTCCGTTGCCAGCTGGGACTGCTCGCTGCGCCCCCTGTCTGCTGCTGCGGTCCTGGGCCCCTTCGCCGCTCTATTCCTTCTTTCCGTCTTCGCTTCCCCTCCCCCTTTCCCTGCTGGCTCCCCGTTCTGCGGGGGCCGGCTTGGGCCGCTCCCTCAGGGGCGGCCCCCTCGGCCGCTGCTGTTGCCAGCGCGCTGCCCGGCTCCGCCGGCTTTCGCGGCTCCTTCGGCTTGCGCCTTTCTGCGGCTCGGCTGCCTTCAGCTCGCTCGGCCCGTCGCTCCTTGACGCGTTCCCGTCGGTCCACGTTGGCTTGCTCGCTCTCCCTGCCTTCCAGTCCTGGTTAGCTTCTGGCACTTTCCACCCTCGCAGCAGTTCCGTCTACTCGTCGCCCCTCCCTGCCATTCAGGCCCAGATGATTTGGGTGCTGCCGGCTGCGAGACCCTACGAGGTGTCTTAATGCTCGGCCAGGCGCAGACGCGCGCGCTTCACTGTGTGTGTGTGTGTTTGTATGTGTGTGTGTGTGTGTGTGTGGTGTGTCGTGTGTGCGTGTGTGTGTGTGCGTGCGTGTGTGTGTGTGTGTGTGTGTGTGTGTGTGTGTGTGTGTGCGTTCGTGCGTGCGTGCGTGCGTGCGTGCGTGCGTTGCGTTGCGTTGCGTTGCGTTGCTTGCTTGCGTGCGTGCGTGCGTTGG